>VDFB02058242.1:413848740-414182662 GCA_007258455.2 Sequoia sempervirens
TATGTTAATGAAACTTGACAACATTGAAGAAGTCTTATTATAATGTTAGGAAATTTGACAAAATTAAATAAGTTTGATTATAATATTTTTTATTAAAGGTTAAATAGGTTTTACAAGTTTCTTAATGCCTAGTTACAACACAACATCATCAACAAAAATTGCTAACCAACAAAAATTAAAAACAAAAAATAGAGAAATAAAGAACACTGTAAACATAGGAGTAAGTTACAACGTCTTTAAGGTATTACTAAGCTCCAACTCATCTCTAAAGAAAATTTCATGTAGATCCACAAAATCCAACATGTCTTTCTACTTAGTTGTCACATTCTTCTAGTTACTACCTCTTGTCCATATACTAGGATCCGACCTTATCATTTATGTCCACTTGAAGAGGAGAAATAGGATCCCTAATTATCTTCTTAAATTTTTCACTCAATATCTTTAACCCTGTAGCAATATTCTTAATAGTGCATTTAATAATCTCTGTTACTTTGTTTAATTTTTCCTTTATTTCCTTCATCTCTTGCTCCAAATTGGACATTTCGACACTATATTCTTCCCTCTCCATTTTGATACTATCTTCCATGGTATCCAATCTTCCCTTGTGATCCAAATTCTCATCCTCTAGCTTAGTAACTTTAGAAAGGCAATTTCTAATTTTGGAAGATGAACCTATTGTCCTTAGGATTCACTTGTCTCCAATCCTTTGTCTTTTTTTCACATGGCCATATTAATATTTTATCAATTGATTTAAAAAAAATCACTTGGTAAGGATGCTTTGATATTCAAAGGCATCTTGTACCAGTCTCATATTATGTATCATTTGGTTAGCCACCTCAAACATACCTTGCAAAGAAGCAAGCTCCACCAAATGAATTTTATAAAAAGTTTATTATTGGGTCATGGGATTTGAACCTCCTAAAATAAAACCCCAATGGTAGTTTTTAGAATAGGATAAATTCATTTACCTTTCCTATCTCTACTCTTCTTTGAAGTATTATCAAATATATCATCAATGTCTTTCTCCTACAAATGCCTTTCATTTTTGTTGTCCTCACCTCCTTTCCTTTTGACGCCTCTCGAGTCCATACCATGGTGATGTAGAGCCAAGGTGGAGGTCATTCACAACAATGAAAATATCAACTTTGGAACAAAGAACTCTTCTTTACCATGCATTCAACTCACCCTCAATGCCAAGAAACCTTCCAAACTTAAAGAAAAAAGGCATAAATTTTCAAAGACACCTCACACCCATGAACCGAAATTATTTTTGAATACCCATTATGGCCTATTCAAGCATATAAAAAGTTATTAAACACTTGTTTCAGAAAGTATAAGAGTTATGTGACTGGCCTCTCTTGAACTAGGCCTAAATTGGTCCAATTTACAAAGAAACTACCCTTCAATCATGCAATATTCACTCAAAACCTCAAAACAGCAGATCAATATGTCATAAAACATCTAAATCAACAACCTTTTGAGTTAGTCATGCACTTTAAGACCCCAAAACTAGAAACCCTCATTTTTGCTTACTAATTGGGAGGGTTTAATGAAAATGACATCTCCACACCACACAAAACCTTGAAACCACTTGGAACACACCCCATTAGACCTGAAAATGCTCACAAAACCTTCACATGGGCTGCCATAACATCAATTGACAAAAACTCAACTTCTACACCTTCATTTGTATTGAAAATGCACAAAAATTCAACTAGGGCATCACCTTAAAAAACCACAAATGTCCACCTCTGCATTCCAAACTCACACACATATAATTTACATCATATTAGACCATCCCACCGAGTTACAGTGGCATACAATGGGTGGAATGGTCAAAAACTACATTTTAGACTTTCAAACCCTCTAATGGCTGTGCACAGGCAGTTTTAATCAAATATCAATAAAACCCTCTAAACTCAATGAAAATTCACCAAACCACTTTCAAATGAAATATTACACTCTCCTCTTTCCAACCATAATAGGGTTGAGCCTCTATAGGTCGTACAAAGGTCGTACCACACATTTTAGCAGCAAATTTACACGGAAATTTCCAAAAAACAGCCACTTTTTCATTAGAACTTAAAAAAAAAAATGATTCAACAACCATGCCTCGACCATGAGAGGCTTATTTAACATCCAAAAACCCTTCCCAACATCCTCCACTGACATTTTAATTAGTTGGATGTTGGAAACCAACTTTTTACCAATTAGACCCCTAATTGACTAGTTTTGAACTTTTAACAATTTGTTGACAATAAGTACATTATTATGCAACCTTTTGTATTTTGAGAACTAACTAACATCAAATACCCATAATTACATCATTAATGGGCTCAAATTCCTTATTCAATCATGAAATGACTCAAATACCCCCTAGTTCCCTAATGCCTTCCTACTAATGTTGAATTTTGAAAATGTGTGTATTGGGTGCTCCTGCACCACATGTCCACCCTTCTTTGGCATGCCTTAAGTCATTACACGAGTGTCTTCCAAGGCTAGAGATTTAATATCTTAATCTTAATCATACTTAGATTCCATCCACGAGTTAATGGGTTGGATGGGTGAATTTGTAGGACTAGTCATGGTGTTAATTGACTCCTTAGGCCTAAATTTTTGTACATGCCCTTCTACTTAATGGACCAAAAAAGGTTTTTTAATCTCACATAGTTGTAAATTAACATTATAAGCCCCTGGTGGAGGGGAATCATACCAGGAGCCTTCTTGCACTCATTGTAAAGGTTTCTAATGATGATAAAAGATAAAACTGAAAAGACACCAATTTCTTGTCTAAAGTGATTTAATAGGACAAAGTGGTAAGAATACATGGATTTGAATCTACTCTCTAGGGAAATGTACTTCATTATTCATAAATCAATTTCCTCATAAGAGTTCTTAAAATAACTTTGTGTGTGACTAGAATGTGTTTTCATCAAATCCTCATATTACTTCAAGAACAAGGAGATAGCATAATCTCTAATTCTTTGATCATTAAAAATATTTGCTCCCTCAATTGATAAACTTGTCACTTCCACAATAAAATATTCTATCACCTTTGAATAATAACCTTTTTATTCTATCATCCCTTAGAAAACTCAATTTCCAAGGGGGTATTATATCCATTTATCCTTCTAAGAGATCGATCTAGCTTCTCATTCTTGATAATTTTCCAAATTGTTGGATTTTGTTTGAAATTTTTACAAGTGGCTTGACCTTGTTCCTATCACATCTTATCTTCACAATACTATAAAGAAATATTAGCAACAAAATCTTAGCTATCACTTTCCTCACATCATTTTCCCTATTTATATTCTATCTCTCCAATAAAATGACATAATCACTAACTTTGAGCCAAAAACCAATAGTAATGATGTGACCTTGCCTTGAGCAAAGAGTAATTAACAACATGATGTTATGGAAAACGATGATTACTATGATCATTGAAGTTCATCTAAATTAGTTCCATTGATAAATCACAATTCCAACTCCTTATCCCTTTATTATTAACCCCCTAATTAGTCAATCTATCACCCATCCAATTAGCCTCCATAAAAATGTGAACAATCTTGAATTTTTTTAACTCGCTAAGGATGTCTAGGGAGTCTCTTATCATAAAATCAATAGTCCAACTAGGTCGAGTTTTTATATTTAGGAAATTAATAATATTTATAAAATCGCCTTCAATGATAAGAGAATGGATTTCTTAATTTCACATCATTGTCAATGCATAACACATTTTCACAACTTTCATTGAATGACTAGTTTGAGATCTAAGATTAATAGCATAGGCCACTATAAGGCTCCCATTATCATATTTGAGAACCCCACCACCACTAGCCAAACTAGGATTACCTTTAGTAGCTCCATTGAAGTTCATTTTATACCAAGATAATGTGGAACACAACCAAGAGTTGCTACATCCATGGACCTTCATCCCCATAATTGGGATAGAGACATTGAACTTCAAAAACCAAGAATTAGCAACATCATGTTCAATCTTGAACACGTCAATAAAAGATGAGGAATTGAGGTTCACTTTGGCCACCACAAAAACATATTTAGTATAACTAATTTTGTCTAACACTTTGATTTTTTTAATTTCTTGCTCTCAAAAAATATTGTTGTTACTCTCCTTTCAGATCTCCCATACAATATGGTGGATCACTAACTTCCATAAGATAAAAAAGGATAGATCATGGTGAGGGGAAAACCATTGGTCACAAAGGTCCCTCAAACTACTGGGCAACACCCAAGCCACATTAAAAAGGTGAAGCAACAAACCCTAGATTTCCCAAGAAGAGGAGTAGCTCAATAATAAGTGATTGATCAATTCTTCAACAAATTCACATAAACAAAACCTATTGGCCAAAGAAAAGCCTCTTTTGACCAATTTATTCAAAGCAAAAAAATTATTTTGGGTGAAAAACCAAAAAAAGAAGTTGATCTTAGGGATCAAATGGGGGAACCAAACCTTAGACCAAAAGAGATGGGAGATTTGATTTGAAATATGAGAGATTCTATAAGCATCAAGAAAAAAATAGAAGAGGTTCTTTCCCATACTAAAACATCCCTATCCATAGCTTGGGGATATAGAAGGGTTGCAACAAGGAGTCTAGTTGAGAAAGAGAATCCAAAGGGAATGTGGAAGCATTCATCATAGCCTTCCAAGAATTAGCACCATTCACTTCCACCATGTAATAAGCATCTTTATTTCCAAATAATATTTTATATATCTCAATAATAGGGGCTACCCGCTCTTCCCTTATTAAGTGGAGTTAAGGATCCAAGGATCCTCCCAAAACTTAATTATTTTCCCATTGCCTAATTTCTATTATGTTCTTTTATTTATAAGAAACTTGCTTGACATCATTGCAAGATCCCAAAGGAAAATCTTGGTCATTAAGTGGGTAATCTTTTCTTCCTTTGAGATATTTTTAGATGAGATCCTAAACCATTCCTTTACCTCAATCAATAATCTCAAATTAATCTTGGCATTGAGAGTTATGTTAAGCTCACTAATTCTCCTTAGGCCTAGCCCCTAGTACTTTTGGGTTTGCAAACAGTATCCCATGTCACCAACGATAATATTTGCATTCTTCCATATTTACCCATATAAATACTCTCTAAATTCTTTTGATATTCTCAACAACTTTCACAAAAACCCAAAGGAGACCCATCCCATAAATCAGTAAGTTTTTCAAGGTAGCTTTGATTAGATGAAGTTTATTCGCTTGAATTAAAAGTGATCATTTATAACCTACAAGATTTTGTTTGAACCTATCCAACATATTCCTCCAAAATATCTTCCATATATTCTTCATGAAGAGCAAGAGAACAAGATAAGAGGATAAAAGTAAATTGATTTGATAATTTAAGAGCTACAATTTTGAGTTGTCTATTAAGAGGAGTCTTTAGGAAGAAGATGGCATTCTTTTGGAGACTAAATTTCTGACCTGAATTTTTTTCATAATTGGAAAGGACAAGTTTCATCTCAACCATCTCAAGGACTAAAGCATCACCAGTAATAATGGTGTGATAAAAAAAAATCGGTGAGAGAAAGGGGGCAAGAAGAACCAAGTTTGACACCTTTTAGATGACTCACATCCACTACACACTGAAGACTTTCTCCCAACATTTTAACCACAAATATGATTAAAAAAGGTGAGAGTATGTCACCTTGTCTTAAGCCCTTTGAAGCCTTGAAGAAACCTAATAAAGAGCCATTAGTGATAACTTATTTTTTTATGAGAATATGAATTCCCTAATAACATTTTAAAATTTGATACCAAACTTGAAATATCCAATACTCTATCCAGAAAGTTGTAATAGATCATTACACATGCATTTAAATATTTGAGCTTAAGAACAAACCCAACCTTTTTTCTCACCATTAAAGAGTGTAACAACTTGTGAACTTAAATAATGGAAATAAGGATCTTCTTTCCATGAACAAATCCACTTTTTTGTTGGAAAGTTAACTTTGGGAGTAAAGCCTATAACTTGAGAGAAATGAATTTTGAATAATGGAACAAAACTCACGAAATGAGGAAGATCCCAAATTTTTTTGGTATAAGGACAAGGAAGATATTGTTGGAAAATTTTGTCATTGATGACAAAAGGAGACTATTCATGTTGGCGAAATGTGGTCATTGATGTCAAAGGTGCAATAATGAGCAGTGTCAATCATGCAAATGCAAAGGAAACTATAGTCATGGAGGATTTGATTGCAATGTTTTATTTCTTCATTGACTTGCTATGACAGGTTACAGGTTACCTTAAGTGACAACTTATGTTATTAATTTTGTGTTGGTGATCGGCCTCGTCGCCTAGGTTGGTAGTGTCTTGGAGATGCATCACGATGACTTAGATAATTCGAAGAGAATCATTTAACTGTCTCTTCGATCATATTGGAAATGGTTTGGTGTGAGTTGGTTACATCGGCATGACAAATCCCTTTTGGTGGGACTTGTCTTGGAGTCCCTTCGACATTCCGATGACCGTTTCATCGGCGAGACACTGGTATCTCAATAGGATTATAGAAGAACTCTCTTCGATGGAGCGATAAGGAGAAACATAAACTCATTGAAGTGACTTAGGTGTTTCAAAGGGAGTTACATGTCTATTCCTTCAATCTAGCGATAAGTGAAGTCAACGACACTGGTGGATTGTTGATGACATCGGAATTGTATACATGACGGTTGCCCACCCTCCCGCTAAGCATTTTGTGGGACCCGTGTGAGACTCACGGGGTAGTGAGGATTGGTGGAAAGTAATCCACGATGGATGGTACGTGTACATGTGACAATAGCATGTAGACCCCACATTGAAATGACATGTTTGGTGTTGTTTTTTTCATCAGAGTGAAATTTTATCATCGAAAGGACTCTTAAGGTATTCCCTTCAATACCTTGATGATAATCTTCATCACGCAAACAAAGTGATGTCGCCAGGACTATGAAGCTAGTCTCTTCGATATGGTGATATGTTGAATGACGATTGGTGATGTTATGAAAAACACATGGAGATGACAACACATGGCAGAAGGAAATGACAGATGGTGTCATTGGGATTCGATGAAATATCTTGAAAAGATGACAGATTGAAGATTGCTCGATAGGAAAATTGTTAAACATGTATAGGAAAACTAAGAGGGGGGTGAATCAGTTGTCACACAAATTCAATCTTAAAAATTTATCACTTATCAAATCTTCAACCACACTATTCTGTTATTAAATATAAACATCAAACACAAATAAAAAAAAGTAAATCAACACAATGAACACTTGATTTTTATGTGGAAAACTCAATAAGGCAAAATCCACAGTGAGGGTTAACTCACAATATAAAGATTATAAACTAAATATAGAGGCTCACTACCTACAAAGGACTCACTGTTCAATAGGGAGGCTCACTACCTATAGATACAAAAGAGAACAAAAGATCCACCACTGCAATTAAAGCACATTCGCAGGATTACATAAATTTTTAGTTCACTGCCTTCAACAAACTGAAAAACTACTATCACAACTCACTCACACACACTTCTGCTCTTATGATTTTTGGCACACTTTCGTCACTTTGCATCACACTGTCATACCATACTTCACAACTCGACTTGCTTTTATACTATTCTCAACCTTAGAAACTTTCTCCAAAGTCATCCATAATACATCGTTTCATAAATTCAAATTAGGTCGGTAACTCTAAATTCCCACAGTGGAAAGGAATAAGAGTGGACCAAAAATAATATTCTTGAATCTTCTACATGCTTCCTTGATTAAATTTTATTCTTTGAATGAAGTGTAAACACTAGGTTGGCCAAACCTAATGAAAACACAAATGAACAATGATTCACACACTTCCCAACTAGAAGATCACATGCAGACACCACAACACACTTCCTTAAGCATGAGAATACATTTCAGAACCTTCCAGATACATCCACAATAAGAACAACAGGCTTCAATCACTGAATTTATTTCATCAAACAATTCAGATTGTGCAAACACACACATAAATATTGAAACATGACTTATGAATTACCAAACTCCAAACCTCTTCGCCAAAGCATAAAAAACACCTTCACAAGACATATCCCAGATCCGCAAGATCTGAAATGAAACAGAGGAAAAATGCAAAGCAACAATATTTCTCCCAATCCACATAATACTGACTCTGTCGGTAGAACACACATACTGATGGACACAAATTTCACGTACCTTCTCACCAGAAGCTGAAACTCAGCATATGTTACCACGAAAATACCAACAACATGCCTTCAAATCCACACAGGCATAGGATCAACATAGGAGAAATGTGGAGCACATACTAGAGCACGTTTTGAACACATTCAACACTCTAACTTCTCTTCTTTACTAATTTTCTCAAAAGCACTTGGAAACTCATCAAACCAACACATCTGCAACACCATAAAGATAGCTCCATGTACTCACAACATCTCACCAAAAACTCAACCATACATGCATAATATGCAACATACATAATTGTTTTGACATCAATGACAACATTAATGACAACACCATCAAACTAGCTCGTACTTGCAACAATCTCCCCCTTTGTCATTGATGGAAACACATAACCTTTTTCTCCCCCTTTGACATAAATGGAAAAGACCAAATGTTCTGATTACTCCCCATTAGGAGTACACTCATACTACAACAATGAAAACCTTTTCTACTCCCCTTGCGGAGTAGACCCATCTATCAGTCCAGATAAATGAGGAATATGTGAATTCACTAGACTGATGGACCTTCATGTGCACCTAGTTAGGAGGGTCAATGACCCCCAACCTCTCCCTAAGATGATCAAAAGAATCCTTCAGAAGAGCTTTAGTAAATATGTCTGCAATTTATTCCTTCATTGTCACATACTCCAATCTGACCTCATTCTCCAGTACTTTCTCTCTCAGAAAATGATACTTGATAGATATGTGTTTCATTCTTGAATGCATAACTAGATTCTTCAAGATGTTTATTGCACTTGTATTATCACAGAAAATAGAAATAGGCTCATCACATACCACACCAATTTCTTTCAAAGTTTGCTTCATCCACAAAACTTGTGTGTAGCAGGATGTTGCAGCAATATATTCTACCTTTGTAGTGGATAAAGAAACTAAGTCTTGCTTTTTACTCAACCATGAAACTAGTCTTTCACCAAGAAAGAAAGCACCACCACTGGTACTCTTTCAGTCATCTACACATCCAGCCCAATCAACATTTGTATAGGCACTCAAAGTGAAATCATTACTCTTAGGGTACCATAATCTATAATCCAATGTGCCTTTAAGATATCTAAATATCCTTTTTATAGCTATAATATGTGCTTCTCTAGGATCTACTTGAAATCTATCAACTAAACACACTACATGCATAATATCTGGTCTGGTAGAAGTAAGATACAACAATCCCCCAATCATGGATTTGTATTTTCTCTGATCAGTCTTAGCAGATTCATCACCCTTGCTCAGCTTACATCTGATTACCATAGGAGTACAAACTGGTTTATAATCCTCCATCCCAAACTTTTTCAACACCTCTTTTACATACTTAGATTGTGAAATGAATATCCCTTTATTAGTTTGATTCACTTGTAGACCAAGGAAGAAATTCAATTCACCAATCATAGACATCTCAAATTCTTTCTGCATTTCTTCAACAAAATTTTTACACATGCCTTCATTTCCACCAAAGATGATATCATCAACATAGACAACTACAATCAACATCTTATTACCTTGCATTTTGAAGTAGAGGTTGTTGTCCGCGAAACCTTTGTTGAATCCTTGCTTTGTCAAATATCTATCTAGTCTTGCATACCAAGCTCTGGGAGCTTGCTTCAATCCATACAATGCTTTCTTTAATTTACAAACCATGTATAACTTGTCAGAAAATTGAAACCCTTCAGTTTGCTCCATGTACACTTCTTTCTCCAATTCGCCATTCAGAAAAGTTGACTTAACATCCATCCGATATACCTTGAAGTCTTTGTGTACAGAAAATGCCAAAAACATTCTTATAGCTTCCATTTTGGCTATAGGAGCAAATGTTTCTTCACAATCTATACCTTCAACTTGTGAATATCCTTTGCATACCAGTCTTTCCTTATTCCTTACTACTTCTCCACTTTCATTTAGTTTGTTCCGGAACACCCATTTTGAGCCAATCGCATTTTTGTTCAAAGGTCTAGGGACTATTTCCCATGTCTGATTCTTTTCTATTTGCTGCAATTCCTCTTTCATAGCTCTCATCCAAATTTCATCTTCACATGCTTCTTTTACATATTTGGGTTCTATTTTGGAAAGTAAACACAAATTTACCTCAACTACAACTTTGCTTCTTGTCTTCACACCTTCACTCTTGTATTCAATTATCTAATCTTTTGGATGATTCTTTTGTGCATGTTTAGGAGTCCTAGTAGCAGGTTCTGGTTCATTCTCTTCTTCTTTCACTTGCTCTTCTTCTTATTTATCTTCTTCTTCTTCCTTCTCCTTATTTTCTTCAGGTATATGTCCGCAGATAGGATCATCAGGTTCAACTTCACTTATCTCAATAGGTTTGTGTATATCTTCATCAACTTTCACATTAGCACTTTCAATGATCTTTCTCAATCTTTTGTTAAAGCATATGTATGCCTTGCTAGTAGTAGAGTATCCAAGAAATATTCCTTCATTACATCCAGCATCAAACTTTCCAAGATTTTCATCTTCTCTTTTAATGTAGCATTTGCTTCCAAATACCTTAAAATATTTCACAATAGGAGTCTTACCAGTCCATAACTCAAAAGGTTCCTTTGCGTTGTTGTGCCTAATCTGAACTTTATTAAGGACATAAATAGCAGTATGTATCACTTCTCTCCAATATACATCTGGCACATTAGACTCTTTCATCATAGTTCTAGCAGCTTCCTGAACTGTCTTGTTTTTCCTTTCAACTACTCCATTCTGCTGAGGGGTTCTTGGAGCAGAAAATTGTCTTTTTATGTTGTGGTCCTCATATAATGCATTAAATTCACTAGAAGTGAATTCACCACCTTTATCAGATCTTAAACACTTAATTTTCATATTTACTTCATTTTCCACTCTTTCTTTGAATACCTTAAACCTATCCAAGGCCTAAATCTTTTCTCTGAGAAAAGAAACCCATGTCATTTGAGTGTAGTCATCAATAAGCAACATGAAATATTTTTCACCATTCAGGCTTCCAATCTTAGTCAGACCACAGAAATTAGTATGTACTAATTACAACATTCTGGTAGTAGAATTTTCCTTTCCTTTAAAGCTACATATTTTCTGCTTCCCCAATTGACAACTTCTATAGATGGCATTAGCAGGTCTTGTGATTCTAGGTAGTCCTCGAACAATCTCCTTTGTACTGATCTTGACCAGGTTATCAAAGTTCACATGTCCCATTCTCCAGTGTCATAACCAACTTTCACTAATCTAAGATACAAGACAATGACCATCAACTCCTTTCAATTGATAGATGTTTCCATGAGTTCTTCTTCCAGTGGCAATCATATCTCCATTTCTGGATCCTTTTCTGATTTCATAGGTATTGTTCTAAAACACAAGTTTAAAGCCATTGTTGCACATTTGACCAATGCTTAGAAGGTTATGCCTCAAACCTTTCAAACACACATCAACAGTGTTATGCACTCCATCAAAACTAATTAAACCTTTACCACAGATCTTAGCTCCTGAATCATCACCAAACATAACTAAACCACTGCCATACCTCTCGAGTTTAGTGAACTTACTCTTATCTCTGGTCATGTGATTTGAACATCCACTATCAATTACCCAATAGTCTTCATCCTATCTTGCATGAAAAGCGGTAACCAAAGTACCTTCCATCCTATTCTTCTTAACCTCCAAAGCCTTCTTACTTACACATTTTCCAAGGTTAGTGGATACAAATTTACTTTCCAAAGCTAAGAATAAGCATTCACTATCATCAACTTCATTGTTAGATTCATCATTAGAAATACCTACCTCTTCCTTAACATACTACAACTTCTTATACTTTTTATCCTTCCTATCCTTATCTTTATAATCCTTGTTCTTCTTATGTGTAGCCCTATTCAGACATCTTGAAGCATAATGACCAATATTACCACAACTAAAGCATTTAAAGAGTAACATACCTTTATAATTTTTGGTACCTTTCTTCAACTTCTTGGTGAAGTTAGCTTCCAACTCATCAACACCATCGCTATATGGTTCCTCCTCAATCTTTATTGCTTTAAATGTTGTTTATGTATTTTCTTTTATCTTTTCATCTTTTTGGAACTTTCTTAATTCAAATGCTTCCAAGGTGCCAAACAAGTGTTCCAAGGTGTACTTCTTAGGATTATATATTTCTTCAATCACGAAGATTTTATCACTATAGTAGTTTGGTAGGGTAATCGGGATCTTCTCAATTATGTCTTCATCTGATAGCTTTCCTCCTTGATTTCTAACTTCATTTGTAGTTTGTTCAACCTTGTGAAAGAAGCTTGTAAATTCTTCACCATTTTCCATTTTCAGGTTCACAAATTTACGCTTTGTTGCCAGTCTCTTTGTCAATTTCACCTTTTCATTTCCTTCATACATATCTTCCAACTTCTTCCAGAATTCATATGCAGTATCCAGAGAATTAACCTTAATTCACTCATTTTTAGATAAATCACTGCAAATCACATACTTTGCCTTCTCATTTTCTTCATAAGTAGAGATCTCATCTACAAAATTAACACCACCAAACGAAAGTGTATACTTATTTTCAACAGCCTTCTAGGTCTTGAAACCAAGAGAGATAATATATCCTCTCATATGTCCCTTCCAATCTTTGTAGTCAGCTCCATCAAACATAGGAATCACCAATTTGTGCGCCATCAAATCTTCCTTAAGCAGTTAAGCTCTACACAAGGAACCACGAGCTCTGATACCAATTGTTAAACAGGCACATAACAACTAAGAGGGGGGGTGAATCAGTTGTCACACAAATTCAATCTTAAAACTTTATCGCTTATCAAATCTTCAACCACACTATTTTGTTATTAAATATAAGCATCAAACATAAATAACATAAAGTAAATCAACACAATGAACACCAAATTTTTACGTGGAAAACCTAATAAGGGAAAAACCACGGTGAGGGTTAATTCACAATATAAAGATTATAAACTAAATACAGAGGCTCACTGCCAAGGGCTCACCACCCAAAAGAGGGCTCATTGTCCAAACACAAAGGCTCACTTCCTACAAAGGACTCATTGTCCAATAGGGAGGCTCACTACCTCTAGATACAAAAGAGAACAAAAGATCCACCACTGCAATTAAAGCGCATTCACAAGATTACAAAAACCTTCAATTCACTACCTTCAACAAAATGAAAAATTTCTATCACAACTCACTCACACACACTTCTACTCTTATGATTTGTGGCACACTTTCGTCACTTCGCATCACACTGTTATACCATTCTTCACAACTCGACTTGATTTTATACTATTCTCAACCTTAGAAACTTTCTCCAAAATCAGCCACAATACATCATTTCATAAATTCAAATTAGGTCGAAAACTCTAAATTCCCGCAGTGGAAAGGAATAAGAGTGGACCAAAAATAATATTCTTGAATCTTCTACATGCTTCCTTGATTAAATTTTATTCTTCGAATGAAGTGTAAACACTAGGTCGGCCAAACCTAATGAAAACACAAATGTATAGTGATGCACATGCTTCCCAACCAGAAGATGACACGCGGACGCCGCAAACACACTTCCTTAAGCACCATAACACATTTCTGAACCTTCTAGATAAATCCACAACAAGAACAACAGGCTTCAATCACTAAATTTCTTTCATCAAACAATTCAGACTGTGCAGACACACAAAAATACTGAAACATGACTTCCAAATTACCAAACTCTAAACCTCTTCACCAGAGCATAGGAAAGACCTTCACAAGACATATCCCAGATCCGCAAGATCTGAAACAAAACAAAGAAAAAATGCAGAGAAACAATATTTCTCCCAGTCCACAGAATACTAACTCTACTAGTAGAACACACATACCGGTGGACACAACTTTCACGTACCTTCTCACTAGAAGTTGAAACTCAACATATGTTACCATGAAAATACCAACAACACGCCTTCAAATCTGCACAAACATAGAATCAACATAGGAGAAATGCAGAGCACATATCGGCGCATGTTTAAAACACATTTAACACTCTGACTTCTCTTCTTTATTAATTTTCTCAAAAGCATTTGGAAACTCATCAAACCAGCACATCTGCAACACCATAAAGATAGCTCCATGTACTCACAACATCTCACTAGCAACTCAACCATACATGCACAATATGCAACATACATAACTATGTTGACATCAATGACAACGCTAATGACAACACCATCAAACTAGCTCATACTTGCAACACAATTCACATCCTTTTTGTGAATTGCATAGTAAAGATCTGGACAAGTGAATTTCATTGGTGACAAAAGGGTTGTAGGTCAAGGAGAATATGATGTATCGACAGGACCAAATGAGCGGTCCCTTCGATACTTTGGCAAAGGCTCATCGAAGCGACCTAAAAATTTCAAAGTGAGTAGTGGTTCAATCTCTTTGATGTAGAGGTGAGTGATGGTAGAATATGATCAATGATCATGATCTAAAGGAAGGTTCATCTGATGGTGGTGATTCAAAGAGTGATGACAAATGGAAAACATTGGATCATGGTGTGAAGTTACAAGATCAACGGTCATAATTTGAAGATGGTGGTTTCAAATGGTTAAGTTTGTGAAAGTGGTTTTTAAATGGAAACTAACTAGAAGAATGAAATCAATTGGTCTATCTGCCCCAACAATAGACTTAATTGATGATTTGATTTACAAAATGACGACATAGAGTGCAATGTGAACTATGATTGAGTTTAGATCTTATTCATAGAGAATTACATTAAATTCTTATCTATTTCAAGTTTTACATATTGCCAATTGTGGAAGATCTTCTATGACATAATTTAATGCAAGTATGGCATAGCACAGAGTAAGCTTCCAAAAGAAGATAGTTGGAAAATAACCCTAGAAGAAAGTTTGAGACAATCGGGTTGTGTGAGAATCTCAAGGTAGTAGTTGTGTGAGTCGGTGGTGAGAAAGGTAAGAAGGTCCGTAATGAAAAATAAAAGGGGAGTAACATAAGAGAGAATGTGACATAGATCAGAGAATGTGATTGCAGAAGAAAATGCACTATGCATGAACAAGCTGAATCAGAAAAAAATAAAAAATTCTAATATGATTTGTGCTTTTTTTGGTTTTGCTCGAGTTAAATGAGGAAAATTTGGCTAATACATTTTGGAAGGAAGCAGTTCAAATTGTTGTGTATATTCAGAACAGAGCCTTGCTAAGAGAAAATAGTGGTAGAACTCCTTATGAATTATGGTTTGGTAGGCCTGCATTTGTCAAACATTTTAAGGTATTTGGTAGCAAGTTCTACATTAAGCATGAAGATGAAGATGAAGATTTAGGAAGCTTTGATTCAAGGTGTGATGATGGGATATTCTTAGGATACTCCAATCAAAGCAAAGCATACAAATGTTACAACAAAAGACTGCACAAAGTAGTTGAAAGCATAAATGTCAAAGTTGATGAAAATACAAATCAAGCTAATTCTAATGGAAATAATTTTGAGTTTGAATCAAAAGATGATGATGTACGTGCAAAATTTGAAGAAGAACAAGAAGAAGAGAATGAAGAAGTAGTTGAAAGAGCTCCTACAAAATATGTGCAAAAGGATCATCCTACAAACCAAATAATTGGTGACAAGAATGAAGGTGTGCACACCAGAAGAAGACTTGCTAAGGACAAGGAACAAGTGAATTTTGCTCTCCTATATCAGTTTGAACCAAAAAGCTTTGATGAAGCTAGTAAGGATGAGAGTTGGATAAAAGCAATGGAAGAGGAACTCAATTGGATTGAGAAAAATAAAACTTTGGATTAGTTCCTAGACCATCAAACAAGAATGTAATTGGCACCAAGTGGATATTCACAAATAAGTTGAATGAAGATGGAGTTGTGGTTAGAAACAAAGCAAGGTTAGTGTGCAAAGGACATGCACAAGTAGAAGGAATTGATTTTGAAGAAACATTTGTTCGTGTTGCAAGATTAGAACAATAAGAATGTTTCTTGCATTTTCAATCTATAAAGGATTTAAAGTATATCAAATGGACATTAAATCTCCATTCTTGAATGGAAACCTAGAAGAGGAAGTATATATTGAACAACTAGAAGTTTTTCAACTATTAGAGAATGATGGTTATGTTTGCAGATTGATAAAAGCGTTGTATGGTCTAAAGCAAGCCCCTAGGGTGTGGTATTCAAGGTTGGATCAATATCTACAACAACAAGAATTCAAGAAGGGTTGTGTTGATAGTAATTTATATCTTAAATCTTAAGGTGAGCATATGATCATTGTTGTACTATATGTAGATGATATCATATTTGGTGGTAGCAATGATGTAATGTGCATAATATTTGCTACAAACATGCAAGATGAGTTTGAAATGTCCATGCTAGGAGAACTCAGATTTTTTCTTGGTTTGTAAATTGTACAAACTGATAAAGGTATATTCATATCACAAACCAAGTATGCAAAATAAATGCTTAAGAAGTTTGGCATGGAGGATAGTAGACCGGTTAATACTCTCATGATTACAAGTTGCAAGATAAGCAAAGGAGATGAATCACCTGATGTAAATTAGACTCAATATAGATCAACGATTAGAAGTCTACTATATTTAATTGCATCTAGGATTGATATAATGCAAGTAGTTTGTATGGTATCAAGGTTTTAGGATTCCCCAAAGGAATCCCATGTCAACGTTGTGAAAAGGATCTTCAAGTACATTAAAAGTAATGTTGACTATGGATTGTGGTACCCCAAAGGCAAGGATTTCATTCTAATAACTTATGCAGATGTTGATTGGGTAGGAAGTGTGGATGATAGAAAGAGTACTAGTGGAGTTGCTTTCTTTTTAGGAAACAATTTGGTTTCGTGGATGAGTAAAAAGCAAGTGTCTGACACTCTTTCTACAACAACAAAATATGTTGCAATTGTTGCATGTTGTTCTCAAGTTTTATGGATGAAGTAGAATTTAAAGGACATAAAAGTGGAATACAAAGAGCCTATTTCCATTCTTTGTGACAATTCAAGTTCCATCAACATCTCAAAGAATTTAGTGATTCATTCCAAAACAAAGCATATATCGATCAAATGTCACTTTATCAAAGAAAAGGTTGCAGAAAAGGAAGTCAACATGGAGTATGTTCCCACAAAGGAATAAGTGGCTGATATATTGACAAAGCCTCTTCCCACATAGTAGATTGAATACCTGAGGAAAAAACTAGGAGTAGTTTCTCCCACATCATATCACTAAACATTAGTGATATGGCATACATCCAGGGGGAGCTTCATTGTTTATTTGGAGCTTCATTGTTTATTTCTTTAACCCTAGTCAAGGACAATGTGATCAAGTTTGGTACATCTTGTTTTAAAAATTTCTAACAAATTGATGGTTGTTGAGTTTAGAATCCCCTCTTTCTCTTTGCATTGTTTGTCAAAGAGGGAGCATATCCTTAGGGGGAGTGTGTACAGGTTAAATCTTTTCCATTGATGTCAAAGGGGGAGAAATTTTAGAGGTATAATGCAAATGCTCAAATCATAGGAACATGCTGAGTAAAGAAGTGGTTTAGTTCATAGGGGGAGTTGTGTTGTGTGAATAATCAAATTGGTACAAAGCTTCTATGTTACATCTTGTATGAGCATTTCAAATTTTTCCATCAATGCCAAAGGGGGAGATTATTGGAAAATATTGTTGTTGATGACAAAAGGAGACTATTGGTGTTGGAAAAATGTGGTCATTGATGTCAAAGGTGAAATAATGAGCAGTGTCAATCATGCAAATGCAAAGGAAACTACAATCATGGTGGATCTGATTACAGTGTTGTATTTCTTCATTGACTTGCTATGACAGGTTATAGGTTACCTTAAGTGACAACTTATGTTATTAATTTCGTGTTGGTGACCGACCCCGTCACCTAGGTTGGCGGTGTCTTGGAGGTGCGTCAGAATGGCTTAGATAGTTCAAAGAGTGTCATTTAACTGTCTCTTCGATCATACAAATTGGAAATGGTTCAGTGTGAGTTGGTTACATCGGCATGACAAATCCCTTTCGATGGGACTTGTCTTGGAGTCCCTTCGATAGTCCATTGACCATTTCATCGGTGAGACACTGGTATCTCAGTAGGAGTCTAGAAGAACTCTCTTCGATGGAGCAATAAGGAGAAACATAAACTCATCGAAGTGAATTAGGCATTTCAAAGGGAATTACATGGTTGTCCCTTCGATCTAGCGATGAGTGAAGTCAATGGCATTGGTGGATTTTTTATGATGTCGAAAGTGTATATGTGGTGGTTTCCTGCCCGCCCACTAAGCATTCTGTGGGACCTGTGTGAGACCCACGGGGTAGCGGGGATTGGTGGAAACTAATCCACGATGGATGGTATGTGAACATGTGATGACAACATGTGGACCCCACATTGAAATGACGTGTTTGGTGTTGTTTTTTTCATCAAAGTGACATTTTATCATTGGAAGGACTCTTAAGGCAGTCCCTTTGATACCTTGATGATATTGAAGCTAGTCTCTTCAATATAGTGATATGTTGAATGGCAGTTGGCGGTGTTGTGCCAAACACATGGAGATGACAACACGTGGCAAAAGGAAATGGAAAATGGTCTCAATGGGATTTGATGACATATCTTAACAAGATGACAGATTGACAATTGCTCGATAGGAAATTCACATCCTTGTTGTGAATTGCATGGTGAAGATCTAGACAAGTGGATTTCGTAAGTGACAAA
Source organism: Sequoia sempervirens (assembly GCA_007258455.2). Classification (NCBI taxonomy): domain Eukaryota; kingdom Viridiplantae; phylum Streptophyta; class Pinopsida; order Cupressales; family Cupressaceae; genus Sequoia; species Sequoia sempervirens. The sequence goes on from VDFB02058242.1 coordinate 413,867,674, forward strand.
AGGTTTGCAAGTCGAGGAGAAGATGATGTATTGACAGGACCAAATGAGCAGTCCCTTCAATACTCGGACAGAGGCTCATCAAAGCAACCTACAAATTTCAGAGTGAGTAGTGGTTTCATCTCTTCGATGTAGAGGTGAGCGATGATAGAATATGATTGATGACCATGATTTACAGGAAGGTTCATATGATGGTGGTGATTCAAAGAGTGATGACGAATGGAGAACATTGGATCATGGCGCGAAGTTACAAGATCAACAGTCAGAATTCAAAGATGGTGGTTTCAAACGGTTAAGTTCGTGAAAGTGGTTTCTGACTGGTAGCCAACTAGAAGAATGAAATCAATTGGTTTATCTTCCCCAACAACAAACTTAATTGGTGATTTGATTTATAAAACGACAACACAAATTTCTATGTGAACTGTGATTGGGTTCAGATCTTATTCACAGAGAATTACATAAAATGTGTATACATTTCAAGATGTATAGATTGCCAATTGTGGAAGATCTTTTGTGATAGAATTTAATGCAGGTATGGCACAACACATAGTATGATTCCTAAAGAAGGTAGCAAGAAAATAACCCTAGAAGAAAGTTCGAGACAATCGGGTTGTGTGAGAATCTTGAGGTAGTAGTTATGCAAGTTGGTAATAAGAAAGATAAGAAGGTTTGCAATGAAAAAGAAAATTAAGGGAAGTAACAGAAAGAGAATGTGACATAGAGAAGAGAATGTGATTGCAGAAGAAAATGCACTATGCGTGAACAAGTTGAACCGAACAAAAGTAAAAAATTCTAATATGATTTGTGCTTTTTGTTTGGGTTTAGCTCATTCAATCTAGTGTATTCCAAAAGTGGAGATGTGTTAGTGATCAAGCTTGGGAAGCAAATCAAGAAAAGTATAGAACAAAAGGTGAAGTGAAGAAGAAAGAAGAGAGAGAAATGTAGAGAATGAGTTGTTGAGTTTGTTAGAATTGGAAAAATCTCACATTTTTCACTAGCCTTCACCCACCTATCTTCCATGTACCACAAAAAATTTCCACACCTTAATTTCATGATCAATACAAATTTTTGAAATTTGTGTGACAAGATTACAACCCATGTTAACTAATGATCCCATTAATATGGCCTTTGACATATAAGCATATCCCTGATCAAAGTTGAGCAAAAGCTTTGAGAGCAATTGGTCCTTATTGGGAAGATCATCTGCATGTCTTTCTGACTTACAAGTCCTAGCCCCTTATTTGAATATTTTTTGCATATCGGGAAGAGGTGAATAAAGTTACAGCGATCGAAGGCCCCAAAGATAACATGTGTGCATAATTGGGAAGATAGTGCATAACATTTCACCAATGAAAACTTATTGGCAAAAGCAAGGTAGTCAGAGCAAAATCTTCAAATCATACTGAGCTCATGTGTCACACCGATGGAAACCTTATTGAGGAGAAACATATGTACTTTCACTGATAAAGTAGGAGAACAACTATATTAGAGAGACATGTATGATCAGAGTAAGTCCCTTAGATCTCTCTGACCATGTGGGTTACATCGATGAGAGAAGTTTTCGAGGAAAGTCTCACCAACTTATCTCAATGAACAAAGCGGTAGAGGAAATGCATCGGGGAGACCAGGTACATCAGAAAGGCATTTAGTCTCTCAACGATGGTACATGTCAGCCCGATGGTAGTAAGGAGTGACCACTATTTGTTAGAAATACACCAAGCGATGATTGAAAGGACCTCTAATGGTCCAGACCACCATGATATAAGAAAAACTTCATAATTTTCTCCCCGAAATAATAGAAGTTGAAAAGCAAGAGAAATGGAAATTGTATAATATCGATAAGATTATTAACTAGTCTTCTCGACTGAATAAAAGAACCAAAGGGACACTTCATATTGAAGGGACATTCAGTTATGTCTTGGCAATCAGTTATGAACATATAAACAAAGGTGGCACCAAATAAAGCACATTGATCGGCTTGAGACTAGAAGGGTTTCACCGATGCAATCTTCTTGTATCACTCTGGCATTTCAAAATTTGAAAAACCTGTTGCATTCATTTCCACTGTCAGACATTAATGGCCACATGACTGAACCTTGTATGAATGTTTCTAATTGAAAAGAGAATGAACCAAAAGGAATTTTTAGAAGTTACAGTAAGGAAGGATGGGAGATCAAGCGAGAGTCAAGGAATTTAGTGTGCCCAGAGATATGCAAGTAAGCATACAAAGTATCCCTACAATTGATAGATTATAATTCAATTCTACCACCTTATAGAGAATTAGAATGGAAGGTTCAAGTTTCGCAAAAACAAAAATAAGAAGCAACAAGGGGAAAGTAGCCAATCCAAAAGTAAGAAACAAAGAACCAAAACAAGGCCAAAATTGAAAACAAAAGAATGAAAACTAAACCAGGACCTCATTGATCAATTGTCTGGTTCAGGGCCAAAAGCTAGAAGGTCTGCACAATTAAGGGCTAATTTAGAAAGATTAGAAGATAAATGAAAACATGTAGGTGATGTGTGGACTCCCATTAGCGGATATGAATTGTTCATGTTTCAATACTATTGGAGAAGTAGATTTGAACCAATCTGTAACCCTTGGAATTTCAATTTGGGAAAGTCGGTTGTTCCCAATGTCTTTGTGAATGTAGAGCTCATAAGACTTCTGGCCAAACATTATAACCCGAACCTTAAAGCCATATGCAACCCACAAGAATGTTTCATTCATATATCCAAAACTGCTCTTGGTGAAGTTTTCAACCTAGATGATTCATGTGATCAGCCCATAGTGCATGAGGATTTGGAAAAGGAGTACTGGAGAATGGATACTACCTACAAAGGATGGAGGTTGTTGTTACACAGGCCTAGAAAAGATGGAGACCTAGTTCCACTTGAGGATGGTGATGGAGCTCCCTTTCATGTTGATTTGTTCGAGCCCTATTTGAAACATACTTCTCAGTAGGTCAGATAATGGGAACAGAGGTCTCTGAATTTATGTCTATAAGGCCAATGGTGATTGTTGCAGACATACAATGTCACAATGCAAGACCTTTTGATTATGCTTCACACATTTCCAGAGGGATTGACTCAGGACTAGTGGCTATCAAGAATGAATCTCCCATAGTGCACTTTAAACACTATTCCCTTGTCATGCACATGATATTGTACTATGGACAAGAGTTAGAAATATGGCCAAAGGAATTGAGAATCACACATGTGGATAAAGAGGGCCATCCATTACCAATACAACTATGGACTTCCATTTGGGACAACAAATTTATCAATTCCAATTATGTTTATTTTGAAGAATACTTTGTCAAGACATTGTATAGGTTTTATGATCACCCTTGTGATTATTCATTGTTTGATGAGATCAAAAGATTCTTAAGGCCCAAGGATTTCAATGGACCACCAACTGTAGGTCATAATTGGGGCGACTGGTATTGCTATGTTGATTTCACTATGATTAGAGTTTATCGTTGTGAAGACACACCTTTCTTATTACCCAAGATTGTGCCAGACAAAATTGCATATCTAGAGATTTCCATGCAAATGGATTATTCCAATGTCATGAACTTTAGTGCATATGGAAAACAGTCATTTATGCCTAGTACATTGTGTTTTGGGGATTTCACTGTGGTGTCAAAAGAAGGATATGATCTCATTTTGGACAAATTATCCCACTTCAATATGAAGAAGGCTGCACCAAGGAAGGGATTTGATCCTGAAGGTTTTATTGATTTTGCAAGGAAAAAATAGAATTTGGGTGGATATTCCCATGTACCATATCCTCATGATGATATTATTAGAAACATGGAAGAAGTAGAGGTTGAATTGGAAATTGATAACTACAATAAGGAAATTGAACAAAAGATGAAGGAAATACAAGAAGCAGAGATGTTATCCTCTGGTAGCGAGGAATCATCTGATGAAAATGAACCCAAAAGCCAACATAATAAGATTCCCAAGTTGAGGATTGAGGAGTATCAACCTCCCGACAGAGAACAAGAAGTGGGGGAATCATCTGATGCAGATACTAGGAAATTGGCCTGTAAGCCCTTTGTCTCAAATGATTAGTTCATTAAATCTCCTTAATTTAGATCTTTCTTGTACAAAGAAAAAGGAAAAACAATAAGGGAATCAGTTGCAGACATCACATCCAGTAATGGAAGCCAGTTGTTGAACACATTGAAGGTGGATGTAGAGAATCAAATGAAGAACATGACTCCGGAGAGAGGAAGAAAATTATTAGAGGACTCTAGTGTGATGATTTTTCCTGGTTTGGATTTAAATTCTGCTATTTTTTTATAGCTTTTTACAAAATAATGATGCTAAACACAAGCTCGGTCCAAAAGGGGTAACAAAGGTATACACTAGGTCAAGATATAATCTTGATGAGAGTTCTCTTATGATTTGGGCTCTATACCCCCCACATAAGAAGTATGTGATTATTGATACAGAGAAAGCATTTGGTCATGTGATGACATTAAAGGTGGGTGAAATTGATCTTGTGGTCATGAATGATATTAGCATAAATGTAGCCAATTTGAAAGGCTCAAATTCAAATGTTGATCAAAGAATGAGATATGTACAAGTTGAACAATGAAAGGATGTTCAAAGAAAATGATTTCGTAAGAGACACGGTCAAGGATACATTCAAAGGATCCACCAAAATGTTGACTCAAGGAGAAGGCTCCCAATCAAAGGAAATGAGTGAAGAAGTACAAATGAGTAATCAACTAATACACACTCAAGTGAACAAGGCCAGATTTGACACACTTTCTACAATATTCCAAAAGAGGCACACTAACCTGGTGATTTGGATGAACAAGTTTTGGGTAACTCACTCCAAGAGTTATACTGCCATTCAAGAACATAAAAGAATAAATGACAGGCTTCAGGAAAAGCTCCAAGAGATACAAAAAAGAAGCACTTTTGATACCAGGGCCATTGCAGCTTTTGAAGATCTGATAGGGAAGCACAATAACTATTATAAGGAACTTCAAGCAGATGCCCAAGAATTTATTGATGCTTCAAAAGAGGGTGTTCCTGCATTATTCAAAAATGATGGAGAAATTAAAAGTTAGAGCGAATGGATGAAAGAGTTTCAACTAATACTACAAGGAGCCTTGGAAGTAGCTAAGAATGAAGATTCAACACTGGAAGAGGCCTGTGAGCGTTTAGAAAGGATGATTATCATGGAGATTGCTGTGAAGAATGTTGCAGAAGATGTTGATACACACTTGAGTCAGGAGTAATTAGATCATATTACAAAAAATCATTTGTGGCTCATTAGAGCTTAATTGTTAACATTTTATGTGTTGTTAATTCCAAAAGACACCTATGAAGAGGTATACCCTCTTCAAGATATTGTTATATAAGTTGGACATATGATGATTAGATGGCAAGAGCGAATAGGGAGAGAATAGAGATATACAAAAGATACTTTCATAATATAGAGATATACAAAAGATACTTTCATAATATTTCTCATGTAGATTATACTGTAAAGGACCACGATGCATGCATGAATTTTGGCAGAAATCAATAGAAGATCTTTAAATTTTGTGTGACTTCATATTGGTGTCTATTGTTTTTTGATTTAAGCAATTATTTGGCTGTCTCCACACTGTTATTTCTCTATTATTTGAACTTGTGTATCCAAGTTGATATTCAATTTCATCAGACACATTTTTTATTTATTGTGTAACCAAGTTAATTGGTTTCTGTCAAAGAATTAAAATCCTTTTAATTGATTACAGTAACTTGGAAGTAACATTTGGATCAGTAAGAAGAGCCTATAATTGATAAGATTGCCATATTGTCTCCATTTTGATGTTATCTTATTATTCAAACTGAGGATATACTTCATTTGTCAATACACATTTGATATCATTGTGTGATTTTGTTTAATTGGTTCCTTCAAGGAAGGATTAAAATCTTTTTAAATAAGTCACAGTAACCTAATAAGATCAATTGGATCAATAAGTAGAGTCAGTCAGTCACATCCTTGCACGTTTATATAAGATATAAACAAATATAAGTGTCAAACAATTAGAACTATAACCAATAATAGTCACCTATCATAAAACTTTATTGACTCCGCTTACCCAATAAAGCACTGGTCCACTCACACCTCATTTATACATTACTTATCCACTTTCATACTCTAAATTTCCAATTATCACATTAGGAGTAGGAATAGTTAACAAGCCATCATCTATCTCACACTTTATGCTACTGTGGATAGATCCTCAAATAAAAATAAGTCACAATCCGCTTCAGCCATCAAGGTCCACTCGCCTAGGTCTAGCAGAGCCTGAAGTGCAAGGAGTCATCAATCGTATAGGTTAACTCCATTCATTGGTTCAAGAACGTTGCAAGTCTAATCATAGAGCCTGACATCCTCTTAGGATTTTTAACCTGCATTTTTGAGATCCAAAAGAGTTTACAACATCAACAACATAAATTAGGTATTGAATATAATGATGCATGATCAGGTTGTGTAGAACCAATTTAATGCATATTTGAGCATTGTAATGTTGTAAGAGGTGGTTGCCTCATTTGTGCTGAGTAGGTGCTCAGTGTAGGGTGTTAGTGCACTCTTAAATCAGGGAGTTGGTGCTTCCATGGGTTGGTGCCCTAAAACCATTATAACAAAAAAAATTATTTGTGAGGTTGGATTAGGATAGTAGATCCTAGCAGCATTTCTCATTGTGGTTTTTCCCAATCAGGGTTTTCCACATACATCTAGTGTTATGTGTTGTTTCATGTGCATGTGATTGCTACATTGGCTTATGTTTGAATCTGCTCATTTGAATATTAACTTTGAATTTGCATATAGATTTTCAGGACTAAGTTTTAAATATCTGCTAATTCACCCCCCTCTCAGTAGATCATTGTGTTATAACAAATATCATTAATTTTCCTAAGCAAATTTCCACTCATGAAGAACTCCTTGTTGTTAGCCTTCACTAAATTAGTCCTTATAAATATTCTAAAAGGTTTGAAAAAAGAAGTGGGGGAAACCATTTGGTCCCATGGCCTTATTTCCTTCAAAGAAGAAAACATATTTAACTTCCTCGTTTGAAATGATTTTTGAGAAAGAAAAATTATCAATATTATCTATCATTCTTAGAATAAGGTCCAATACATTTTACTGAATGAGACTGTCCCACATGAAATCCTCCAAAAGTAGATTACTGAAGAACACAACTTTGTCCCTAATTTCATTCTCATCTTTATAACAAACATTATTCTCCCAAATTTCCTTTATTTTATTGGATGATATGCGCTTGAGAGCAGTCATATGGATGAATTTAGTATTCTTGTCTTCTACCTTAGAGTCAAAGGTGTTGAAAAATGAGGTGTTTTCTTAGCTTAATACTCTGTAAAACTTTAATATTTATGATCTAAATAAGTTTTTTCTTTGTTACATATATTCTTTGTGGGTGATTATTTTGATTAATCCATTTTACTATTGTAGAATGTAGACAAAAGTTGATAGAAGAACTAGACATGATATTAGAAAGATTACACAAGATGTAATGTGGAGAAACCCTTTTAGAAAAAACATCACCAAGAATCATTCTATTATTCAATCTCTGAAATACAATAGCTCCAATTCTTGCTTGAGAATGCTTCTTCTACCTTCACCAATCTTCATCACAACCTGCAATAAAAACTCTAATAACTCTATTCAACTTGCTTGAGATATATAGGCTTTAATCAACTTTGTAAACTCAACATGAGTTACAATTACAATGCTCAAGCCCTATCCCTAGAAGGTATGCCATATCTCATGCAAATAGGGTTATCCTGTGAAGAACAATGCTAAAACATGTGCTTCGTCCATTTGGGCGTCCCAAATTGAAGTCACAACTCAACCTTCATTATGTTGATAATTCCAAAGCTCTTCCTCAAATTTGGCGCCCATAAGTAATCCTACTTAACTGAGCCTTCAGAAATATCTCAACATGCAAAAGAGGTAAATCCAAGAAAGCATCTTGGGCACCCAAGTTGGCTCCAAGTGATTTCTTGTTAGCTGAAACATTTACTCAACACCATTCATGCAAGAATGGCCATCCCCTGTTAACTAGAGGTAGTCCCTATTATCTGTCATACAACTCAAGTCATTAGCCATGCATTCCAAGTTAACTGAAGTCAACTAGCATAGAACTAAAACTAACTGAAGAAAAATGAACCATAACTAAACTAAACTAAACTAAACTAAACTAAACTCATCTGAACTGAACTAAACTGAACTTCATGCATGCAAACATCATACCCTAACTCCTAGGATCTTTACATGCATTCAAAAGTTTTATCTCTTACTCTGAATAATTAACTGAAGTCAAGGTGAGTGTCACCTTACCATGTGTGCACCCACATGTTCCTAATATTTAAGAATAACTATAAATGTCAATTTCATGATTTTTTTCATCAAATATTAATCTCATCCTAATCTTAGTGTTGTTGAACACATTCCAAGAACTTAGGAGATACATGAAATAATTAATGTTTAGGATTTGCAATTAAATGGCATCCTATTTCCAACATTCTCCCACTTGACATTATATATTGCAATTATTCTAAACAAGGAATAATAAAACAAGTACAAGACTCAAGGCCAATGGCCTTCTTGCACCAACTAATCAAACCATGCTAACTTCAAATGCAACCTGCATAATCATGAAGCTTCCAAGCAAATGATTAAAACCAAGAGAACTTATCTGTATGGTTTCATAAGATAATCTGTAAATTAATTAAAGTGTTAACTTTCTCAATTAATACCTTCCCATTATCAACCAAACCAATACCTTTCCCAAGTCTCTGTATCCAAACCGCCTCTTTGGAGGCATGCTAAACCACCGAGTGTGTTGAATTCACATTCAATCGAGGTGTAGGCTCCTCGGTCTTTTCTATTGAATTTTTTTTTCTTACAAGTAACCATTCCAACAAATGTCTCTTACCATAAGAGAAATCCAGCCTCGCCTATTTCTCCAAGTATCCACAAGGACCTGTAACCAACCAATCCATGCCAAACTCCAAATGCAACACAACACTTTCATGAAGTAATCAAGCAAATGATTAATGTACCCAATACTTAAGAGAACTACACAAGATCAATGTCAAAGCTCCAACCTTGAACATAAACATGACATTCATGATCTAACCATCTCCTCTTAGGAGATCACATGCATCATAACATACTTATACATCCTGATCTCAAGAGAACCATGTAATATGCCAAACTCTAAATGCATATCAAGAGTAAACCATGACATCAATAACAAATATACTCTAAACAAGAAACCATATCTCTAATCACATGGAGATAACATTACCAATGATGCATCCATGTCATTGCCAACAACTCCCACTGAACCGTGGTGCCGAGTCACAAATGGCATCGTGACTACCATCCTCTCTATGAAGATTACTCTGAAACATGAAGCAAAGAGTTATCACAAACAATATTAGCTAAAATAACCAATGCATCACTACTATCATCTGAGGAATCCTTTGTAGAAGAATCAAAACTCTCTTTCTTGTTCTTACATCCTTCTTCACATGTCCCGGTTTCCCACAGTTCCAACACTTTACCTTACTCTATCCTTCTGACTTACCCTTCCCTTCCTTGTTTCCCTTAGGCTCCTTTTTCTTAGGCCTACCTTTTACAAACAAGGCATCTTGGATTTCCTCCTTAGACTTCCTCCTCATCTCCTCTGATAGGAGAGTAGGAATAATTTTTTCCATCTTTGGATCTGCACCATTACCACTAATTGCAACAATTAGATTTTCCCAAGAATCTAGTAAAGAACAAAGTAATAAAATGCACTTATCCTCATCCTCTAGCTTTACATCTACAGATGCTAACTGGCTGGGAATTAAATTGAAAGCATTTAAATGTTGTGCAGCAGATTCACCATCTTTCATTTTCAATGAATACAACTTCCTTTCCAAATACAACTTATTGGTGAGACTCTTAGTTTGATAAATATCCCCTATTCTCTTCCATAATTTATATGTAGTGGTTTCATCAAAAACATTTAAGAGAACAACATCAGCAAGACATAACCTAATTGTTCCTCTTGCCTTCTTATCTAACTTAGCCCAATCTTCATCTGAAATAGTTGTAGGTGTCTTTTTCTCATTATTAACCGCTAACCACTGATCTCTTTCTTCAAGAAGATCTTCCATTTTTAATTTCCACATTTCATAGTTAGAACCATTGAACCTTTCAATAACTAACCTTGAATTCATTGTAACAAAACTTAATTCCAAAATCAACAAATAACAAAAATAATAAAAGCTCCCACTAAGCTAAAAAACCTCCAATCTTTTAAGAGAAAGGCGTCCCAATACTCTACCCAACCTCAGCTCTGATACCAAATGTTGAAAAATGAGGTGTTTTCTTAGCTTAATACTCTGTAAAACTTTAATATTGCTGATCTAAATAAGCTTTTTCTTTGTTACATATATTCTTTGTGGGTGATTATCTTGATTAATCCATTTTACTATTGTAGAATGTAGACAAAAGTTGATAGAAGAACTAGACAGGATATTAGAAATATTACACAAAATGTAACGTGGAGAAACCCTTTCGGGAAAAAACTCCACCAAGAATTATTCTATTATTCAATCTCTAAAATATAATAGCTCCAATTCTTGCTTGAGAATGCTTCTTCTGCCTTCACCAATCTTCATCACAACCTACAATAAAAACTCTAATAACTCTATTCAACTTGCTTGATATATATAGGCTTTAATCAACTTTGTAAACTCAACATGAGTTACAATTACAATGCTCAAGCCCTATCCCTAAAAGGTACGCCATATCTCATGCAAATAGGGTTATCCTGTGAAGAACATGTTAAAACATGTGCTTCGTCCATTTGGGCATCCCAAATTGAAGTCACAAACTCAACCTTCATTTTGTTGATAATTCCAAAGCTCTTCCTCAAAGTTGGTGCCCATAAGTAATCCTACTTAATTGAGCCTTCAAAAATATCTCAACATGCAAAAGAGGTAAATCCAAGAAAGCATCTTGGGTGCCCAAGTTGGCTCCAAGTGATTTCTTGTTAACTGAAACATTTACTCAACACCATTCATGCAAAAATGGTCATCCCCTGTTAACTGGAGGTAGTCCCTGTTATCTATCATACAACTCAAGTCATTAGCCATGCATTCCAAGTTAACTGAAGTCAACTAGCATACAACTAAAACTAACTCAAGACAACTAAACCATAATTGAATTGAACTAAACTAAACTAAACTGATTTTGAACTTCACTTCACTTCACTTCATGCATGCAAACATCAAACCCTAACTCCTAAGATCTTTACATGCATTCAGAAGTGTTATCTCTTACTCTAAATAGTTAACTGAACTCAAGGTGAGTGTCACCTTACCATGTGTGCACTCACATGTTCCTATTATTTAGGAATAACTATAAATGTCAATTTCATGATTTATTTCATCAAATATTAATCTCATCCTAATCTTAGTGTTGTTGAACACATTCCAAGAACTTAGGAGATACATGAAATAATTAATGTTTATGATTTACAAGTAAATGGCATCCTATTTCCAACAAAAGGAGTGGAGATAACATAGCAATTTATTTTTCATATTCATTAACTCCTCATTTCCCCCTACTTTGGATTTCTCTTTGAGTAATATCTAGTCACTCTCTAACTTTTAATTTTTTCTTGAAAATATCACTAAAGGATTCCTTATTCCACTTTTTAATATTTATTTTTACATTACCTATATTCTTAACTAACTCGAGCATAGCAAATTCTTCCACCTTAATGCCCCACCATTCAATGATTTTGGATGAAAGAAGAAGGTATTACAACACATTTTTTTTAATGTAAAAGGAAAAAAAATCTTCTTTCCCAATAAGAGAGTGGTCTGGTCCAATCCTAGTCAAGGCTAATAAGGAGCAACATTGGGCATTTAACCAATTGAGAGAAAGAATGGCTTAATCAAGCCTCACTTGGATGAGAGAAGAGCCCAACTTCTTGTTTGACCAAGTAAAATTTGTACCTTTCAGTTCCAAATCTAGTAAAGCATTTTTGTGAATGAACTTTTCTGAATCTTCTCGAGTATCCATAGAGCTTTGGGATCCACCTTTTTTTTCATTTCCCTTTGATGGAGAATTAAAATATTTCATGACCATCCAACTTAGAGAGGGGTACATATTTCTAAAAGTAGTAATATAGGACCATGAGGTTTTTCTTGCACTTCTCACATTAGGTGTATAAACATTGGATAAAATCCAAGAAGTATTCTCCTTTTGGTGGTGAAAAAGGATAAAAGAATGATTAGGGCCAGCAAAAAGAAGCGTGCCTTTCAACTTTGATGGGTTCTAATGTGTGAAAATGCCATTAGAAGCTCTGCTAGCATCAACACTTATTATGATAACTTTCTCAATGAGCATTTTAGTTTCTTAGACAAGCACACTGTCTAGTTTATAATGCTAGGTCATATTTTCTATAAGTTTGTGCTTGTGTGGATTGTTCAACCCTTTGACATTTCAAGAGATGATTTTCATTTTTCAATTTTGGAGTGCCATTAAAGCATAAATATGTAAAGGTACTTTGGCTTCCGTCAACAACTTCTTTGTTTCTTTCTCTCTAAGTTCCTCCTGGCATGATCTTCCACTTATTTTTTGTTGTGATCCACAATTTGCAATTATCTTGCTTCTAGTATTCCTCCAATATATCCCGAGAGTCAATAATTTTTTTTTTACTATTCTTTTGCAAATCCCAAGATACCAAGTTTCTCAAACTAGTTGATCCTTGCAATAGGCGCAAACTACCTTTCTTTAGCTCTAAAGGATCCTTCCTCACCACTTCTCTAATGTGAAAATAGAAAGTCTTATTTTTAGGAGTGGATAGAAAAGTTTGGTGGTGGGGGAGTTCAATACTTGACCAACTATGTAATAAAGTTGCTTCTATATGCAGATGATCTTAGTTTAATGGCAAAAACAACACATGATTTGAGGGAACACTTGAAAGCTCTAGAATTGTTTTTCTAAGAGGTTGGGATGTAGATGAACACCAACAAAACTATGTTAAGAACTTCACCTTGAATAAAAAGAAGGCTCATATGAAATTTGTCTTTGAAGGCAACCCCTTACAAGTGTTTAACGATTATAAATATCTTGGCCTTGATTTCCACAATAAGTTCAACTAGGAGATGTGTAGAGAAAAAAGGATACAAGGAGGATGTAAAGCCTTATACTGATTGAAAATTAGATTAGAAGGGCTGAATTATGGGATTGGAAAACTAATAACTCTTTTTTGGTTGTTAGTGGTGCCAGTGGTGCTATTTGAGTGTGAAGTTTGGGTTGGCTACACATTGACAATGAAGTGGAGACAATTAGAGAGATTTAAAAGCATCTATTCACAAGCAGCCTCAAAATAAAATCGTCAATTTTCTATGAGATTGTCTTAGTTGAAGCTAGTGCCTTTCTCGTGGAGACATTAGCTATGATTTAGTTGCTAAGTTATTTAAAGAGGCTAGAGAACATGGACTTGCCTCATTGGCCCAAAATGATGGCAAAAGAGAATTTGAATAGAAGAAAGAGCATGTGGATGAAACAAAATGACAAGTGGGTGAATAAGTGGGGTATTAGCATAAAATATTTCCCAAATAACAATGGAGAAATCAAAATGTACATGTAAGAAAAAATCAAAGAAAGCATGTAGACAAGGCAACTTGGGAGGAAAAGAGAATACTATATCAAGTATTTCAATCCTTCATATTACCATGCACAAAAGAACTATATAAGAGTGGAAATAAAATGGAAAGCGAAAATGTTAATAGCTCAACTAAGAACTAGTTCGCACCAACTTAGTATGAACATGTGGGAGTTAATGGCGACTCCCCAACACCCCTAGGAATAATTGCTAGACCAAAATATATTCCACAAGAGAGAAAATGACAAGAATACTTGCTTCACTAGTGCAATATTGAATAATGGTTGAATTTATATAAATGTACATAAGATGCCTTGCTTATAAAGACAAGGTAGAGAGGTAGGATTAGACAAGATCATGAAAAGTGTCTTAATCCCATAACACGAGACAACTAACAACCTAACTACCTAGGAATCAAGCATTGCAAACTATATAAGATAAGTTCTAGAAAAGCCAACTGAGATTTCTAGAAAGAATTTCACATCCTAAGTAAACTTAACATGTGAATATGCCCTCTAATTCCCTAAAGAGTGAAATAACTAGGTATAAGACATTTATTCACACCAACAACTAGAAGGTGGATAGTACCTAAAGAAGAGTGGGCAGATAAAATATGTTGTTTTTGTACTTTGGAGCTAGTGGAGATGGAATGACACTACATCATAGAATGTTCAACTTACATGGATATTTAAGCCAATTACATTGAGATTTTATATGCAGGCTCCTTAAGTAGCCTATTTGAAGAAGAAAGAATAACAAAAAGTGTAGATTACTTGAGTAAGATACACAACAAAAGATCTAGGATCCAAAAGGAAAGGGAGATCAAGTAGGTGTGGTGTTGGTAGTTTGCTTGTTTTGGGTTGTTGTGCTTATCTGTGCCATTGGTGATTTGTGGATCCCACAAATTGTTTGACCTTGTGAACATTATTAAAAACCTCCAGGATGACCGTGTGGACAAAACAAATTGGTTGAAAAAAACATACTACGTCAAAGAGTTTAATCCAACTCGGGAGCATGGTGGAAAACATATTTAGGGACAATTATTGAGGGAAAAACAAGGGTGTTAATTGCGCAGTTGAGGACCAGATCACATCTTCTTAAATGTGAGATTGAGAAATGGACTATACCCAAATGGGAGGAGAGAACTTGCATATTCTATAGCATGGGGGCAATGGAGACGAAATGACACTTTATCATGGAGTGCACAATGTATGAAGATATTTGTACTTAGTATGAAAATAACTTGAAAGTTGGTAGCCTACACGAGTTATTTGAGGAAACAAAGATCAACAAATTTGCTAGCTTCCACTCAAGATCCATAATGAGAAACTTGACATTGAAAAGAGTTTGAAGATAACTTAAGACTCTGATTCTCGATCCCCTAAACCACTTGATCGCGTGTACATCATTCATTCGTTCATTCATTCAATTCATTCATTCCACCTTGTAGCCGGCCTGCAATGTTAGGTTTGCCAAACTGCCCTCTAAAACCCAATGTTAAGGAAATCCAATTAATGTCATAAAGAGGCTGGTGACGGCCGCTCGGGCAAGGTAAGAGGGGTTCACCTAACACACCCCACCAAAGAAATAAAACAGACTAGACGGAGACGTCAACGATGAGCAGTGGAGCTTTAAGAATTGCCGCCCTTTTCAGCGTTGTATGTGAATTCCGGGCACAAATTTGATTTCGGTGTTGGTTGCCTACAACGCTCATCAGCATGCCAGAATTGGTTACGCTGCTAACCCAATTTGGCTTGAAATTTGTCTCTTTCATGGCATCATCACACATGATTCCCAGTGATTAACATTCAATCGCGCTTGACATCTCATTGTGGCTATCTTTTCATGCTGTAAAATCGAATACGTTGATGACAGGTATACCCGCTAAATGTTAACTCCATTGATTACTCTGTCACGTTATTGGAATCAACCAGGAACTGAACTTGGTTTCTGGAAATGCTTAGCTATGATTGATAAAACGCTTTGCGTATTTATTCAAAATTTCGAAAATTTAATCTGTTAATATTCAAATGTCCAATTTGCTTTCGTCATGTCCCTGAATTTCACGTCAGGAAGTCCAATTTCAGTGAAGTTCAAAATTGTATTAGTTTTTGTTGCAGCCGAGTCTTGAAATAAAATTGGATGTTACCGTGCACCCCATCCCCGTCCCCGTAAGAAATTCTGTTTATTTCAGCAATATGCTTTAATTTTTAAAGATCATTGTGCAAACGATAAATTGCATTGCCATACGAAAGGATTTTTTTTTCATTTCAACTAGGGAGTTTGAAAGTGAAACTCATGATTTGCAGCTTATATTATGCATTTGCTACGAGGAGTGAATCAAAAGGCGAGGAACGACCAATGACAACCACTGCAGCCATGTGTTTATCCAGTTTAATGGATCCAAATTCGAAGATTAGCTTCATGGTTCAAAAAACTACCGTCCGTGCCCAAAGGCCTAAGATGTATACTGCATTACAGACAGTGCAAGCATCATGTAAGGTGGAAAATCCTCAATGCATTGCTGAAATAGCTGGAATAAGTCCTGGAAGCTCTCTTGAAGCCTTTCAAGTTATTCGTTCCGGGAACCCTTCTGCTCGACACCGCCGACTCAGTATTTCTAGACAGAAATCTGAAGATAGAAAGATGTATCCAGTGCCAAATAAATGGAGGCAATCTGCCTGTGTAGAAGCACATGGTTTGCAACATTGCATGCCAGAATATACGAAGGATGGTCTTAATCAAGAATTGCTTAGTCACGAACAGGTCATTTACCTCTCCAAGAAAATCAGAGTTGGAGTTCTATTGGAGGACTGCAAAAAGAGGTGCAGATTTTTAGTGTTTAATTTGCATTTTCAATATTATAATAACATTGTTCTGCAATCATAATCTGAAAATATGATGCCAAGACACAAAATTCATGATATGTAGGGCAGAACTAATACAAGGTCATTGTTGAATTTCCATCTCAATCATGTATCCTGCAAGTTGAATCTTTCAAAAATGTAGTGTTGCCTTTGATCCTTTGATTCTCTTTGTCACAGTATTCTGTTCTGCTTGTTACGGATGTCTGTTAAAATATTTTTACAGAAGCAAGAATATGCCCAGGTTCCTAAACCAGTAAACACCTTTTAAATGTGTATTCTAATTTCCTCCACAATGCATTTTGTATACATCTAAAAGTGTAAGCCTTATTTTTAAACAGAAAAAGAAAATAAAATTTGTCAGTTTCAGATCTACATCCTTGTTTATTTTGGTATCAGATACCTTCCAGCTGGCTACATGTCCTATAATATAGAAGATCAATTGGATTTGATTATAATTTTTTGTAATTAGAAATGTCATTGCTTTGATTTACCAAACTGGCAACAAGAATCTAGAATGTTATAACATCTACTGGATTTCTTTTACAATAGAAGTGTTAATAGAATCTTTCTGATAAGTCATCGGCAAAAGTACAGAGACTATACAAAGAAGTGTTTGAATACAAGCCCTGTGTAAGGATTATTGATTGTGTTAAGTGCTCAATATTTTCAGGTTGCAGGAAAAATTAGGATATGAACCCTCTTATATACAATGGGCTGTTTATATGAATCTCTCTCCAAAAGAGCTCAATGCAAGTCTCTTTGAATCATCGAGGGCAATAGATGAATTGGTTAGGGCTAACACCCCTCTGGTGATTTCAGTTGCAAAAAAGTACAAAAACAAGGGTATCGATATCAAAGAATTGATTCAGGTACTGACATTCAACCATGTAAAAAAGAATTTCAAAATGAATACAGTGAATTCCAAAAGCCATTGCAAACAATTTCATTTTTGGAATAAAAAGATTTAAATCTATTTTCATATCTTATTTTTCAGGAAGGTGTGAAAGGACTTGTCCGTGGCCTAAGAAAGTTTGATTACACCAAGGGAGTTAAGCTATCAACATTTGTGTATTGGTGGATTCGCCTGGTAATGTATTTACTCTGTACTCTCTTCTTGCGTATTATTTAGGCTCATATGAATGTACTCTTTTAGCATATGCTAGTACTTGCTAATCCCATCTTAATACCGAAGTTATCTTTTAGGCATTGACATTGACTCATGCTAGAACAGTGGGTTAGAACTTAGAATTCAGCCCTTGTTGAAATTTGAATTCATTTGAACTAGAAAGATCGATTTGGTAAGGAGTATGTGTTTTCCTTGGAGTGATAAGCAACCTAAGATAGAGAGATTGTTTTGAAAACTTTTATTGCCAATGCTGACAAGGGAAAAATAGAATTGGAGAGGATAATTGGTAAGGAGAAACAAGAATACACACACGTATGCACCACTAATGTCCAAACAATGTGACTACTGTATATTGATGTTCATTACATTATACTGCCGTATATGCATGTCCGTTACATGAGTGGAGGAGTGGATAAAGAATATTAAAAAAAGGTCTGGAGAGGAGTTATGCTGTAGGTTTTAAGCTTTTACGTTTGGAGAAATCCTCCAAATATAGTTAGCAAGATGTGCTGTGTGTATGTATTGAGCTCTATGATCATAAAGACTCTTGAATACCTGTTGAATAATTTCATTAATCACAGTCTGGTCCTAGATTGGACACATCAGTGCCTCTATTGTAGCTTCCTAAGGGAAACTGATTAACTTATTGCCCATAATTTTGTACATCCTTGCATTCAAGGCCCAAGCATCCTTACAAATGAATACATTCTCATAATAATGTTACAATGAGATTCACAGATATCCTGAGAAATATAGAACATTTTTGTTGGTGTTTCAGAGATGGTGCTGGAGGTGCAAGTCAGGACATGCCGATCTTGAGGGCCCTTTGCACCAGTGGGGTGATGCGGACCATCTACAAGAACTGATAGTTTAAAAAGCACTGGAAACCATTGCACTATGTACCGTTTGGGGCATGCTTTCATGACATTTATCTTGTCATGAAATGGCTTTGTTAGAAAGATGGTTGCATATGTTTGGTTCATATATGAGATGAGGATGGAATTGACTTGTGATTTGTAACGGAGGAAGCATTGAATTATAAAAATTCAAATCTTTCTTTATCTTCAGAAAGCATACCTGGCAAGTTCCTCTATGACAATTCATTGGCTGGATGGAGAATTTAGTTTCTATTCCAAAAAGAGAGCAATTTTAAGCGACTAAGTCTATTACCAGCCACATGCTCTAAGGTAAGAGAAATGAAAATGAGACTTGAGGCTTTTTTGTTAAATTTTTGGTTGTGTTACATGATTGGAATATGTTAACTTGTCAAACAGGATGATTTCACAAGATAATCTAGCAGTGACTTCCCTGTTAATTGTGTTAGTTGCTGTAGATATATGGGCATTGTAAGCTAGCAATAGCACTAGCATCCACATCCACCTTCAGATAGGGAAAACATCAAAATACTACTCTCACCAAATCGATTGTATAAGAACCAAAAAAATTTGTGCATCAAATGTCTACAATAGAATTATGATCAAGTGTCAAAACATGGTAATCTCAAACTTATACATGACCCCAAATCTAAGTCCAAAATATTAAGGTACAATTTTTTTTACCAAAGGGATCATTGTAGTGCATCTGCATGTCATAGTATTAATTGTAAACAGATGCTGTGGTCTTGAATGAGTTTGATTGGCTTATGGCGTTGAGCGATACTCTCTAACATTTCATTTTCTGTCTAAACAGAACATTCCATATGTGTTGTAATAATACCACTAAATCCTATTATTAAATATACCAATGGATGAATTCATTATTTAACCTCTCTTAAGACGAATTTGTTTTTTAGGGTGTCATTATGTTACAATGTGAAGCTTTACTATGCTTGTCATCTTTTGCGTGAGACTCCCAAGATTATATCCCTTTTTTGATCTGGTTGAAATATGTTAAGTATCTGTTGTGGTGTAGATTGCTACAATGACATAGGTTCATGTTGATTGAAGTGTTGTGCTAATGCATCTTGGAGTAAAATGGAGGAGTAGACTTCTAGAGATTTAGCAATCTCGTAGAGGTATGAAGAGTTAGTTGGCTTCTTAGCTAAGGGATTTGGTATTGTGGGGAGCAAGCGTGTTTCCTGAAAATGAATGGGCTCTTTTGAAAAAATACTAAAGTCATGTTCTGCATTGTGCTTTATATAATGGTTGATGGCAAGAAAAATTTCTTTAGGAGATGATGGATTTAATAGAGAAATGCCTTCAATTAGATTATATACCTGGACAATTGGACTATTTTCTTAAGGTGTACATGCATCCTCAAAATTCAATGAAGAGAGAAATGTACCCTTGGGATATGGATTGAGAATGCTCATCTGTATGGTGTTTTATTTTGAACCTGTTACTGCATAGGATGTAGGAACTACAGAAAGGAGAGTTTTTAAATATTCAAAACAAATATATTTAAGCTCTGATTGCAACTTCATAGGAATGCTACAACTTGGACTAGGAGAGATAATTTACAACTCTTGACAATATGTAAAGAGGACTAGAAGATTTCTCATACTAATGGATACATATATTTGTAATGTCCCTTCTCAAGGCGAACAAGGAAAAATTAAGCAAAAATAGTATTTTATTATTTTTGAATTTTGGGGCCTTGGAAAAATAGAAAAATATTTTTTTGGCCTAAGTAATTTTTATTTAGCGTAGAGATGATGGGGTTTAATTGATTTATCATGAATTTTGGAGGAGGCAAAATATTTTATATATTTTTATATGGGCTTGGGCGGTCCCTTTTTGGAGGAATAAGGTGAAAAAATAATAAAAAAATAAAATAAAAATTAAAAGACAAGTTGGCATCCAAAAGAAGGAATAAAAAATAAATAAAAAATAATTTTAAATTTCAAAATTAGTGCCCAAGTTGGGTCGGCTAGATTTGGAGGCTTTGGACATTAATGAATTATCTCTGCCTTTCTGATCTGCCCTTTGGTGAATATTCTAAGGACAAAAATCCTTAAGAATATAGGAGGAGTTGGACGGAAACCTAGCTCTTCAATGGTGGACTTCATGATGGAGGTTCACATGCGCTTCAATAGAGATTTTTGATAGTTTCATGCTCAGATTTTGCATCAGCATAGGTGACTAGTTTGGAGGGGCGAATTTGGGCAAGTTGGAAGGTATTCTTTAGATTTTCAATGGTTGCAAAGCCTATAAGTAGACCAGCAGGCCAGTGCACCCTTGTGGGTAGGGTTTGAAGTCATTTTTCATCAAATATTTGCATTTCTTTTGCATTGGTATGAGCTGGAGCTATTCGCCCAGCTAGGGTTAGAGTAGGAGATCATTTTCATTGCATACTTTGGGGTTTCTTCATATTAGTAAACTTCTATATGTTGCTGGGCATGTTTGGAGCCCATTTCATTGTGTAATTGCATCAATAGATAGGTCTGATTTGTAGCAGCAAGTTGGGCATTTGAATATCAGAATTTTGGTATGTGATGGTGGATGTCTTGGTGATCTATTGTGTTGGTTTCATACTCGTCCACGATTAAACAAATCTGCTATGAATTTTGATGTTATTGGGATGATTGAATGCTGCTGCTAATGCATGTGTAAACTTAGAAATTTTTATCAGCAACTAGGGTTTGAGCAGAAGTTAAAAATTAGAAAATTAGGGCATCATTTTGTATTGCAAAAATCAGAAAAAATTGTACACATATTGGTTGGGATATTTCAGTGGTATCAAAGCCTTGATCTTGCCAGCCTGTTGGGCATGTGATTTAGAAAGTTTGGAGTCATGGCAACTCATGTTATTGATGATATAATGGTTGCTTGTGGTGAATACAATACACTTCCACAAGAGGTTCAAAATGATCTCTCCTTCGGTTGCTGTATGGAGTATTGGACGGATAAGAATAAAAAACAAGCAAGAGAGGAAACCAAAGAAGCATGATCAACCATGGGAAAACTTTTTGTAGGTACCACAAACTTTTCAACAATAGACAGTGGCTGCACTTAGAAAATTGAGGGATGAGTTAGAAAAATCAGAAGTCATCAATGAAAAAAGTTTAGAGAAGAAAGAAGAAGTACTTGTATATGAGTTACAGCCTGCAAGTAATTATGAGGAGGACAAAAATCAGTCAATATGCAGCCCTAAAGAAGACATGTTCAAATTCTTTTCAGCCCTATGAGGACAAGGATAAAGGAGATTCACCTTTTGAAGCTACAAATGAAGGGCACATGAAGATTGAATAATATACTGCCATGGAGGTTGTAAAACTAGCCATGTTAGATCAACTACATGAAGGTGTCTTTGAGATGGATGTTGTTCATACATATGATGGCAATTCGGAAATTTTTAGTATGTGGTGAACAAAGGGGTTTGGATAAGACTGACTTGACATTGCAAGATATGGAGGCTCACTTGGTGGTTAAGGAGATCATAGTTATACATACACTTTCTAGATCAGCCCTTGAGGAAAAGCATGATGTAGAAGATTCTACTCACTATTTTGATGGTGACCCTTTGATGGAGCATGATGATGACATAGTTTCCACACATGGATGTAATGAAGAAGAGGCCATGAAGGAAGTTGATTTGGAGGTGCACATTTATGAAGACCAAACAAAATTTTTGCATGGAGTTGATGGGTTTCATAAGTCACATCTCTTGGAAGGACAATTGAAGGTAAACGAAGGTAAGATTGTGGCAGCTCTAGCTCATTTTGATCATGTTCATAAGATGATGGCAAGCTTGTGTTGGAAGGCTCTAGGGAATCATGTAGATTTTGAAGGAGGTATATCTCTTGATGACTTGCACGAACTCAAGGAGGCTTTGGTGGTAGTGAAGTCAAACTACCTACACTTACTTGGGGATAGAGATCATCTCCTCACACTTGGTGAGATATACTTGGATGCTTTGAGAAGAAAAGAAGATGAGGTGGACAAGCTCACCCTTGAGCTTGAGGATGCAGTGGATTCCTTGAGGAGCACTCAAAGGGCTCTTCAAGAATCAGAAGATCATGAGGATAAGCTTTGTTGGAAGATGACAAAGGGTGGAGACATGGAAGGACATAGAGGATCCCATGATAAAGTCATCTGTACACATGAAGATTTAGCTTGCAGCCATGGGACAAAAATTATGGTGCAATACACACTTGATTTTCCATTGAAGACATCTCTTGGACCAGCACTTGATGATGGGCAATTAGCAAAGGATGAAGACTTGTTTGAGTCCCTTGAAGGCACTAGAAAGAGGTACAACATAAGTTCTAATTTTTTGTTTTATGACAGCAGTCATATTTCTGTGCATAACCAGGAGATTGCAGCTATGTCACATGAGGGGAATGGTGTTGGGGATCCCCCAATGTTGGCACTCAAGATGTGAGTGTCAAAAATGAGGAATTTATGGTGGGTCCAAAGCCACAAAAGTTCTGATTTTGCATATCATACTAGGGAAGATGTGAAGAAGACACAAAGGTGGTTGCAAAGAGCTAGGAGAGCAAAGTTGTTGGCTGCCCAAACTAAACAACACTTGCGAGAGATCAAGGAACGTTGTAACCATCTAGATCATGCAAGGCAACAAATGGAATCATATCTTAGATCACTATTTCTTCCAAGGGAAGAATGTGTTAAGGTTGAGCATGCAAGGAATGAGCCTCTTGAGGTCAGCAAGGAAGGAGAACATTCAGATTTGGGTGAACATGAAAAGAGGTATGATTCAGAAAATCTTGTTTATAGAAATAGTTTACATCATGAGGATCATGAGTTACCTTTTTTAGAGAGCCTATTGAAGGCTCAAATCATAGATGTGGATGGGATAGCTGAGCATACACCTTTTGGATCAGTCAACGATGTGATGTATACATGTATAGGTAGAGACATTGGTGTTTCAGATTTGGTTGAGCCTTTGGTCACTCATGAAGAACTTGAGGAGTTCACTAGTGATGAGATACAATCCCATCATATTGATGTCTCTTTGGTGAAGCATGAGGCTGCCCTACTTTAAGGACTTATGGCACACATCATGGATGCATATTCAAATGAAGATATTATGGAAAGGTATGATAATTGTTCCAATTTTCTGATGTGGAACAATGGTCTTTGGGTTATGCATAATCTTGAGTTGGCTGCTCCTACTCATGAGGATGATAGTAAGAAGTCTACTTCTACTGTTGGGTGTCCAAGACACAAGAGGACCAAGTTAGTACAACATGTCATGAGAGAGGCAAAGAAGATTCAAAGTATGTGGCATATGAGGAATGAGCCTTGTATGGTGGCCAAGCAAGTGGAGCAATCAAGTTTGAGGTATGATTCAAAATTCCTTGTTTGTACACATAGCTTGCTTTATGAGGATTTGGTATCACCTCTTTTGGAGAGCCATTTGAAGGCTTACATCATAGACTTGGATGACATTATTGAGCATACACTTAGTGGATCAGCCACTGGTGCCAAATGTTCACATGGAGAGGGAGCCATAAGTGATTTAGTTTGTGGTGATTCATCAATCTTTCTTGAAGATGAAGAGTTGGCTAATAATGAAGTGCAACTTTATCATCACATTGATTCTTTGGTAGCGTTGGAGGGTGCCCTATTTCAGAGATTTGTGATGCATGCCACGGAGACACTTGCCTTCATTGGGAATACTTGGGAGATGAAGCTGCACTTTGACACAAGGTATGTAGGTATTGCTATAATGTTTGGTTTTGAGTTACTAATTCTTGTGTTCCAGCTGGACTATATCATAGGGATTGGAAGAAAACATGAGGATCTTGGCCTTCCTGCCCTAGTTCATGAGGATCCACTCCATACTTTGCTAGGAGATGGCTGTTCTGCCTTATTGCACATGGGTATCCTATAGGCCACTTGGAGGACAACAACTGTTTGGGTATTTTGGAGAGGCTTGGATCATCACTCCATTTTGGGAATGGCGTATGAATGATACTCTATCATCACATGACATTGGCGATGATACTTGCATTCACTTGGGTTCGATTTTCAGTTGGGAGTTCGTTGTTCTGATTTATATCAGCAACATAGGAGGGGTTGATATGTTCTATGCACCTACAAGGGGCATCTTGCACATTCGTGAGGAATCCTTCGAAGTTGGAGAGTTGGTTGGTGTTGATGGTTCCTTGAGGTACATCTATCTCCTCATCTCCTCAATTTTGATACATATGGTAGTGTGATGATATGGGATCCAGGTGATGGTATGCTTGTCATTGCTTGAGGACAAGCAATTTCGGGAAGGGAGGATTGTAATGTCCCTTCTCAAGACGAACAAAGAAAAATTAAGCAAAAATAATATTTTATTATTTTTGAATTTGGGGCCTTGGAAAAATAGAAAAATATTCTTTTTTGGCCTATATAATTTTTATTTGGCACAGAGATGATAGAAAAAGGGTTTAATTGATTTATCATAAATTTTGGAGGAGGCAAAATATTTTATATATTTTTATATGGGTTTGGGCGGCCCCTTTTTGGAGGAATAAGGTGAAAAAATAATAAAAAATAAAAATAAAAATTAAAAGACAAGTTAGCACCCAAAGAAGGAATAAAATAAATTAAAAGTAATTTTAAATTGCAAAATTGGTGCCCAAGTTGGGTCGGCTAGATTTGGAGGCATTTGGACATCAATGAATTATCTTTGCTTTTCTGATCTGCCCTTTGTCGAATATTCTAAGGATGAAAACCCTTAAGAATATAGGAGTTGGACGAAAACCTAGCTCTTCAATAGAGGACTTCATGATGGAGGTTCACATGCACTTCAATGGAGATTTTTGATAGTTCGGTGCTTAGATTTTGCATCAAAATAGGCGACTAGTTTGGAGGGGCGAATTTGGGCAAGTTGGAAGGTATTCTTTGATTTTCAAGGGTTGCAAACCCTATAATCAGACCAGCAGGCCAGCGCACCCTTGGAGGTAGGGTTTGAAGTCATTTTTCATCAAATATTTGCATTTCATTTGCATTGGTGTGAGCTGGAGCTATTCGCCCAGCTACGGTTAGAGTAGGAGATCATTTTCATTGCATACTTTGGGGTTTCTTCATATCAGTAAACTTCTATATGTTGCTGGGCATGTTTGGAGCCCATTTCATTGTGTAATTGCATCAATAGATAGGTCTGATTTGTAGCAGCAAACTGGACATTTGAATATCAGAATTTTGGCATGTGATGGTGGATGTCTTGGTGATCTATTGTGTTGGTTTCATAATTGTCCATGATTAAACAAATCTGCTATGAGTTTTGATGTTATTGGGATGATTGAATGCTGCTGCTAATGCATGTGTAAAATCAGAAATTTTTATCAGCAACTAGGGTTTGAGCAGAAGTTAAAAATTAGAAAATTAGGGCATCATTTTGTATTGCAAAAATCAGAAAAAAATTCACACACATTGGTTGGGATATTTCATAGTTGGTGTACTTGCCAATATAACTTAACTATTCTTATGGCTAAATATTTTTCCTGCAAGATATGATAAACTAATGTACACATACAAACTTATGTTACATTGATAAATGGTAACCATTACTAACTAAAGAAATTTAATTCAATAATTACCAATAGGGAAGGAACATGCCAACCCAAAATTCTCCTCATTTCAATGTCTAGTTTGGATTTTTTTATTAGTATTCATTGATCTGTTTGTCCATGACCAATACAATTTATTTCAACCTTAAATTTCTATTTATGAAACAGATAAAGTGCATTTTATTTGATAGCTCATGTGAAGAAAGATAGAAAATCAATCAGTCTATCAAGAGAAGCACTTTTTATAGGTACATCCACATTTTGGGTACTACATTTTTCATGATAGCCATATTTTAAACAGCGCCGAAATTGCGTCGTTGACAATGACAATGCTTTCCTTTTCATTAGTAGGTAAAGAAGTCTGCTCATCCTTCTGAAAAGATTAGGCCAATTACAATAAAGTTTGTATCAACATTATCACCAGTAAATACTATCTGTACCAATTGTACCAATATTAATGATGTGCAATTACTGAAGAGAATTTGAAGCTGAAAATTGAAGTACGTTGATGCTTAGATTGCATGGGATACTCATAATCAATTATGGGAAAGCAACCGCGATTGAAGTTGATTCTGATATGGATGAAGGGTTGTCTACACAAATTTCAGATTATATGTAAAATTAATTGTGGAATCTTCCTAACTGAATCGGGGTTGCTAATCTCTACATTAGCATTCAAAGTGTAATTTTTGAATTCTGTCCATAAATTATCTTCATTACGGCTGCCTGCTGCATCCCATTAAAGAAATTATGCTTCAAATTTCAATTATTCTCAAGACATTTCCACTATTTTGTGAAATTATCCTTGCATTTTGAGATGCCCTGTTTCTGTTTGACTTTGTGCTTCAAATTTGCACCTTTGAGATGATTGTTATTTTCACCATCCATCAATTTGCTGTCTCATTTCACTTGCCTCAGTTGAGGCATCTTAGAACAGAAAACATCAACCATCTTTACATAATTCTTTCCATTGCCACTCATCTGACTTTCTCACTGATTTTGTTACATTTTCCTTTTTCTGAAGGATTACTGTCTCTCATAGAGGATTGTTTTTTTTGATATGTAAACATGGGTTTCAATGGGACCCACACCTGAAAAACAAAAAACACTGTTTTCTCGGTGAACTACAGAAGGCTTGCAGAGCAAGAAACCAACAAAGCCCACCATACTACAAAAACAACAGAAAAACGACGCCCACAAAAAGAAACACAGGTAACCAAGATTCTGGTCATCTTGTGCAAAAATAGCTCCCTTCTGGAGCTCACCAATGCATTCCAAAAACAAAAAACACCAGAATGTGGCCTACCTGTGAAAGAGCAGAGACAAAACGCCCACTTCCTAAACCTAACACCTACCTACCAAACTCTAGATAGAACAAAAACTAAAACCATTTACAATTCTTTATCTTTCTTTTTTCTGCTTACCAACTCAGAAAGACCACAGAGCTCCAAGACCAGAGAACAACAACCTAAACAACTCATTGGCAGAACAAAACCTGCTTTCCATCCCATCATCCGGAGGACGGATGGGGGAAGGGCTGGTTCTTACATTAGGGGCCTTGTCTCCCTCCATCCAACCCCTGGGAACAGTGGGGATACTTGTGACCAGGACTCCCAGAAGGCTGACAGCAGGTTTTTTGCAGCAATAAGCCCTTCCTTAGGAAGGCCCAGCAAGGTTTGGGAGCTATGAATCTAGAACCTTCCCTCTAGGTGAACTATTCTTAGATGCTTTTAGGTATTTTATCAGGTCCTTGCAGAAAGCCACTAACCATTCTTTGTCTTTATGATCTGCTTGAATCCCATCTTGCAGGGCCTGAACCTACTCCCCAGCCATCCAACACATGTGTAGCATCCTCTCCAACTATTCTCAGCCAGTAGCAGTGCCTCCAAGAGATCTCCCAACAGCCACTCATTTGCTATTTTCTCCCTGAGTTTGATTCTAAAATCCTGCCCAATGGAAGCATGGAGCCTATGAGCCCATGTGTTCCCAATTCCATAACCTTCAAACCACAACACCCGCTTGATTGCTCTGTTGGGGATGGAGAAGATGTTTCTCAGTTGCTTGTTGGAAACTGTTTTCCCATATGGAGGATCCCTTCCATTCCCATTACCATTACAAGAAAACCTTTCCATCTTGCGGGACCTGAACCTACTCCCCAGCCGTCCAACACGTGTAGCATCCTTTCCAACTATTCTCAGCCAGTAGCAGTGCCTCCAAGAGATCTTCCAACAGCCACTCATCTGCTATTTTCTCCCTGAGTTTGATTCTAAAATCCTGCCCAATGGAAGCATGGAGCCTATGAGCCCATGTGTTCCCAATTCCATAACCTTCAAACCACAACACCCCCTTGATGTGACATAGTATTGCTCTGTTGGGGATGGAGAAGATGTTTCTCAGTTGCTTGTTGGAAACTGTTTTCCCATAGGAAGGATCCCTTCCATCCCCATTGCCATTACAAGAAAACCTTCCTCCTCTACAAGCTCCTACACTAGTAGATGAAAGCTGAAACCACTTAGTCCCTTCCTCTACCTAGAACTAAGACGCTAATAGACAACACCCAAACCCCCTGTTGTAGCCATTAATAAAAGCTGAGCCAAAGAAGCAGGAAAGAAACCTGCCATCAATTCAAACCATCAAGGCATGTCTTGTTGAATCTGATTGGAAATTCTACAATGCAAGTACAATAAAAGTGCCTTGATACATCTACTTAACAAGCTCAATCTAAAAAATATGCCTCTCCTCACCCAAGTCCAACAATGACACCTAGCAATGACACAACCCTCTTTTGCCACCTCATCATTCCTTCGAGAACACAAACATCATTTCACTTGGGGGAAGGAAATCATTAAAGGGAGCAGATGCTTCCCCATAGAAGTAATAAAGTTATAAACCCCTATGACCTTTAATTAAAAAATACACTTTTTAAATTCCAAAGCCATGATTACATTTTTGGGATTTAAATAAAATCTTAATCTGATTCTTTTTTTATGAATTTTTCTACCTTCACATCTTTTATTTGTTCTTTTTCTCTTGTTTTATTGTATTCTACCTTTTTTGCCATTTATATTGGGAATCTAATTTAAACCCTAAGAGCATCACTAACTTGGGGATTCCCATGAGGAGTGTTTCTACAAATTCTCCATAAGCCCTTTCCAAGCTGAATCCTTTGAACTGATTAGAGCAGAGAAATTATCTTGGTCCACACTTGCTTTAGCCAAGAAATTTGCTACTGAAATGGCTTTAGTGGCCAAAGGAAACCTTGTTGAGGAAACCTTCTTAATGACAACTTGAAAATCACCCTCAACTTCCAAAGAAACCGGTGCTAGGTATTTTGCTAGCTTAAGATGTTCAATGAGCTCTAGAAATTCTACTGTGTTATTGAAAGGTGGAAGAAAAATTAACCACCTTCTACAAGAGCTTCTTCATTTCTAATCAAGTAGCTAGCAATCATAGGGCCAAGGTTTCCTCTTGCCGCTTCATGAAGGTTTAATTTTAGGAACCTCTTTTCTGGGGGGACCAAATCACCTATTTTCTGTCATTCTCCTTTTTGATCTCTTTCCCTTTAAGGTGGGGAAGTGGAGTTTGAATATTGCTCTAGTTTCCTAGAACCACTTTTCCCACTTCAGTTAATGAGCCAAAGTAGACCCCCATAGAAGAGGACACATAGGCCAAGATAGTGGTTTCAGTCTGCTTCCAACACCACTCCTAAGGATTCTCCTTGCCCTTAAAGGTTTTCCTCTTCCTTTCCAGCTAGATTCCCAAGAGAGTATTGTTAATGGCAACTTGCTATGAAGTTTGTCGGTGGGATGATTTGTAGGGTCAAGAACTCAAAAACTCCTTGATTGAGGTCTAGAAAAGGCATATTTTAGGAGGAGACGATCTCCATCCTCTTCCTTACCTTCTATATAGCACACACCAAGAAGGAACTTGAAAATCCCTTTTCTTTAAGGTTGTCATGAATTAGAATTTTCATGTCCAGCCATTTAAGTTAAAATTCAACATTTTGGGGGGAGAAAAAATGTTCCAAACCATCTTAGGGAGCCACTCCTTGCTAGATAGAGGGTCCACTTTTAGCCAATGGTAGCCTACGTTAGCCTTCTAGTGGCTAGAACCATCCCCCAATAACCTAAGGCCATCCTCAACACTAGAATTAGGAGTATGTGATTTTTGGGATGTTGAATAGCCTCTCTTTCTGGTCTTCCTCAATTTCTAGACCCTCAACTAAATTCCAAGATCTGATTAGCCACATTGATCTTAACCTAAGTCACCGCATTCGGCGAATTTCATAGATGAAATTCGAATTTAGCCGAATTTCAAAATTTAATTAAAAATTCGTTTAAATTCGTCATTTAATTCGTACGGTAGAAGCCATGAAATTTTTTCTTGTTTTTAAACTTTTTTTTAGCGAGACCTGAAATTGTTGTAGACGGCTTCAACTAGGGGTTTCAATCGCACCAACACGGGAAATCGGATCTCCAAGTCGCAATGGGAAAAGGCAAAACCGCGCCCAGTGGAATCGTCGGCAGAAGGAAATTGAAGCCGGCAACAGTCGCTCACTGGTTATACAGAAATGTCGTTCGTGCTGGCTGTCGGACTAGCGAGCGATGGAGAAGTTTTGTTTTGGTCAAATCTGCGCCACAGATTGATATTATAAGTCTGAACCGCGCCAGGAGATCATCTGTTGAAGGTTTTGCGCCCTGCAAATAAATATTCGCGGCTGCACATAAGAATCACGCATAGAATAGAACAAAGGGCCTTATTAATATATATAAATTATAAATTATATTAGGTTTATAACAGGTTTTTAATATATTATAATTTTATAATTTATATTATTATAAATTATAAACTATATTAGTAACTTGTAACTTATATTTATTAATATATATTTAAATTTTAATAATAGAATTTCTAACATGTTAAAAATTAACTAAATATATACTATTAAAAATAGAATTTTTAACATGTTAAAAATTAACTAAATATATACTATTAAAAATTGTAATATTAAATTTTATATTATTTAATTTTGACAATTTTGTAGATATATTACTTTATTTATAAATAAATAAATAAATAATTACATAAGGCGAATTTAATCCGAATTTTTTACTTTTCAAATTTTTTCTTCGCCGAATTTCATTCGAATTTCAATGTTGCCGAATTCGAATGTGGTGACTTAGATCTTAACAACTCCTAGTAATCTTTGACGTTGAGACCCCACAAGGATTTTAAATACCTTTTTATTCCCTCTAAGCCCTTAGATTCAATCTAGGACATAAAGTCCATCCAAGATGTTTTCCAAAAACCAACCTTCTCCCCATTCTCTAACTCCTAGGTTAAACTTGTATTCCCAACCAACCTATCAGAAGAAATTAAGTTCCATATGGGGAAGCTAACATAAAGCTCCTCTTTAGAAAAATCCTCTAGTGCTAGAGAGTCAAGACACTTGGTTTGAAGAAGAATGCTCCATGACTTTGCTACGCCCTTAACCTATATCATGCATTGGGATATGTATGACCAACTTGTGGCTAGATAACCTTGAATAACTTTTTTATTTTAATATTAGTGTTTAAAAATGTTTTTATTTTAATAATATTATTAAGTTGCCCCTTCAATTAGAAATTACTGGGCCCAACTTATAATAATATTATTAATTATTTTCTGTGCTTTATTGTTTACCCTATTGGAAATAGGGATAGCTAGAGGTCTTCTTCGTGGCTCTAATTCTGAAAAAGGGACATGACATTTTCCATTTCTTTGGTGAAGTTTTATGCTGGCTATGCCACTTAAATTTTGCGGCATTTTTATGCCCAAGACTTTATTTCCTAGTTGGGCATGGTGCCAAAATGTTAGTGCCATTTTTCTTGATGATTGGGCTGAAATATTAGGTGGCAAAGCCACTTAGAAAGTGCGCTTTGGATCAATCTATTATGTTCCCCATGCTAGGCATGTTTTATTAAAGAGTAAGTCAAGTTTAATGATATGTGGCGGAGTTCTTCAATGGCAATGCCAACTAAAATGTGCAAAAACCTTTGTGTAGTCCTTCCTTTCAAAGCTGGATGCAAATTCTTAACAAACTTACTATCTATACATGATGTTTGGTGGGATTTTCTAAAGGATGAACCATTCCTTATGTGCACTTGGTTGTTTGGATCAATTCTTCCCTGACTTTGGTGGAATTTGATATGGAGTTTTCACTTTTAGTCCTTTGTGCTATTGGGAAGAAATCCTAAAGGTCAAAACCATTTTTCCTTGCCCTATTGCTTGATGTATACTACCACTATTCTTTGGAAATCTGCCCTTAGTTTGCTTCTCCTTGTTTGCTGCTGCACTCTCTTCAATTTGTTGTTCATTTAATGCTGCTCTTGCTCCTTGAAAGACTGCATTTTGTTGCGAATGAATGAGAGAAAGATGGGCAAGTTTAATTGGTGTAAATACATGAAACTTCTTCCAAATGCCAAAACAGATCAGCTAGAAAATAGGGCAAAAATCAAGTTGGCCCTAGACCTTAAACTTTTATTTTATCTTTTGAAAAATTCTCAGAGATACCAACAAGGGGAAGACCCCCAACAAATTCTTATTGGGTAAGGGATGATCAAAGAGGAGTAAATTTGTTAGAAAGGTTCCAATTGGTAAATATATGAGTGCTTTATAGGAGGATAGCAAGATTTTGGAACTAGTAGATGGAAGACTCTAACTCCTTTGAAGACCTTGACTAATCACCATGTTCAAAAGAAATTCCAACTAACTCTTTTGAAATTTGTTTTTGAAAAAATCTCTGTGCTCTAATATTCCATGGGGAGACCATACAAACAAATCCAAAGAGCTCCCATTTTTTCTTCTTGCTTGAAGTAATTAAATTTAGGGTTCGAAGGAGAAAGGGTGAGTGCCTTATTCTGTATTACCATGAGTTGTTTTCTAGGATTTTGTTTCTATTGTGTTGATTCTTGCAAAAGATGACAAAGACACCCCTTGGAAGAAAATAAAGTTCCATTCCTCTTTGTCATATCCCCTTTTTTAAGTTGGGCCAAGTATTTTTATTTTTTAAAAGGGACAACTCAATAATATTATTATAAATAATTAAAAAGTGTATTTAAACACCTAATACTAAAAAGTATTTTTAAATACTTTTGGAAATTTGAATTCATGGGACTAAATTGGAAAGCTATTTAAAAGGGGCATTTGAATCCAAAGATGATTATTTTGTCATCATTTTACAATTCAACTTTTTTGGAATTTGAGCATTGTATTCAATTTTCACAACCAAGGATGAAAATCCTTGGTATTTTAGAGATCTTGGAGGATGAAAACCCTCTTGGATTTCTATCAATGGATTTGAAGACAAAAACCCTCATCTCCTTTGGGTTGATTACATCTTGGAATTATATCGGAGCTGAATTTGTGATCTTCATGTGAGTTTTCAGACTCAGAGTGGTTAGATTTGCAAGCAAAGGTTGTGTTTGTGATTCGAGGAGTTTCATTGCTGGTTTTTGGAATTTATTGATGATTTAATTGCTGATTTTCATAATTATTGCTGAGTGCCACCTTGAGGAGGGTTTTCAAAAGTTTTTGGCATGATTTGTTGCTATTCACTATCATTTATTGTTCTCATATCATTGATTTTGGAGCACCAACTTGGCAAGGGGATATCTGTAATATTTTGAAGGTGATTTTTTAAAAAGATAACAACCGCTAATCTGCATTTTTCAGCTATTGATCTTGAAATGCCAGCCTTGTAGAAGGTTTTAGACATTATCTGATTGCTGTTTTAGACCTGTTGCAGCTGTGCATTAGCTTGCTGTCACCACTATACCTCCAAGTTGCTACCATACCTTCATTTCCTTCGCCATACAATAGTAATTATTGCATATTTTGAGGGTTTGAGGATTGATCTTTCATTATATCAGTTGGATTGCCATCTGTACAATATTTTGTGAGTTGATTCATGAAATTTAATGCCTGAAAATTGATATCTATGTTGTTATTTTGTCATATCAGCAAATGTAATTTTTCTAGCAGCAGAAATTGAAATAAAATCAGATTTGGGGTTTCATATTGTTGTTTCCAATTGATTTGTGATTGCTGTTATAAATATTTCCATTCAGATCTGAGCATAATTGCTATTCTAGGGTTTCATATTTGCTGTTCTTTCTATATCAGTTATAGATTAGCAAATATATTGGTTGTAATTAGGCATCTACAAGCTAGATCTGCTGTATTTGATGCGATTGGAGCTGCATACCAGCATTAGGAGGGTTTGAATTGTGGTTTCTAGCCACTTCTTGTTATCAACATCTATATTTAATTTTAGTCAGTTGTTACAGTTTTGTATTTGTTTTCAAAATGAAAAAAGAGTAAAAAATTGCATGATTCTGTGTTAACTTCAATCCAGGACTTTACAGTGCTATTAAATCTTTGATCTTACTAGCTTGCAGGGTTAGATCTGATAAGCGTTAATGCAGCCCGACGATAAAGATTCAAAGTTTATAAGGAAAAATATGAGAGATCCTGAGATAGAGAACGAGAGAAAAAAGAAAGAGGGTTTTGATAGATGATGAGAAGGCAAAGACAGTTTGGCACCATTATTAGCATGAGCCAAGCTCAACAATAAATGACAAATCTTATGGTGTAGCTACTTTAGACAATGCAAATTGAATGCTACAAAGGCAACACCACCTCCTACTGATGAAGGGAGCGCTACATTAAATCACAAAACCGTTGTGGGTTCCACATCTAGACTCGTCCAACCCAAGTTCTTACAGAGAGAGGAAGAGCCACATGAGGAAGAAATGCCAATTTAGGGTGAAGATAAATTTATAGCTTACTTTGAGGAGTATAGAGCTCTTGAACTGGAGTTTCATACCAAAATGCTTCTCAATGATTTATGCAAATCGAAGGTAGTTGTGGAAGACTCAAACAAAGTAATGAAGTGTTAAATAATACTGTTAACTCAATCCCTTTGAATTTTGATCCTCAAACGAAACTTATAAAGAACTTCTAAATAACCTACTTGAAGCATTTCTATTGAAGGCGAGGGATGGATATCTAGAAGTTGTTGATGATGTTTTAGTAGAAGATGTTGAGATGGATTTGGTAGTGAAAATATCTCTCATAGATAGAGGCATCGACAAAATTTGAAAACTCCTTCCAATCCCAATGTAAACCTAAGGGAAGTAAATCTAAACAAGTAAAAACACAAGAAGAAGTAGTTGTGGGTATCCAATCTACCCTTGAAAAAAACCTAAGATCTAGCTCGAGGAGAGTGTGCCACTCTCCTTGAGATCAATGGAGATTCTCTTATGGAATGTTAGGGGCTTGAATGCTTGTAATAGACGATGTCTAATCAAGTGTCAATTAAACCTTTGCAACGCTGATATTTTACTTCTACAAGAAACAAAATTAAACTTTGACAATGCTAAAGGCCTCGTCAACCAATGCACTCATGGCAGTTTTTGTTCGTAGAATCCAACAAAAACTCTAGTGTTCTAGCTATCCTTTGGTGTTCAAAGAAAGCATAAGTGGATTTAATCTCTTTTGGTAGCAATTGGGTGCTAGGCAAAGTATCTATCCTAACCATAGATCTTCAATTTTGGATATTTAATGTGTATGGCCCTCCAAACTTGTTTTGAAAAACAATTATGGGCCATCTAACGGAACTGCTTGGCCCTCTCATAAATGAGTTGTTTATTCTTGGAGGAGATTTCAATACTATCTCCATAGTGGAGGAGAAATTAGGTGGAATTACCCAACCATTGAAAACACAACCAAAATTTATAGAGCATTGCCAAAGATGAATTATTCTAAATTTCTATGTCCCCAACAACAACAAGGCGTTTACTTGGTCCCACAAAAGATCAAATTTCTCACACATTGTTGAATGCCTTGAAAGATTCCTCATCTCCCTCTCATGGCTTTAGTTGAAAACAGGTTTCTCTTGTAACATTCTTCCGTTCTCAAGCTTTGACCACTTCCCTATTAACTTCGCAGTGTTTGAGGGCAAAGCTCTTGAAAAGTGCCCCTTCAAATTTGAGGCTATGTGGTTCTGGGACCAGAGTTTTTTATGTTGGTTGGAAGATTGATGGGTTTCTGCTCCCCACACCAAAGGTTCAAGAATGTTTCGACTTTGCTACAATCTTAGATTCATCAAAACCAAAATTAGGGAATGGAATAGAGTTTCTTTTAGAAATATTTTTGAAGAGAAGCATAGGGTCGAGGAGGAATTGAAAGCCCTAAATGAGAGTGATAAAGCTTGTCATGGATCAATGTTCCTTCCTAGCTGAAAGGAATCTCTTGGGAAAACTCCAAGAGATCTACGCTTGGGAGGAAGTATTACAAAAATAGAAATCTAAGGAAATTTTCTTAAATAAGGAGACAAAAATACAAAGTTCTTCCATGCATCCACTAAGTTAGAAGTTCCCTCAACTAGATCACATATATCAAGTCCTTAAGCAATCAAATCCTTACAAACATTGCAGACATTCAAAAGGAAGCCATTAGCTTCTTTCAGAGCCTGTTTAGTGCTGAAGATACTACTAGTGACAAAATTCTAGAAGAATAAATCTTAACCATATCCCACACGTAATTTCAAAGGACCAAAACAAAGCCTTATTAGCTCCCTTTCTCTAGGATGAGATCAGATTTGTAATATTCTCAATGTAGGGGGAAAATGCACCAGGTCCAAACAGATTTCCATTGATCTTTTTCAAATTTTTTGGAAGTTTGTGGTGAAGGATGTCTGGCTGATTGTGGAAGATGCTCAAAAAAACAAAAAGATCCTCAAAGAACTGAACAACACTTTTATAGCTTTTATTCCAAAATCAAATAGTGTTGACTCATTCTTAGACTTCAGGCCTATTTTTTTTTTCAACACGATTTGCAAAATAATAACCAAGGCGTTGGTTTGTAGGTTAATAATCCTAATCCCAAGAATCATCTCTTTGGAATAGGATGGTTTTGTTTTGGTTAGAGAAGTATTTGAGGGGTATTGATTGCTCATGAAGTTATTCACTCTGTCCAAAAGAACATAATTCCAACCATGGCAATCAAGCTTGATATGAATAAAGCGTATGACAAAGTTAGGCTGTCCTTTCTCCTAAAAGTGATGCACAAATTGAGCTTTAGCCTTGAATGGTGCAACTTAATTTATCCTTGTATTTCAACAACTAGATTCTCTATCTTGATTAATGGATCACCAATTACCTTCTTTCAATCCTTCCAAGGGTTAAGGCAAGGGATCCCATAGGCAGGGGGATCCCATCTACCGCTTCCTCTTCATAATGTTGGCAGAAGCACTAAGCAAGTTTATAATGGCTGAATTCTCTCATGTTTGGCTCATCCAACATTGCAAAAACTTCCTCAATCAGAAGGATCTTGTTAGCCTATTGCAAAGTGTTTGGACAAGCCATAAATTTTTCAAAATCCAAGATCTTCAATATTCAAGCTACTACCATGGGAAAAATTATAGATTTCTAGGCTTCATGAAAGAATCTGTACCTAGCTCCTATCTTAGCATTCCACTTTTCTCAGGTATGAACTGATAGGTATTGCAGGTTTTCATACCCCCCTCTGAATTCCCATCATGTATAACAGATCTGAGAAAGTTTTCATGGGTTTGTGATGTTTAGGTGATGTCTTAGGCATTATACTTGTACCCCCATTTCGGCCCAAGCACGCAAATTGGAAAGCTAAAAATCTATCTAAGTGTGAATGTTGCCAAGAATTTCATCTTATAGAACACCCAATTGGGTATCTATATTTTAAATTTGAGGAAAATCCGACCAAAATTGCGAAAGTTATGCAATTGCAGGATTTTCCTAGTGTCAGGGGTGTCGTGTTTCAAATTTGAGAAAAATTCGACCAAAATAGTGAAAGTTATGCAATTGTGGGATTTTCCTAGTGTTAGGGATGTCGTGTTTCAAATTTGAGGAAAATCCAACCAAAATTGTGAAAGTTATGCAATTGCGGGATTTTCCTGGTGTCAAGGATGTCATGTTTCAAGTTTGAAGAGGTTTTGAGCAAATTTGTAGAAGATATGCAATTGTAGAAATTTCTTGTGCATGTGATATTCCTCAATTGTGGAAAATTGACCCCAACAAGGATATCCATATTACCCCTAGATCTCTGCAATTTATAGAAGATATGCAATTGCAGAAATTATTTGTGCACTGAGATATTCCTCAATTGCAGAAATTTGACCCCAACAAGGATATATCCACATTACCCCCAAATTTCCACAATTCCAAATACCCCTAAAATTTCTGCAGTGGAGAAAATGCTCCCAAAATCTCCGCAGTGGAGAAAATACCCCCAAAATTTACAGAGTGGAGAAAATACCCCCAAAATCTCTGCAATGGAGAAAATAGCCCCTAAATCTTCGCAACGGTGTAGAAGGGCACGAATTTTCACAAGTTTTTAGAAGATGTGTTTTTTGCTGCTAACAAGTGTTGATAAAGCTCTAGAACTGCAATTTGATCCATGCAACACATGATTTCATGCCATAACTTGTAACTAGTACCTACATGAGTGGATTAACAACAAGATCTCCAAGTTTCACTGCAGATTTGAAATGCAACATGTTGTAATGACAGAGGATGCCCAATCTGCATACCTATCACTGTTTGTTCATTCTGAAGACAACTTCTCCTTACAACGACTTGAATTTGAATTTTCTTGTCTTTAAAAGGGGATTCAAAGCCATTTTTAGGGATTCTAGAAAAAGTTCTCAAGAATTTGAGAAGACTTTGGGCAGTGACTTGATTGCTTTTGTGTCTTATTTTTTTTGGGTATATAGTCAATGACAACAATTTTTTGTAATAACTATCCATACTTTGGTTTGAGCATATAGGAATACATGCTCTCAGTGTTTGTCGTCTCCAATTTGTGATCCAATATTCTTTTGAGAAAAATAATCAAGTATTGTAATGTTCATCAATGCACATTTGTTGCATCTGTGTTATTTTCATTGTTAGTCATGTTCGAACAACATTGCAATTTCTTTCATTGAAGATAATAAAGAATATTGTTCTCACATAA
Source organism: Sequoia sempervirens (assembly GCA_007258455.2). Classification (NCBI taxonomy): domain Eukaryota; kingdom Viridiplantae; phylum Streptophyta; class Pinopsida; order Cupressales; family Cupressaceae; genus Sequoia; species Sequoia sempervirens. The sequence continues at coordinate 413,906,875 of VDFB02058242.1, forward strand.
TGGATTTTGAAGTAGGATCGCACTGTTAGCCCTTTGTAGGTCGAATTATTATAAGTTGATAATTCTAGATTGACCATTGGAGTATATTGATTGTTATGAATGAATATGTAGTTGTATTGACTCTGTTACCTTGAATAGGCGCTGATTAGTCCAATTTCTCCCATACCTCAAAATTGATCTTACAACGATAAATCTTAAATCAAACATTTAAGATTTGTTTGAAATCCTTGTATCTGAAACAACTAGATTCACATCTCCTTTTCATAAGTATTTGAGAGTTAATCTGCTAGGTGCTAAGTTATAGATCTGTAGCATTTTCACACCCAATGTCATAAAGGGAAACACACCTAGGTTATCTATAGCTTGAGGTGTAGAGGAAAACACTATTGAAGGTGTTTCCTATTTGTTGGCCTAGCTTCTAGTAGCTTTGAGCATAAGATTAGGTAAATTTTTAGGAGTTACTAGAATACAAGTTGGGGAACCAGCATGAACAAGATTGCCTTTTGGAACAACATGACTAACTCAATTTTCTCAAAGCTCTCCTCCTGGAAAAGTAGGTGGCTTGCCCTTGCTAGAAGAATCATGATTATAAAATCTATCCTTTTAGCTATCCCTGTCTTGATGATGTCACACCTTCTAATGCTGACTAAGGTATTTTCTTCTATTACAAAAATCCTACGAACTTTTCTTTGGTCTCGAAAGGGTCTTAAGTCCAAAATAGCCCTTATGGCTTGGGAAAAGTGTGTAAACCTAAATTTTTGGAAGGTTTAGGTACTAGGAACTTAGCCATTCAAAATGTGGCCTTGGGGGTAAAACTAGCTTGGAAGCTCTTCTCTTCTCTTGAGTCTAAGTGGTGTAATATTCTATAGCATAAATATTTGGAATCCTTAGACTTGACATGCATCTTTACAATTTTTATTCCCTCTCTAGGTTCATGCATGTAGAACTTCATCAAATGTAGAAAGATTCTTACTTCGAATTTGTCTTGGGTTGTTTGCAATGGTAAGAAATCACTCTTTTGGCATGACTCTTGGAATGGGTACAAAGTTCTCCTCAACAAAACGGATATCAATGATGCTAGAATGTTCTTGTTGGAGGAATGGGGAAACCAAGTGGAGAATTATTTTGAGATCTCTTGGACCAACAATCTTCCAAATATGAAGTGGAAAGACTTCTTTGCTTGCCCTTTCTCGGAATCCCAAAAGATCATCTTGAAGAATATTATTTCAAAAAGACAAATCTTCTTCTTGGATTGTGAAGATGAACTAGGATGGATGGGATCAACTTTAGGCTCCTACTTTGTGAGATCAGGTCATCTTAGCCAAATAAAACTTAATCCCTCACACAATTGGCCAATGAACCTCTACTAGGACAAATCTTGTTTACCTAAGGCTAGGGCCTTTTCTTGGATTGTAGTTTAGAATATATTTCTCATAGGGAATAGGCTTTAGAATTTTGATATTGTTGTGAATTTGAAATGCTTGTAGTGTATGGAAAAAAACAAATCTTTGGATCTTCTCTTCCTTCATTGCAAATTTGCCTCAAAGTGTTGGAATTGGTTGTGTGCCCATTTGAATTGTAAATGTGCTCTCTTAGGTGCTTTTTCTCAATTGTATGAGAATTGGCTAGCTCTCTACCAAAACTCAACGTTTGGAAGCTTATGGAAGGTCTCCCCCTCTTTACTAATTTGGCATTTTGGAGAGAAAGAAATTATATAATCTTTAGAAAGGATTCCAAATCATTGGAGCTTGTGATTCACAAGTTGAATTTGGCAATCGTTGAGGTCGTGATGTCCTCAGTCATTGGCCACTCACAATAGAACAAAATTTTTTCTTCTTGTGATTTGTCTATCCTTAAAGTTTCACCTATCCTCAAATTTCCTCCTCAACATGGGGTTATCAAGCTGAGAAGCTCAAAGCATTCCCTCCTAAATGCTAGATGGTTGGCATCTCCCCCCTCCCTTACTAAGCTCAACTTTGGTGTTGCCTTTAAAGGAAATCCAAGTACTTTTGAGGTGGGACACATCTTGCATATTTCAAATGGAAGTGTAAAGGAAGTGTCCTTTAAACTACAACAAAGAAGCTTGCTCCTAGCTTGAATAATGAGTCCGAGATCCAAGCCTTAATGCTTGCCATCAAACAAAATCAATTAAGCATATTGAAGTGGATTCAATGATTGTTATTGATGCCATAGAAAATCATCGCCTTGGTTCTTGGAAGCTATTAAACATGACAGTTGGTTTGGAACCTTTTAGATTGATTTGACTACTATGAGTGTCAACATTGCTTTCGAGAGGCAAATTGTGTGGTTGACTTGTGGTCCTGTGGAATGATGTGCCCCTCTCTTCCTTTTATTTGAAGGATAGGGGTGTATTGGACTTTGCTTGTGCTTAGCTTTCCCCTTGATGGCATGGTATCTCAATTCTACGTACTTGCCCTTTTGAATGGCTCCTACCCATTTCAATTTTTTCTCACGAGCTTCTACATGTACCTATTTAACAATCCATTGACAACTGTGTGATCACTGACTAGGTTCTCTGGAGTCCCCTTCCATCCAAGTCCTAAATTGATACATTCCCTCTGCTTTTTCTTTTGATCTCACACGAATTGTTGGTTTTGTTGTTAGGTGTTGGGCCCTTTGCACACTTTCCTCCACCTTCGATGTCTTTCAGTGCAACTTGTTTTGGTATTCTCAGGGAGGCAGAGTTAGCTATCCTTTGGCTCTCTCACGCCATCATTCATGTGAGCTTTGATCTCACATGTTTCCACCTTTGGGATGGAATATTTCAAAGTTTTTCCTCTTTCTTGGGGCCTTGCGAAGCATTTTATTGGTTGCCTCTGACATTCGCTTGTCATCTTCTACGATGGAGCTAAATAGGTGGGTCTCTCTTCCCAAGTGTTTCTAGGAAATTGTTAATGATCATCCGTTTGATTAGTAGAAACTCAGCTCCGTTTTCATTTTCCTTTGCGACCTTATGGAAGAAATCATTTGAATGGTGGCGGGGAAAAAGTTATTGGAGTCTCAATTCAAGACGCTTCTCTACATAGACACAACCCCATCCTCCTTATCCAACTCTATGGACATTCTAAACGACTATGGTTTGGTGCTTCTTGGAGGTAAATTATCTCTTGCCGACCATTTTCTCTTCCCAATTGTTGGACAAGGCATTAGCAAATTAAGACACTGGTTTTGGTAATGCAGATTTTGGTGGCATTTTCCTAAAGTAGACCATGGTTAACTCCCCTTTTTCACTTCACGCTCTCACATCTATGTGTGAGGGCTTGCTGGCTGACACTCCCATGGTTTCACTAGCTTCTTTGGACCTCCTTTGGAAGGACTTAGGCGAGGTTTGATTTCTTCATGCCTCCAACTTGTTCATCTGCCTGCATTTCCTCCTCAAGCATGCAGCAAATGATTTTCATGGAATCGACATCCCTCTCCAAATTGATGCCTCAAATGTTGCTAGTTCTAGTGGCTGTTGCAATGTATGATTCTTAAGTGGTTGAGCCTATCTTTTTGGCTTTTGGGCTGGTAGTTTCTTTGTATTGTAGTTGGGCTATTGTACCTCTCCTCTTGGCTGCCTTTGGCTGCTTTGGGTCCTCATTCCTTTTTTGTCTCCCAATCTGTAACTATATCTTCCTACTGTAATCCTCTACTTCTACAATAAAAGAAAACCTGTACTAAGTTTGGGTTTCTACTATTTCTTATCTACTTAAAACAAGTTAGAAGAGTGGGTTAGGTAACAGCAAAATCAATGTCAAAATTCCTCTGAGGAACATAAAGGAATTAGAGCTTTTGAGGAGTTACTGCAAACAAGTTAAAGAGTGAGTGCAAATAGTCACATCAATGTTGAAACTCTACTCAAGAACATAGAGAAATTAGAGTTTTTGAAGAAGATTACCACTTTGTGAGTGTAATCATATAATTAAGAGTTTACCCAAAACTTGATGAGCATTTAACCACAATCATTTGACATGGATTTTTAAGCATCAAATAGAGATTATATTAATGCCCTCGATAGCACCAAAAAAACTATCAAAGTATACTTGAAGGGTGTCTAAAGCTAACTCATTTCATAAGATAATATTCTAAGCCAAATAAAAGCTTCAAACACTGGAATAAGAAAAATAAAAAATATAAATGTGGTGAAACAGCCACTTGTATGGCATATTCCATAAAATCAACTACATGAAGCTTCAAAATTAAAGAAGCAATTCTATACCTTAGTATTGGGTAACTATTATCAGCATGACTTGGAAAATGTGTATTAAATAAGAATTAAGAGCATAATGCCGAGGAGTGGTAAACATCATCATCAAATATAGATGTCAATATTGCTCGGCACAAATGATTTGTATAGGCATTGTCCTCTTATATTGAATCTAGCCAAAAAGCCTGAATTCTCAAAATGCAAGCTGTAATGTCCCTTTCTAGAACATTTTCTATTTTTTTTGCCTCTAAACAATATTTCTAACTCAAAAATGATAATTGTGTTTATATTTATAAATATAACTTAATTAAAAATTATGAATTTAATTATAATATTCAGATTTATCACTTTGACATAATTCTGAAAATAGACTTATCTTGATTTTTCTGCTATAATTCTCCTTCCTATTTGCAGCTATTTTTTCTTGAATTGTCCTTGCTATCTAGGCAAGTTATGGGTTTTCGTCCAATAACTTGATAGGAGAAGTAAGGGTTTTTGTCCTTATTTCTCTTAATTTCCATGAAGGTTTTCATCCTCATTGGCTGTAATATTTACTTGCAAAGTCGCATAATATTTATTCCCAATTGATAACTCTTCACAATGAAATGATTTCCCTTTATATCCAATTGTTGAAAGAGTCAACACCCTTCATAGCATTGCTGCTCTTTGAAAGAGTCACGACCCTTCATGACATTGTTGTTCTTTGAAAATCATAATTTAATTTTAATTAAACTATTTTGCTAGTGTTGCCACTTTATTATATTATTAACTACATATGATATGGGCGCTACTTTTTAATTGCCTAGTTGCTGGATTTTAATATGTATGCTGCGATCTGTAGAATTTTGACGCGAGCATGACAGTCCTCCCTTCCCAAGATTGCTTGTCCTCAAGCAATTTTAAATTGGGATGATAACAAATGTTTGCTCCTTCCTAAGTGGTGTCTTCCATGGGAAAATTGTTCCATTTAACTAAATATTCTGGGATAACCTTATTCCTTAACTTCTTTTCTCTCATGTCAACTATGGCTTCAGGTTCCAAAATCAATTTTCCCTCATCAGTGAGTGGGGGAACTCTGGGCATGGTGTAATATGTTGACTTAGCACCTTCTTGAGGCGAGATATGTGAAAGACATTATGAATTCTACTGTTTGCAAGTAACTCCAATTCATAAGCTACTTCACCGATCCTTCTTATAAACTTATAAGGTCCATAGAATCGTGGTTTGAGTTTCTTTGCACCACTTACTTTGAGGGACGATTGTTTATAAGGTTGTAACCTTAGGAAAACCAAGTCTCCAACTTCAAATGTTCTCTCCGATCTATGGCGATCAACATACATCTTTTGCTGATTTTGAGTGTGTTGTAAGTTTTCTTTGAGTGTTTTTAAAATATCCACACTTTGTTGTACCAAGTCTCGTGCTCTAGGGACTTTACTATTTGTCAAAATAAAATCCCCAAATGATATTGCCTCATAACTATATAGTGCCTTGAAGGGAGTCATTTCTATTGACATATGATGGGTAGAATTGTAGCAATATTCTCCAAGATGTAACCATTTGACCCATGGTGTTTGTTGCCTTGTGACATAATTCCGCAAATACCCTTCAAGCCACTTATTTACGATCTCCATTTGCCCATCCATTTGGGGGTGGTAGCTAGTGCTTGGGGTTAGTTCTATTCCAGCCAACTTAAAGAGTTTGCGCCAATATAAATTGATGAATTTAGTATCTCTGTCACTTATGATGTTTCTAGGTAGTCCATGTAGTTTAAATATTTCTCTAAAGAAGAGATCAGCTACTTGTGGAGCTCTGTATTTGGAAGATATGGCATGAAAATGGGCACACTTAGTCAATCTGTTTACTACCACAAATATACAATCCTTTCCTTGTGGTTTTGGAAGCCTTGTGATGAAATCTATCAAATTACTCCCCCATTTTTGGTTTGGTATTGGCAAGGGTTGGAACAAACCAGCTGGAAATGTTTGCTCTATCTTGTTCTTTTGACAAATCATACATTCTCCGATATGTTCTAAAACATCCCCTTTGAGGCCTTTCCAAGAGAATCTTTCCCTCACTTGTTTATATGTTCTATAATATCCTTGATGACCAGCCAATGGGGTATCATAATATTCCCTTAAAATCATTTCTTTCATTTTCGATCTTGGGACGAGATATATTTGGTTTTTGTAGAGAATGAGCTCCTCTACTACCTTATATTTAACGTCTTGTAGCTTACCTTCCAATATATCATTAGCCTATGCATCTTTGGCATGTTCTACGAGTACATAATTTTTCCAATCAGCAGCAATATTCGTCATAGAGCATAAGTGAGGTCTTCATGAAAAGGCATTGACCACCACATTATTTTTTGCCTTCATGTACTCAATATGAAAATCATAGGCTTGTAACCTGCTAACCCACTTCTGCTATCTATCATTTAAATCCTTTTGATTCAAAAAGAACCTTAGACTATTATGGTTGGTTTTAATAATAAATTTCCCACAAACTAGGTATTGTCTAAACCTGGCTAATGCATGCATAATAGCTAGCATCCCTTTGTCTTAAATATAATAGTTCTTTTCTGTTTCCTTGAGCTTGTGACTCTCAAGGGCTATTGGATGTTTATTTTGGATTAACACAGCTCCAATACCTTCTCTCGAAGCGTCACATTCTAATTCAAATGGAATAGAGAAATTTGGTATGGCTAATAGCAAGAACTCACTATCTCTTTGAGCTAGTCAAAAGCTCTTTGTGTCTCCTTGCTCCATGAAAAAGCACCTTAGTTAAATTTGTTAATGGGGCAGCTAGCCTTGAAAATCCTTTGACAAACCTTCTATAATAACGACAAATTCCTATGAATCCCCTTAAATGTGTTAAAGTCTTAGGTTGAGGCCAATCTACTATTGCCTTGATTTTCTCTTCATCTACAGTAACTCCTTGGGCATTGATCTCATGCCCCAAATACAAGATTTTAGTCATCCCAAATTCACGTTGGATGCTTTAGCAAATAGTGACTATTGTTCAAGTGTTCCCAAAACCTCATCAATATGTCTTAAATGTTCTTCTCAAGTTTTACTATAAATCAATATATCATCAACAAAAATGAAAAGAAATTTCCTTAATTGTTTTATTGAAATTTGGTTCATGCAGGATTGGAATGTATTCGAAGCATTAGTTAGTCCAAATGGTAAGACTAGGAATTTAAAACGTCCAAAATGATACCTGAAAGTAGTTTTGTGAACATACTCTCTCCTAATCCTTATTTGGTGGTATCCGGAACACAAATCGACCTTAGTATGGCACCGTGGAGTTCATCAATTAATTCATCAACCCTAGGGATGGGATATTAGTTCTTGATAGTCTTTTTATTGAGGGCCCTATAATCCATACACATCCTCATAGTTCCATCTTTCTTTCTTACCAATACCACGGAAGAAGAAAAAGGGCTAGAGCTAGGTTGTATATGCCCCATATCAAGCAATTCCTTAATTGTTTGCTCAATCTCTTCCTTATATCTCCTTGGGTGGCAATAAGGCGTGGTAATAACTGGTTTTTCTCCCTCTTCTAGTTCAATGGTGTGATCAAAACCCCTCTTAGGAGGTAATCCCAATGGAATATTGCTGAAAACCATGCTATGCTTGTCTAGTATATATTGAATATCAATATGAGTGGTCTTCCCTTCTTTGGGAGAAAGTCTATCAATGATCATATATTGTACTGCCTATTCTACTTGCCCATGTCTAAATGCTGTCTCCATCCTTTTGGCTGTCACAATCCTTAGAGATCCATTTGATAGTCCTTGTAGAATCACCTCCTTGCCATTATGTTGGAAACATAGCTCCATCTTCTGAAAATCTTGATACTATCCACCTAGAGAATGTAACCATTGAATGCCTAGAACTACATCCATATTGCCCATGCCTGCAACACATAAATCTTCACTTATTTGGTGTCTTCCGAAAGTGATGTCCAACTGTTGAGTCCTTTGTGTACAAGGGGTAGTGAATCCATTAGTCATAACTACCTTGAAACCCATTTTTCAGCCTTTAATTTCATCCTCATCACTAGACCCTCATCAATGAAGTCATGAGTAGCATTGCTATCGATTAAGACAGTGACCTTATGACCTTGTACAACACCATGAATTCAAAAAGGGTGATACTTGGGTGCCCTTGAAAGTGTTGCCAATGCCCCCCCTTGTAAACTTTACTTCTTGTTTCTCTAGTTTGTCTTCTTCCATTACATATTCGGGTTCGAGTTCTTTCTCCTCAGTCTCTTCATCCATCATTGCTTCTATGTGATGCACTTGTTCTTTCCTTGAACATCTATGATCCGACTCCTAGGGTTCCCTACAATTAAAGCACAACTTCTTCCTTTGGAGCTCATTTTTAGTGACTTCTTCTTGGCTTGCCTTTGGAGGTGATCATTTAGGTTGTGAAAGTGGTTTCCTAAGTTGCTCAGGTGGTGCATTCTTGGAGTAGGACTTGCTCTTATTCGTAGAAACTTCCAACCTCAATGCTTTTTGAATTGCATCTTGCAGAGATGTAGGGTCAAGAGCACTCACCAAGATCGAAGCGACTCTGTCAAACCCTCAATGAACAAGTAAGTGAATCTTTCCTCAATATCATCTGTCACCATGACTGAAATTCTCTTAAATTCTGCCACATAATGCTCTACTGATCCCTGCTGCCTCAATCGTGTTAATTCTTTGAAATGCCTCTCCAGATGCTTTTGATCAAATCTACCTATAAGTCTTTGTGTAAATTTAGCATATGTCGTAATATGTTGATGTCCTTGTGTGACAATTCCATGATGCCACGGCTCATGTGTGATCCCATCCAAATGAAGAATAGCAAACTTAATGGCTTCCTCTTCTATCATAGGACTAAGTGAGAGATATATGTCCAATTTTTGGACCCAAGCTCTCGTTGTGTCTCTTCCTGAACCATCAAATGTGGGAAGTGACATCTTGCTTAATCTTTGTTGTAGATCTCTAATGCCTTGCAGCATGGTTTGTCTTCCCCTAGATCCATTCCCAGCATTGCAGAATTGTATGAAAAGAATATCGTGTCTAACATCATGATCAATCCTTGAATATTCATCTATGCAGGCCTCAAATACTTCTTGACTCTTCTTCTTCTTCTTGGGATGGTTCTGTTCTAGGCAGGAATGTGGGTTGAGTAGGATGTGGCGCTGATCCACTTCTATTGTTATTTATGGTTAATCCTTTCCAATTAGTGTCACTACCTTCTATACCATTGTTTTGTGTGTGTCCGTGAGAATTATTCATGTTTTGCATCATTCAATGACTAATTGATTGGTTTCCTCATGTTGTTTCATCATTTGTTCATGTCTTTCAGCCATTTGTTCCATAAACATCTTCCTCTCATCCTTATCGGCCATCTTGGTTTTACCACTAATTTGCTTTTTTTCCTTTTGTAGTGCTGCCTCTATTTTTTTCTTTCTCTTTCCAAAGCCCTTTAAAAGGTCATCCAAGATTGGAGTAGATTTTATAAATCCAAACACAACAAACATCAAAGTAGATAAGCTTGATGATATATTGCTTTATATTGGCCTAGATCTATATAGTGGGGACATATTAATTGAAAAGGTGAGTTTGCAACCATCTGATGCAAATTTCAGCCTCAAGTTGAAGTATATTGAAGAAAGAGCATCAATCAAGTTTAGGAATAAACCCAAACCCTAGAGCTATTTCCTAAACACCTACCCTATAGACTTGGGTCATAGGGGCGTCCTTCGATCAAGGATTGCCTACACACCCACTTCCAAATGGGATTGAAGTCACATGTAGTTCTCCTTACACATTAATTTCTTAGGGAGCTTACACTTTGTTTTGTATACCCAAAGCAAAATATCTCAAGTCTCAACCATAATCCTTGAAAAAGTTAGAGGTTCAAGTTTCCCTACTACCATTCTAAATATATCTATCTACTTATACAAAGGTTACACAACCCCGCATAGCATAAGATAGTAAGCCCACCTGTATTACACATGACTCAATTTATGTGTAATCAATATTACTGTTATCAATAAAACAATAATATCCTAACAGATATCATCAAGGGTACCGAAAGTGTTACTAGTTCAACAATTTAGCAAACCTAAGCTAAAGAACTCCCAACAAAGGACACTGAGATCTCAAATTAGACTTCACCACCATTATTATTTTTAATTCAACATAAGAATCCCAAACCCTAATAGGCTCATTTGAAAACTGAAGTAATCACCAGTTCAAGTCTTTGCACATACCGATTAGGATAAATAGAGTCAGATTAGTTCTTTACAACCCCATTCAGATTTCCCACAAGATATTGCATTTATCAATGCCAACACATGATAATTATCTAATCGTCCCATGCTGACACTAATAAGATACAAGGTTGTGTGTGTGTATAGCTCAATTGACGTTAATGCCCAGTTTATATCAAAGTCTTTCTAATAAAAGTCAAGTTTCATTTTCACCCAATTCATACCAACAATTACTAACATTGCCAGAATCAAATCCATACACACAAATTATGCATAACAGCATAACCAACATAAAATAAATCCTGTCATATCAGGGTACAAGACAGCAGTAGTCAAATATCTTCTCAATGCAACAACTATGCAAAACCCTGATATGGCTCCAAGTGATGACCTACTATAATATGATTCAATGATATCGAGTATCAAAATCATATATTATGACATCCTTTTTAGTTGGAACACAACATGCATCAACAAGGCCGCATAAAAACTGTCTAAAACTTTGAAAGACTTACAACAATAATTATGAACTTGTTTTATGCATGAAGTTGCTGGTTTTTTGGGTGGTTCCTGTTTTTTGGCTGGGCTCTAATGTTTAGTCTCACCTCTCCTGAGACTCTTTTCTCTTGCTTGATGACCTACTATAATATGATTCAATGATGTCAAGTATCCAAATCATATATTATGACATCCTTTTTAATTGCAACACACCATGCATCAACAAGGCTGCATAAAAGCTGTCTAAAACTTTGAAAGACTTACAATAATAATAATGAACTTGTCTTATGCATGAAGTTTCTGGTTTTCTGGGTGGTTCCTGTTTTTTTGCTGGGCTCTAATGTTTAGTCTCACCTCTCGTGAGACTCTTTTCTCTTTCCTTCGTGGCCTCTTTGTAATGGGTCTGGGCCCTTTCCCATGTTTTTATCTATATTAAAAACAATACCTGTAACACCCAAGACAGATGGCAAGATTTTATCCATTAGATCATCATATGAAGTTATACACGCAATAATGATAATATTCTTAGCCTTCTAATTTCATTTTACCTTATGGTGCAACCTAATATTCTTATAATAGTCCAGTTAATTGACTGGATAATATTCACATTTGTCACCTATACTTAAATACAATTTTAATGGTCAGCAGTAAGTGATTCAATTATCAGAATTATATATTATGACATCCTTCTTAATTGGAATGCAACATGCATCAAGGCCAAACAAAAACTATTTAAAACTTTGAAAGACTTACAACAATAACTATAAACTTGTTTTATGCATGAACAATACCCTAGTCATACCCAAGACAGTTGGCAACACTATATCCATTAGATCATCATATGAAGACATACACTCAATAATGATAATATTCTTAGCCTTCCGATTTCATTTACCTTATAATGCAACCTAATATTCTTATAATAGTCCAGTTAATTGACAAGATAATATTCACACCTGCTACTTATAACTAAACACAATCTTAATGGTCAGCAGTAAGTGATCCCATATAGCAGCAATATATTTGCAAATTAATGCTTATCCTCAAATTTCAGTTGAATTGACCTTGTAGTTAGTTACCCAGAACACTGTGCAACATTACTAGGGAATCTGTTTGTGCTGAGGAAAAATATAGTTCTTATCACTTAATGGGGCCCATATGAATGGTTATACTCCACGTGCAAGGAAATCATGTTACAGCATATGGTCATAATAAATTCTTATCACCAGGTGGTGTAAGACGATATCCTGCCTATGCCAATCAGCATACTAAAACTTTAATCAAGGGCCCCTTGAAGTTGCAACTGCCCTAGTATGTATACATTAACAAAAATACCACGAATCAGATATACATAATTATATTTTAAACCAATAAGGGATTCCATGCAGATCAGTTTTGCTAAATTCATCCTTCAATGCCATTCATCAAATGCGAGCATGCATCGACTTGAAATAGACTCGTAGGTATAAACAATGTCATGGTATAACATTTCCAAAAATCTCAGACATGAACAAAAATGTCAAGAATATCAATAAACACTATACAGCAAGTCTCAGGTATAAGCATATTTACTCCATAATTGAGTTAAATTATGAGGATCCCACAAATTTATATGCATGTCATTATAAATCATCAAAAACAACTAAAATGTTAAACAAATCGTAGTCAAATGGCCAAGCACAGAGATACTGTTTGTCACTGTTTGATACAGAAATACAAATAGCCATTCAATGAGCTAACTTATCCCTACCAAAAGTCCCATACTGGGATCAACAATATTATGTAATTAAATTGTATATTTAAGTGGTAACATGATAACTAGAATCATAATTCTATTCATCCACTATAGTCATAGTAGTCCCTTCACCAAACATTACATTAGATTGTATACTTAAGTGGTAACATGATAACTAGAATCATAATTCTATTCATCCACTATAGTCATAGTAGTCCCTTCACCAAACATGGGAACCACAACCTAATGCATGACCCCTGCCAGCAGTTATAATACCAATGTAATCATGCTTAGTGATGTAATGACTATTGTATATCACAGTCTGCCCAGTTTGCAGCCTTGTGAAACTTATTCATGTGATAATAATACATTTAAAGATATGACCATTAAGCCATGTTTTGGCATGGAAAAGGATGATGCCATATTACAGTATGGTTCAGTGGTTCTAAATAACATAATTATGCTGTACTATACCATCATTTCTATAAATACCAAGACAATATGTAAGTTCACAGTTCAGGATCCCATAAGTAAGAATATTCCACGAGACAGCCATTATCTAGAGACAATCATAAGCATAATATCCACATTAACACCACAGTAGAAAATGTCGGTAGTTCACCCAATATGGTACAAGGTAATATTACTGTATAAACTATAATCACTGTCGCTAGACAGGGTATCAAGCAGGGTGAGAGGGGACTGAATATCATCATTCACAAAATACTTAATGTGGAAATCAGCTATGTTAACACGTTTTACACAATTTATAATCATTTTCCAGACCATGTTAATGGCATCTATAGAAACTACAATAGTTATACCTAAAATCATAATGCCATAGATACCATCAGCAAAATGCGAGGAAGAAACAGATATGCTTGTTGGGCCTGGCAGGAAAGTTTCACATTCAAGAACAAGATTTACACATTTTATTTTCCCCTAAAAGATCAAGACATTTTATTCCAGATTTGTTGACCAGGTAAACATGTAAACTGGAGTGGAATTTGCAGTACCCAAAACTGTTTGGGAAAATACCTTGCATGCACATGGCACATGAATTGCTTGACAAATGTCACAAAGAAATGTAAACGTGAGCAGGGCATGGGAAAGTACCCAATATTTCATACACATAAACATAATCTTTCTTGGCAGTTGGCGTCTATTGTTGAACAGATTCTATGTCTGGTTCCTAATTTTGACTATTTCTTTTGTCCGTATCCCAAGGGAATGGAATATGCTGGCTGATTGTCTGGCTAAATGGGCCTCTGTCAACATTGACATGTGGAATGTCATGGATTGGGGGTCTTTACCATTGGCTAAATCCAAGGAGCTTCTCCAATTGCCTCATCATGATCAAGCTCAATTTTTCATTTTGATTCTTGTTGGGAGTTTGATTCATGTTTGGATCATGAAATGTTTTGTTTTGTGGGGTTGGTGGTATTTTGTGAGGCCCTTTTGAATTTTTCTTCTTTTAGCTTTATTGATAGCTATGGCTATCTGGAAGTCTGTATGTTGTAAACGGATGTAATTTCTCTTTTCTCAATATAATTTTTTTTTTTTTCAAAAAAAAACCATAATCAAACTAGGTCAATTCCTCTCAGCTGCAGGAGTGAATAATTCAGAATTAAATACTATATTAGAAAGTAATGGCGGAGTGCACTCAGCGAGAGTCGGCACTAGGACAATCGATGATATTTGGAGGGCTTGTTATGGTTTGATATGAAAGGCTATTTTAGCTCTTGCTCTTGGTGGTTGACAACTTCAATAATTCTGTTCTTAAATGTAAAGAAAAAAACTAGGTTGAATTTCAACAGAACTAGGTTTTAGCCTGTGGCTCTAAAAGACAACTCAAATTCAACACTGCTTAGCCATGATCAAGGAGAAATGTAACCAAAAATTTCCTTCAATCAGAATGCTGCTAAACACAATTTTAAAAGCTTTAATGGATTAAACAAAGACCAAAACATCAATATATGTTTTAAAAAAAGCTATGCAGAATCCAAAAGTATGTCTTAGATGCTAATCAATATTCCATCCTGCATGCGCAGTTGTTGATAATAAGTACATTTGCAGCAAAAAAAACTGCCATGTGGTAAATGCTGCAATAGGATTAGCTTCCGGATGCTGTCAAAATATAACTTGTTGTATCATGGATGTTATCAGAGAATTGCCCATGCACTAGATATTAGAACCCACAATGCTATGCAGTCTGCAAGAAAAGCATTTCAGAAAGTCCACACTATTAGCTTGCAAACTGAAACATCATACCTCCAAAAGGGAACTGCAGAAAGGAACTCTGAACTGCAACCATGCAATAGCTGGCAAGTGGTCACTCTGAATGGGAAAGGACCTCCTAGAAATATACTGGACATTGGAATTGCACATGGTTATCACACATGTGAATGGTGCACCCATGTTTGACTCTAAACTGCCACAAGAAAATTAAATTTGGACATTTGTTGAAATTGTAGTGAAGAATTTTGATATCTATTCCATGTAACTGAAAGAATGTTGAAGGGAGGCTGTATAAAAAAATTAAGCACTAAAAAGGCCTTGTCTAAAATTTTCATGGGTCCATGCTCATGGACATATTCCCTCCTGAATATCGCCGTGCCATAGTGAAGATGTTAGCCCGCTCTAGTGCCATCAAAGAACTTACAAACATTCCATTGTAGTACCAAATATAGAATAAACTCACGCATAAGACACAGAAATCTAAATAGGATAACTATGTAGTTAAATATATCATACAAACAATCACAAAAAATGACTATCGACCGAAGATGACTGTGGCCTATGGATGCCCTTTTGAGAAAGCTTAACTAAAGAGAAACCTCTACTTATTCGTTTTAAAGATGGCTTGTCCAAGATTCTATTTCCCTTTGTAATTTGATATTATCTTAATCGGTATTAATAGTCTTTTTATATAAAAACAAGTGATGAAATTTACTTATGAAACCAAATCTTGGCTACGGCCATATTCCCCAACCCAAGGATGTCATGTATAAGAGCTTTTGCCAACTAGGTCACAATGTCTATTTTGGAGCTAACTGTATCTTGTGATTGTTTTTAAATTTTTTCCTTATCCGTTTAGGAATGTGGAACTGCTTCAACGAAGGATGTACACTTAATCTATTGCTCTTATCCTACTTTAGCAACCTTAAGATTTTGTTCAATAAATTGTACTTCTTGTCAAATCAAATATAGATTAATTTTGCTTCAAATACAATATAGAGCTTAAATAATTGATATGATGCATTAACAAGTATAAGGTAGTACATTGTGGAGGAGCTGCATATGGTTTTTTCTTCTATAGCATAATTATATAAAAATAACTCCACTAGATAATATGTTTGTTATAGCATTTTCACGGTGTCACTAACATAAAATTTTCTTAGTTCAAATTTAGATAAACCATCAGCTACATGACACTCACACTTAAGAAGTATTTAGGGAAATATGTGTCAGTTACTTCAAAATTCACTTTTGGTGCACATGAACTCAAAGCATATGAGGTTAAAACTAATTGTAAACTATTTGAAAGCTCAACATTGAGAATATTCTTGTGTGCTCTAATCTCTTGCACATAATTCCAAGTTATGGTTGTATTTGTGATGATAATACATATTTAAATTAGGTCTACAATTTCTGAAAAGAGAGGTGATATAAATTCCAAGGTATATGCATTTTTTAATAACACACATTTCAATTACAAGTACAAATTTTGAAAGTGGATACTACAAATACACATGATATTGCATTGGTGACTTAAGTCTGAAGTGTTTTCATTATAGTGTTGGTTCATCACATGGTGTGTGAAAGCTAAGATGTATTCATGTTAATTGTTTTAAAAAAACCAGCCTTATTTTAAATTATATCTTATTTGTGTGGTTTATAGGCTATATCAAGGTTCGTTGTTAAGCATTCAAGGACCATACAATTACCTGATTACCTTCACCATTTTTTGGGTTCAATAAATAATGTAAAAATGCTTCTAAAAGAGGACAATGTAACTCCTACAATTGAGGTGCATTTTCTCCATTTCAACTTACATTATGATGGATTTCAAATTATTTAATAAGTTATTTTTTGTAGATGACATATAATTTATTGGTTAAATATGGATTACCAAGTGAAATATAATTGAAATTGAATGCAGAGGATTGCAACGACCTTAAATGTATCAGATGCAAAAGTGAAGAATGCTATCAAGGTAGGTTACATGGTTTTTATAAGGTGTAAGTTTATGTATTTATAAGATGAACTTGATAAATTGTCCTTTGTATAGGCCCAAAAAAGGATTATTTCCATGGAGAGACAAAGGTATATAAATGATGATACATGTGGCATTGCACAAAATGTAATTACAATATCCCTTTCAAAAAATCCTTAATTTCTTTTTGACATTAATACAAGTAGTATCAATGATCATATGATCTTCACTTTCAGTTTCGATTAATTTAATATTTTGTTGCTTACAGTATATAATTGATTTTAGCCTTGAAAATCAACCATGGTTTATTGAAGGAAATCACATTTTAAAGGTGAGTATTCTAAGGTTTATAATGTTTGTTAGAACAATGTTAAATTAGAAAGAATTAAAATTTTCCAACTATTTTTTTTTTTTCCCTCATAAAATAGTTAAAATGATATTACATAATGAAAAAGTTGAAATATGTTTTGATTATACTTGCAAAATTATTTAGTACATCACAATATGTTTTGATTATTGTCATTCTATGTAGGAGGATTTTAATACTTTGATCAACTCCACTTTGATTGATAGAGAGAAGAAAATTCTTAGACTATATTTTGGTTTAGATGAAGGTGGTTGTTATTGGAAGGATATAGGAAAACGGTAAGGTTTTTATGTTGCTAGGATAAGAAAATTATGATATTGGTAATTTACTTTATAGTTAAATGAATGATTGATCTAATTTCTATGTGATACGTTTTAGTCAAATATAGTGTTTGAACTAGATGTAATGTACATTCAGACTTGGATTATCAAGAGAGACGGTGAGACAATTGGGCATAAGAGCAATTCAAAAGGTGAAGTATTCGGCGATATATCACAATTGGATCGGTTCAGTATACAATACTTAAAATAGGATATGGTAGAAAACATACCATAGCCAAGGGATTAAAAATCTCTTGGAATAATTTTGAGTCTATCTCTATGTATTCTAACATGGTTACATAGTTAGCATTGGATCGAATAATACATTGCTCATACATGTTATTGTCTAAAAGGTTATGATAATGGGCATTTGCAGCCCCTAATACCCATAGAAATTTGATATTTTCTTGTATTGATAGAACATAGATATGACAATTTACATGGCAGTCATTCTATGTGATTTTGTATTAATATATGGTAATGCTTTTAGTAATAAATGATGAATTCCCATAATAAATTTTAAGGAAAAAATTGAAGACTAATTAGCTTTGTAAATTTATACTTTGGACATATATTGCTACAACATAGATATGATAATTTACACGTTAACCATTCCATGTAATTGTGTATTAATATTTAGTCACACTTTTAGTAATAAATTATGAATTCCCATAATAAACTTTAAGAAGAAAATTAAAGATTAACCTTGTAAATTTATACTTTGGACAACAAAAAATGACATTTCATCATAAAAGCATAATTAAAATGTTTTTGAAATATATAATTTGATTCATGATATACTAAACATAATCAATGTTTATAATTAAAAATAAATAAAATTTGCTGACACACTTTCTATCATGTAAGTACAAAGTGCAAATGTGAAGGTTTTAGCTTCATTTATCCTAGTTGTCTTAAAAATTTAAGATACCAATAATTGCTCTTAACAGAACATTTTCTATAGTGCTTGTGAGATTGTGAAACTTATTATAAGAAATCTCGAAATATCATTTGTTAAATATAAGTAGGATATTGTAGAATGTCAATAACTATAAACCTAACTTCAAAATCTCTACAATACAAGAAATAAATATGTCATCTATAAGATACAAGTTAGATATTATACATTGTTGATAAACTAAAAAGCTAATTCTAAAATGTTTATATTAGAAGGAAGAAATAAAAGTTCTAGTGTTCCAATAGAGTTTTTGAAATATGGTTGACACATGTAAGGTGAAATTATTGTTTGCATCATGCATGACCAGTAGTAACAATATATACTTTTGATAATGTAAATATTGAAT
This sequence comes from Sequoia sempervirens, assembly GCA_007258455.2. NCBI lineage: Eukaryota > Viridiplantae > Streptophyta > Pinopsida > Cupressales > Cupressaceae > Sequoia > Sequoia sempervirens. The sequence continues at coordinate 413,925,795 of VDFB02058242.1, forward strand.
TTGTAACACTTCATGCAACCAATTTAAAACATGGTTTTAAAGGGTGGTATCAAAATTGAACTAATTTTGTTTCCCTTTTAAAAGATTAAATTATTAACTTATATTAATTATAGATAAGAGATGCTAAATGTTGTACACCCTTCATGCTATTAATAAAATCTCACCTACAAGAACACTTCTCAATTTTAGGATACAATTTTTTCCATTTTAAATGTTGTATTGCATCTCTTGACTTGTGCATTCACCATGAATAATCCATAATGCTAAATGTCACTCATCCTTAGTGTTAATAGTTAAAAAAACCTTAAGAGTGCTAGAATATGTTCCTCTTTCAAAATTCGTATTACATTTCTTATAGCTCATGCTTCCCATGCGTAAACAACTATACAATTGTCACTATAAGATCATTACTTAGGTAAAACTAAACTTCCAAAAAATTTGGACTTTATGCTATTATTTTGAGCTTATGGTTACATCTATAACTTAGGATAAAAGTCTAATGTAACTTTTATGTAATGTTAGTGTTGGTGTATTATTTTATTTTCTTTCATTTATTTAGTTACTTTATTGCATATTATGTATCTAAGATTTGATAAATTTGTTTAGTAGGTTGTAATTACATCAAGTGACTTATACTTTCCTAGTTTCGTGGAGATGTGCACACATGTGAATATCTCTTTTATTTCATATTGGTTGTATGCTCACTTTTCTTGGTGGCATATATGATAAATATCCACTTGTAGCTATCATTTGAACAATCCAATCTAGAATGCTTATATATTTGCATTTTCTTGATAGAATAAAGTTATTTTTACTTTGGGTCTCTTTTGTGTTTTTAGTAAAGCTCACTAATTTTGGTTGGCTATCTTCATAGCTAAATCTTACATGGTATTAAAATTTGTGGGATTGCTTCTTATTAGTTTTTTTTTGGAGATCTAGGTTGCAAATCTTATATTTTCTTGAAAAGTTGAGTATACTCTTCTCTTGCATAGAATGATGACTTGTAGAATTAAAAAAAATTGTTGGAAAAATTAGATTATGAGGGGTTCTTTGTGACTTTTTATTATAGGTGTAATTTGAAATTTCATGGATCAAATTTGAGATCATTGAGTCTAGAGCATTTGAGATGGTGGATTTTTCCCTTGTGTCCAAATTGGACATTGGAGGCCATATTGTAAGGGCTTTTGTTTTGAAGGTGCTTGCAAGATCTAGCAGGTTTCCATCATTTTGGAGCATTTGTAGACCCCACTATCATTTCATCAAAATTAGAGCACCTAGTTTTAGATTCTTATTGTTTTTTATTTGTTGATTTTCCCCCAAAAAATATTTGTTTGTAGGATGTCATGCCTTATAAATCACAAAAGAATATAATTTTGGTTTGTTAGAAAGAGGACTTTGAAATCTTTCTAGAAAATTGTCACAATAAGGATTTGGGGTGTATTGAGTGAGATATGATGCTCTAAAATTGATCTTGAATTTTATTTTCTAATAATTTTTTTTATTGTAAAATTTGAAAAAATTATTAAATTGTTGCAAGTTTTTGGATTCAATTGTGTATGTTTTTGTGTCAACATTTCAAATCACACCTAGCTATCCATCATCAGGAAGGAGAACAATAGAAGGAAAGGAGTGCTGATAGAGCCTAATAAAGGGTGGGGGAGGAGGGGTGAGAGAAGAAAAAAAGAATAAAGGGAAAATGACAATTAGCAAAAAGAAGTGAAATAAAGACCATTATGAGAAAAAATGGAAAGCAATAACCAAGGAATAAAAGAACATCAAAAGGAAGGAACATGAAAGGAGCCTAATGCAAAAAATAAGAACAAATAAAAATAGGGGAACATATAAAAGAACATAAACAATGAATGAATATAAGAGAATAAGAAAGAACACGGGTGAAAAAATATTAGAACATATAAAACTAACTAAATGAAAAAGAAGAATAAAAGGAAAAAACAATCAAGCTTACAATTAAAAAATATAAAATGCAAAAAAAAATATAAATAAGAACAAATAAGAAGAGAAACAAAAGTAAAAAAATAAAAGAGAAGCTATTTAAAAAACATAAAAGGAGAAATACCAAATATACATTTAAACAAGTGCCACATAGTGGCTAGTACTTGTCATTATAGTATTGTAATTATTATTTTCTAGATTTGAAAAAAATTAAATGTAAGTTTTATTAATGTGAATAAAAATAAATGTAAATTTTGTCAATTATAGTGTATTAGTATTGTTAATTAGTTCTTTGCATGATTTAATACTAACCCTAACTCACACCCTAACTCACACCCTATCCCTAATCCTAACCCTAATAATAAATTCTAAACCATTATCCTAATCCTAGACCTATCTTTAACCCTAACTATGGTTGTAACACTATCCATAATTATGGTTGCAACCCTAACCCTACTAGTAAAGAATTGTAGAGTGACATTACAAAAAAAATCTATGAATTAATATTGGAAATAAGATTTGGAATAAAGATATTAGTGATTTTTGTTAGTAATATATATTTTAATTTATTTTAATTTTTGAATAGTTTTAACCATATTTTTTACATTATTATTAATTATAATCCTAATCTTAATTATAATAAGTTAATAAAAAATCGGAAAATAAAAAAAGGACAATGTCAAGATTTAATTTAAATTTTTATTTTAATTGTATAAAATCAAATGGTAATTTATTGTGCTTTATTTTTTATTTTTTTATAGATGAGTACTACCAAATAAGGGGGTAGCTCCCGAATACAGTAGTGACTTTAGGTAGGAGAATGCCATAAACAACCCAGAAAGTTGACTCGTAGCTAGACAAACCTAAACATTCAAAAGCTGATAGATTGTTGCCATACGATTACCCATCCTAACAAGCTTGTTGAGACTACCCACCCCCATCCAATAGAGATCGAAGTCCATGTATCTTGCAAATGCCGCCAAGTCCCCATTCTTGACTCCCATTCGGAAAACCTCCCATGCGTTGGACATGAAGTTAAGAAGAGCCTCGCGCTTGGTATTACCTGTATCACTGCCATTGCCTTAATCGTTGCTCAAAATGGCAGGATCAAAGTAGACTCTGAGGAGACTGACCCATCCATATGTCCTTAGCTTCATCATAGCATTTGCAACAACATGAACATAAATCGGCACCACGAGCTTGTCTAGCTGTGCCACTACAAATTCCCTGGACTTAGTGATGTCCACCAAAACGCCAATCAAAACCTCAAACAACTTCCCATCACACCAATGTTGGTTTACACTAGGAGGGAGGAAAACAGATCGACAATAGCATTCAATGTTTCCTGATTTTGGACTAGGAACAAATGCCTACACTGTACTGGGAGAGCTTCCTTAGCACACTGGCAGAGAACCCCGAATTGAAAAACCATGTTTGCTCCGCACCCCACTCCCAAAGACAGCTGCTTACAGGAGAAAGTGAGTCGGGGTACAATGTTAAATAAGCATGGAGAGTTACTTAAAAAACCAATGAATTTCAAATACCCAACGGTCGCTGTGTAGCCCGAATCACCCAAGATCTAAACCACCAGTACGCTCTGCTAATACTCACATTCCAAGGGCTATATGAGCACGGGTGTGGACAACAAGTGAGGCTCGACAGCCCAAAGAATCATATAAAATAACTTCTTGCAGACCCGACCAAGGTACAAATGTTGAGCCCACGACTACTTTTTCGGCTTGCCCTACGCCCGAATTTGCCAGAAGGTCTGCCGCCTGATTTGCCCCTTTATAAATGTGCAATAAAGTGTACTCTATTAGCCTGCCTAAAGATTCCTTTACTAGACTGATCCAGTCATTCATTCTCCAATTTTGTGATTTCCCAGAAATGATTGCGTTTATGCAGAGCATAGAGTCTCCTTCGATCTCGACTTCTTCAATATCCTTCTCGGTGCAAATTTGTAGACCAAGCCATAGTGCTTCCATTTTGGCCATGTTGTTTGTACATATCCCAAGATTTTTTGAAGCTGCCCACACACACTCACCTTTGGGATTTCGAATTATGCATCCTGCCCCCGCATTGCCCGGGTTGCCTTTTGCCGCCCCATCGAAGTTCATTTTCCATTTTAGCCGTACCGGATGAGTCCAAAAAATCTCTTTCCTATTCACTTTTGGTTTAGGTGGCCGAGAGAGAGCAGGTATCCTGAGCCCACTCCATTTCTTCATGATTTCTTCATCCCACCTTGAGAATTTTGACTTAGTTCCCACGTTTATCTTGTTATTCGCAGTCTCTGTGATTTCCAACTGAATTTTCTCGAAGAGGCATTCCCGTGTCAGCGATGTACCTTTAAAGATCCGTCTGTTCCTCTCTTTCCAAATGTGCCATACTATCAATGAGGGCGCAAGACACCAGATTCCCTTCCAGTACCCAAACTTGCACATGACTGGATAGCTTGCCAAAAAATCCCAGAGTTTATATTATCTTGGTCCAATAAGATTGAAATCATTCTGCAGTCTATCCCAACAGAATGCAGCATACAGACAGGATAGGAGCAGATGATCTAAGTCTTCTTCTGCTTGTTTACACAAGATTAACCATGATGGGCCAAGAATACCTAGTCTCTTCAGTCGCTCACTAGTTAGGCATCGATTATGAAGAACAGTCCACAAGAAAGCCCCAGCCTTCGGCAGAATCTCTTTTTTCCAGCAGATTCTGGCCATCCAAGATTTGTCTTTACTTTGATTTAGCTGAATTTGGTAGCCTAGCTTGGCAGAATACTCCCCGGAAGACGCCCCACACCAGAAAATAGAGTCTTCCCGATCAAAGAGTCTTATCGGGCGGTTTCTGAGCTCCTTGCATATCTCAGCAGTCAAGATTCTAGGGAGTTGTAGGGATGAAAAGTTGATCCAAGAGTACATACCGTAAGTTGAGCTGTTGTTTGTACTAACATAATCCGCCACCTTTGTGCCAAAATTGGAATGAAGGTGGTCTAAATATTGATCGAGATCAAACATTCCCACCAAGCATTGGTGGCCATTCCATGAGTCTGTCCAAAATGATGCTTTTTTCCCATCTCCAACCCGCCAAGACAGGTGTGTTGTTATTATGTGTCTGTAGCTCGATATAAATTTCCACGCAGTTGACCCACCATCAAGATTAGCGACTGTTAGTATTCGAGACATATCTTCATTTTCTAGGTATTTGTTTTGTAGTATTCTACACCATATTTTATTAGGCCTTTTGTACATCTTCCATATCAGTTTTGCACCTAATGCGTTATTCTGCAACCGCATTTTACACAACCCAGCTCCGCCATCATTCTTTGACATGCAGGTTGAATCCCATCTGATTAAAGGAACTTTTTTTTCCTCCTTTGAACCTTCCCACATAAACTTTTTCATAATTCCTTCCAAATATTTTTCTGTTTTTACCGGTGCTTCCAAGTAGGACATTGTGAATATAGGTACTGCTACCAGAACCGTTTTGGTCATGGTGATCCTGCCTGCTAGAGTGAGCCAATTGTTCCTCTAGGCCATCGCCTTGTTTCAACATCTTTCCACTACCTTGCCCTAGTGACTGGCTTTACACGAGCCTTCAAATATTTGTACACCAAGGAACTTGGATGGTAATTTCCCGATTCAAATTCTCAAGATTGAGATGATCGCTTGCTACAGTTGGTCCCTTGTGTTGAAGAAAAGGACACAAGACTTATCCCTATTCATTTTTTGCCTTGAATTGTTTTCGTAGTCCACCATCACCTTGCTTATACTTCTAGCTTCTTTTATACTAGCTTCCCCTAGGAGGGAGGTGTCATCCACAAATTGAACGTGGGTGATTGGTTCAGTATTAGGGGCAACACATATGCCACGCCAACTCCCCTGCATTCTACAGTTTTTTATAGCACGACTAAAGGATTCTGCCAAGATGACGAAGAGGAAGGGGGAGAGCGGATCACCTTGCCTGAGCCCATTTGTTGCTTTGAAGAAACCTTGAAGTGAGCCTTGTGCTTTAATTTTAATTTAAGTTTTATTTTATTATTTTAATAGTGTGAATCCAAATAGATTATCTTTATATGATAATTTATTGTGCTTTAATTTAAGTTTTATTTTATTATTATTTTAATAGTGCGAATCTTTATAAAATAGTATTGTGCTTTAATTTTAATTTAAGTTTTATTTTATTATTTTAATAGTGTGAATCCAAATAGATATGCTAATTTATTGTGCTTTAATTTAAGTTTTATTTTATTATTATTTTAATAGTGTGAATCTTTATAAAATAACTAATTGATTTTTGTGAGATTTTCTTTAATAAAAAAAATAACAATTACATACATTAAAAAAATTATTCTTAAATAAATGTAAAAATAAGTAACATTTATTTATTTTAGAAAGATTTAACGAAATGACTTAATAAAAAGAAAAAGAAAAATCGTTCTAAAATAAAATGTTAAAAACAATAGTTTACCTTGCTTTCCCTACAAATTTACTATAACACCCCAAACTTCTTAGCCAATTATGTTGAAGAGAAATAATTTTTACATTAGTTATGTAACGCCTGTCGTGCAAACCCCAAAGGACAAACAATGCACACACATTTTTTTTTTAAAACGAAATACAAAGTAAACACATAATGAACCATTAACCATAAATACAATAAACAATAACATCATAAACATTGAGTCCTTTGGGGCATGCGAGGTCACATCGTAAAAACGACTCATAACGAAGGACTACACAAATGGCTAAAAACTTAACTAATCTAACATCCCTCATAACCATTACAATATCCATTTTCAAAAGATAACATACATATATCCAAAAGCACAAGTATAAATACATCACATGATACAACCATATTAAATCCCATAAATTAAGATGGTTACAAAGGTGCATAAATAATACATCATCGTTTAATACATTACATGTTCTCAATAAATGAATACAATGAAACCTCCCATACATGTGGGATAAATACATGGTGCAAATAATGTCTGAATTACAAGATGAATATCTGGTACAAGCTCCATCTGAAGAACACTGAGAAGAATGAACGTTGATGGGGAACCCAATGGGTGCGGAGCACGTTCCACCCGACTACGTGGGTTTTAGAAAAAACCCACCCCCTGTGCTCAGAGGTGACAAGGAAGTAACCACAACCACGAATGCCATAAGACAACTCCAATAAAGAATAACATAGTGCAATAACTCCAAAAGAAACATCCAAGAATTGCACAGGACATAAACGACAACAACAAAGATTCAATCACAATAACTTAAACCATAAAACACATCATAAATAAACCAAGGCAATAACCATTAACCACATGCCAAGTAAACCAAAGAGACAACAATTATGACACACTTCCAGAGGCAACCAAGAAAACAAGCATAAGGGAAACAAGTGGAGAGTGTCATCGCATAGCCTACATGGGTTATCCTGGCCCTTCCTCCAACTTGAGGCGCTGACCCCCATCTATGGTTATCCTAGCCCTTCCTCCTACTTGAGGCACCGGCCCCATAGGGTGACTCATGCGGAGCCATTAACCTCTCCTAAGGACGAGGTTACGACTTTGCCGACCACGACCTTCTCAGTCTACCATTAGTCTGCAATAGCCCTAATGACTAGATGAAGTATCCAAGATTATCTTATTGTTTTATTACTACCCATCCCCCTAAGTTCTATTATTAGGTTTTCACTTGTTAATCTACTCTTACGTGGGTTATCCTGAGCCCTTCCTCCTATTTGAGGCACCGACCCCCACGAAGAGCCACTCTCCCTGAGACCCCAAACATAATAAAATCAAAGCAAGGGTTGTACCATAAAGAACAAGCATTAAGTCTCAACAGACGACATGCGAGGTATTACCCATCTCGCTAAAAGACACACAACAGAGTCTCAACAATAACTCGTACAACCCTTTCAAAATAATGATATCAATGTCTCGCAATATCACAAGCACATAAAACGAGGATAAACATCCAACACTAAAATCACACCTCTGGAGTTCTAAGGATCACAACATCCAAAATTGGGTTTCTAAACCAAACTAGGTTCCCTCATCGAAAAACCAAAACAATAAAATATAATAACAACAAGATCATCCAAACAAATATACAGGATTTCATAACTCATAAAGAACATATTAATTTCCGTACGTTGTTTTCGCAACACAAAAATCAACAATTGATTAATTCTATTTCCTAATCCTCATTTTCCACAATACAATTTGAAATAAAGGTTCAATACTAATTTTGACATAAATATATAAGTTGCTTCTTTTAATTAATCAATATAATTAAATTTCCTAATTTCACCATTATAAAAAAAACATTATATCTTACAATACTCTATATATATATATACATATATATATACATATACATATATATATATATATATATACATATATACATATATATATATATACAAATAAAAATTTGTTTATAAAACCCAGATGATTCCATTAATAAAATAACTTAAAAAAATATATATATATATATATATAAATATAAAACAAACAACAGTACAACCGGTGGTAACCCTACGTAATAATAGCCATACCATTGCCAAGGCCAAGAGCCCCATGGGAGAGGGGAATGGTACTGACCCCCCTTAACCCCATTTTTAAATATTTAATTCTTCAAAACAAAAAATGCCGCAGCCCAATTCGGCCCTCGAAAATTGATAAGCAAGTCAAACTCATAAAATCAAAATAAATATATATATGTATATATACTTCTATAAGAATGTGTATATATATATATATATATATATATATATATAGGTATATATATATATATATATATATATATATATATATATATATATATATATATATATATATAATATAGATGTTTGTCAAGAATAGCTTCTGGAAAAGACTGATAATCATAATCAACTGTATATATATAGATCCCAAAGATTTATATATATATATATGAATATATATTCAAAACTCATTTGGTTTAGAGGGAAAACAAAATTATTATTATTGTTTTAATCAAATTATAGAAATATTGGACATTTTTAGAATCCAAGAAAATTTTCTTTCATTTGTTTGCTACCCAGAAGAATTTCAAAACCCCATAAGAATCCCTTTCTTTCACAGAAAACATATTTATTCATTTTTATTTTTCTTTTAAATCAGAAAACTAAAGAGTAAGAAAATGGAACCTAGAGTCTTGCGTTGTTGAAAATCTGATGAAGCTTTGCTTGATCCCAATAGACTTTTCAAAGAGCTCTCATTCCTTCCTTCAAAACTTCTTCACCTGATTCCCTTGACCAATCTTCTAATCTAAAATTTACTTCAGAAGAACCTCTCTTCCAGAACAATGAAGAACTAAATAAATTTCTACAGAAGAAGGACCAGAGAAAATCCAATTCCCAAAACTCAATATTTTTGTGTAACTTCTGTCCAAATTTTCCCGTGAATGAAAAATCCCACAAATTTGCTATTAAATAAAAAATATCTTCTTCCTTTTTCGAAAGCTCCAAAAATCCAAATTAAAAGAAGTTTTCTAATTTTATTCCCAGCTTTACAGCCAAAACTCAACACTCATTGGTCCTTTTCATCTTTTCTTTCTTTTATTGATTTTTTTCCCATTTAACAACACTTTTTGTTTTAACCTAATTTTGCAGTTTTACTTGCAATTCACACAATCTAATTTATTTAATTAGTTTATTTTATAATTATCCTCAACATGCTCTTTTAATTAAATATCAAAATACTAATTTTAAATAATTTAATTTAAACTTTTCCATTTATTAATCTTTAATAAATATATGGCTTTTAAAATAAGACTTTTATATTTTAATACAAACTATTCCAACCATTAATTAACATCATTCAATTATTTAAATTACATCATACAAAACACCAACATAAAATAAATACCAAAAGTACACTCACACATAAACACTATAATAAAATGCAAAATGGCAAAGGTCAAAGACGCACAATACCACAAAACATAAGACAGTTTGACAAACATGGGACGGGGTGACTTCCTTGTCATCTATGTTTCAACATCATGCCCGTTGGGTTAAATTGATGCTTGCCCTGTCCTGCCGAAGCAGGTGGAATCGAGACTCTGTACCTGCAATTCCTGCATACAAACAAGGTCGTGTACATGTATATATATATATATACATATCACATTGTGAGAAGGAATTGAAGCGTAGCAGGGCACTCGTAAACGAGTGGTGCTACACTGTCCTCTCACCAAAACTATACTAACAATTACAACATTAAATATAAAGTAACATTGCTAAACTAAACTGATCACATCATATCATCATAAAATAATTATTAATCCACTGCATCACAATATATTACTGAAATCAAATTAAACATCACCAAACCATAATGTAACCATAATGTCATATCAAATATCCATGTCATCAAATGAAGTAGCATAATCATCAATCAATCTAAACTATCCAATCCACCAATCCAACCAATAACAGTAACTATCAAGTATCAAATTATCAAACAAAACCAAAGAAAAATAACAAGTCCAAACAGTAACAAGAGGGGCATTACAAGTTAAGTATTTAACACGTCCAGTTTAAAAAAAATAAATTATATTTGAAGAACATAAAATTCTAGCTTTTAATTGATTCAAAACCAAATTATTAATAACTAATTAACAAAATGAGTTAAATAAATGATTGCAATAGTATATGCCTATCAACAACTACTAATAAGATAAAATGTAAGAAAATCAAAATGAACCTAAATAAAAAAGGCACATAAAAGTATAAAAATAAAAGTAATTAAAAAAGAACATTAAAAAAAAAAAACAAAATAAAATACATATATACACATATATATACACATATACATATACATATGGCAAAAAAAGAGAACATCAAGAGCAAAAAACTAATAAACAAAAAAATATGAACATAGATAAATAAGAGCATATATATAAAAAAAAAGAACATAAATGAAGAAAATTATAAATAAATAAATATAAAAGAACAAGATTAAATAAACATAAATAGATAATAAAAAAAGAAATTTAAAAGAAAAAATATAAAAACAAATATAAAAAGGCATAAGAATAAAACAAAACAAATTAATATAAACAATTAAATATATATAAATATATAAAGAAAAGAGAGGAAAGGAGAAAGAAAGTAAAAAGGGGGGAGATCTAAACAAAATAAAAAAGGAGGTGACATAGAAGGAGCACCTAGAGGGCAAGGGTGTTACACCTCAATTGTATAACTACTAAGTTATTAGTACTGCATATGGATTATGTGTTTGTAAAGACAATTTTATGAATGAATAAGATATGATGCACCTTGTTATCAATATGAGTTTTGTACATTAATGATTGTCTCATTTTTATGTTGTTCAATTGATGTTAATCATGGTGAGAATGTGCATTATGAGGTTAATGTATAATGTTGTTATATCTTGTGAAGTTTATATATATTGTTATTGTTGTGAGCATTTGATTGTCATGAGTTTATGACGGTGGATGCAGGTATGTGAACCATTCCTCCAGGTGGAGGGGAAATATCACTTGGGAGAGGGGCTTGGTCGTTTAACCGGTAATGTTAATCAATTGAGCATACACACACATCATTATGGAACCAAGTCAGATAAGTTAGTCTTGATAAGTCATCCATAGGCTTTAGGAGTTTGGTTTACTTCTTTGTGCTTTATGAGTGATGATTGTTTATTGTCAGACTTACTATACTGTGATCCTTGTATGGGAAATATGAAAGATATATGTTTAAGGTTGAGTGGGTACGTATACACGTGTCTACATTGGGTACACGTATCTATATGTATAAACATATCAATACATATGTACGTTAAGCAAATGGATATGCTCATATGTATGTGTCGACATGTATATACACATACATATGTATACACAAGAGTATATATGGTTATACACATGTATATACATACACACCCCGCCTAATATCAGTGGTGAAAATAATATTTTAATATTATTGTCTAGGAAATATATATATATGTATATATGTATATATATCAATGGAGTAATTATATTAAATGATATATACATAGATACATAAATACATGTGTAAATATATATATATATATATATATATATATATTATAAGGTATAAAATATATGTATATATTAAGTAAGGTAATATATGCATATATATAAATATATATATATATATATATACATTACGATGGTAATGTCGAAAATATATATATTTATATGTATAAATATATTAACACTTAATAAAAATACATATATCATAAAATATATAAATATATATAATTAAATATTTAAAGTGTAAATATTTATAAAATTCAAAGGTGATAAAATTAAAAGATTCAAATCTTTTAATATCAACAAATTTAATAAAGCGAACTATTGGAAGAAAATAGTCACTAGACTTAAGGGAAAATGCGAGTCTTCATAAAAGTATTGAGCTTCTTGTTTGAAAACATAAGGAAATAATATGAATCGAATAATTTGGAGGTAACATTGAAATAAACCAAAAATAATTGCTGAGAGTTTTTCCCGTGAAATGGAGGAAAGCTTCAAACGCAGCTAAAATGGAGGAAAGTTTCAAACGCTGGAGAAGAGGAAATGCCAACTAGAGGAATTGTGCTGTAGCAATCTAAAACTTGACAAATTCGCAGCAAACATGAGTCATTCTCTGTTTTTTGTGCCAAAGGACGTTTTCCTGTAAGTGGCGATTTTTGAGCTTTGAGTTGAATAAATCTGGTAATGCTGGCTCCAAGAGGGTTGAATCACTCCTTTTTATGATAATATAGGGTTTATAAGTTTGCCAAGTAGCATACTAGTTTGAGATTGTGGGATACAAGAATCTAGTTATGTAGGACACACCACTATGCTCAGTTGGTTAACAAAATCGGTTACTCAATGAATCCTTTCGACGAAGGGAGGGTCTTTCATTGAAAAATGAATGTGCGAGGGACCGCATTATTAGTCTGTGGTTGGTAGAAAAGCACCCGAGTGATGTTTCTCCTCCACAACAGACATATGAAGAACCAAGATTTGAAAGGGAATATCTTGGACCGTCTTACTACTATTTGTGCAAAAGTTGTTTAAGCTATGTATGTATTCTTATGCTTTCGTACTCTACTATTCACTTTGAAAAGAAAAAAGTTATTTTGTTATGAAAGGCTTTAAATTGTATTTATATGATGTATTTAAATTTGAAAAGAAAAGAAATTTTTTATTATCGTGTTATTTGCTTGTTTACTTTTGTTATAAGCTGTAAAAATTAAGGAATTTTTATTCATGTATAGGATAGGTCGTTACATGTGGTATCAGAGCTACCAGGTTTAACTCTGGAACCTATGAGCTCATTAATTTTTCATTTCCAACATTATCTAATGTTGTGAAAAGTTCTTGTGTCAGGATGGTGCGTATCAGATTGACAACTCGAAAGTCTGTAATCGGAAATGAACGCTACCTGAAAGCCAAGAAGGAAAAAGAAGCTATTGTTAGAACCATTTAGGGAACCAACTGCAATAATGCAATCTGGTTGAGTGATACATAAACCTTTAGTCATGCACTTTCTTGAATTTGTCTTGAGAAGAGAAATATGAGAATGGAGGCAATGTATAACTACCTTCCAACAGTCTCACCTGAGGAATAAGATATGTTACCACTTTCTAGAGATATTCCATCTGAAGAAAGTACAAACCTTGCACTTATCTTTAGGGATCCAAGGGTTCAACCACTAGCGGAGGTGATAGAAATTTCTTCGAGTAAGGAGTCTGAAGGTTATACACCAAAGACACCACCTATGGAGAAATGGTCTCATGAATAAATGCCTATGAACATTGTAGAAAGAATTGTTGATGAACACCATAATGACATTGCTTTATGCAATTATGTGTTGGACAATAAATCCGAAGGATACTACCCATTTTGGGAAAGACATGATCAAATTAGAGATGAACAAAATGAAAGAGAACAACAATTGTCACAATCTGTAGGATATAACCCCTTAAGTTATGAGTCTAAGAGTGAATCATACTCTCCTCTTGACTATTTGAAAATTCCATCTATGTAATCAACGAAATGTTGATTCCTAAAAATATGAATAAAACGATGTTTTCATCAATTATATCTATTGTGAACTTTGTGTTTCTATGCATGTATTTTCTTTGTAAGTATATACTTTACATAGTAGTTAAATGATAGAATATTAACATGAATAGAATGTTTAGGTTAAAAAAATCTTATAATTATGGTGAGAACTTACGAAAGATCACGAAGCAATCTTGGAACTAGTCGTGTTGGAGAACAAGAACCAATAGGAATGGAAGCGAAGCTGGATCAAATTTTGGCAAGGTTGTCCAATCTTGAAAAAGAAAAAGCAGTAGAGGTACCTGTAGTTGAGATACCTATCGCCAACAATGAAGGGGAAAGTTCTTTGCATGGGGAAAATATTAATCATAACCATGAGAAGGAGAAATCTCCTACTTCGTCCATAGAAAAGAAGAAGAAACTAGTGTCCACTGAGTTAACAAGGGATATGAAGAAGATATACCCTCCAAAATTTGATGGAAGTGTCGGAGGTGATGAAGCCGAAGTATGGCTGGTACAAATGGAAAAGTACTTTGAAATAAGAAATTATGACGAAGTTACTAAGGTAGCTTGGGGTGCTTATTAGTTAGCGGGCGAAGCCTCTAACTGGTGGATGAACAAGAAACTGGAACTGGATATAAGCTCATGGAAATTGACATGGAATGAGTTTGTTGAACTATTCCGAAAGAGGTGGTTATCCCAGCTCTTCTATGACCAAAAGTTAACTGATTTTGAGGAGTTAAAGTAGGGGAACATGACAGTACATGAGTACTGGGAGAAGTTTACTAGACTTCTTCGCTATGTCCCAATATACCATAAGGATGAACGCTTTCGTATCAAAAAGTTCATCTTAGGACTCAATAGTAAGATTGGTGGAGAAGTAGACATGCATGGACCAACTACTATGGATTTGGTATATGAGAAGGCTGTGAAGCAAGAACAAAAACTGAAGACAGATTCCACACAACAAGAAAGGAAGGAACACAAGAAAGAGGCTGAGGTCACCAATAAGACATTTCCTAAGAAGGAAGAACCTATACAAGGTGTTGTTAAACTAAAGGGAAAGAGATCTCATTACAGTGGAAAAGATTTCAAAAGAGATCGCAAGAGGAGTAATCCTAACACTGGAAACACTAACAAAGCAAGTGAGAGTACAAGTAAAACTGGTGTAGCTGTTGCAAAAAAAGGTCCAAGTTCGGGGTGTTTTATATGCAAAGGAGACCTTTACGCAAATGAATGTCCCAACAAGACTTTGGGAACTCAATCTCATGGCAATGCGCTACCAAGTCAGCAAGCAATGTTTCAGCAGAGGATTCATGCCACTGTTGATGATCGTCAGTTAGAATATCAAGTAACGCCAATTGAGACACCCGGTACTTTGTTTGGTTTGCCTATTTCTATTTTAATTGATACTGGTGCTACTAAAAAAATTATTTCTCCTAAGATAGCAAATCAATTAACTAGAAAGGTAGGACACATGGCTATGTCATGGAGTGTTGAATATGCAAACAACACAAGAGCAAAGGTGGACCAATGTTTGTTTGAGGCTAGAATAAAACTACCTAGTTTCACAACTGAAGTCATTCTTTATGTTGCCCCTCTAGGGTCCTATGATGTTATCCTAGGAATGAACTAGTTATGGAGACACAGAGCCATAGTGGATTGTAAAGCTAAAATAGTTGAATGTTTAGATGACTATGGTAACGGAGTCAAGATTCAGGGAATACCTAGAGAAGTAAAGGTCAAGTAGATAACAACAATGCAACTTTCGATAGCTAAGAAGAAAGGGTGCAAACTCTTTGTAGTAAAAATAGAAGATCTTGAGTATGAAAATGAAAATTTTGATTTTCAAAGTCAACAAGAACTAGAAGATGGAGAAATTGAGGAAAGCAAGAAAACTGATATGGAAAAATATCCCATTCTAAGGAAATTTTTAGATGTTTTTCCTGATGAGTTGCCAGGTTTACCACCAAAGAGGGTGTTTGAATTTTCCCTTGATCTAGTTCCTGGATCCGAACCTATTTCTAAAGTTCCTTACAAAATGATTGCTACAGAACTCATGGAGTTGAAAGCACAATTAGATGAGTTATTATCAAAAGGATTGATAAGTCCAAGTGTTTCACCATGGGGAGCACCTATGATATTTGTCAAAAAGAAGGATGGAATTTTAAGGTTGTGTATAGACTATCATATGCTCAATAAAGCTATGATTAAGAATAAGTATCCATTACCTCGCATTGATGATCTTTTTTATCAAATGAAAGGAGCAACCATGTTTTCAAAGATAGATTTGAGATCGGGATACCATCAACTAAGAATTAAAGATGAAGATATCTTTAAAACTGCTTTTAGAACACGGTATGGACATTATGAGTTTACTGTATTATCATTTGGGTTAACAAATGCACCAGCAGCGTTCATGAATCTCATGAATAGTGTATTTAGAGTGTAATACCCCTCGTGTTGCTGATACTCTTCGATACTCTTATGTGTTGGTTTTCTACTTGGTTTGTGATGGTGATTAGTTCACCGGATTGGTTGTGTGTGGATTCATAGTTTGGTTGGTTTGCTGCACTTGATATTACTTATGATGTTTGATGATACATTATGTGGTGATTACATTATTTGGTTATGCTATGGTTTTATTTAATAATTTATATGGTGATGATGTGATTCTATACTGCCATGGTTTCTGATGTGTTTGCTAGTGAGTCTTGGTGAAAGGACAGAGTGGCATCACTCGCTCACGAGTGCCCTGCTACCCCGCAATTACCTTTCACGATGTGTTTGCAATGGAGATTTACATGCTACTTGATGTTTGTTTCTATGCAGGATGCAGGTACAGGACATTGACTCCACCTACTTGACAGGTCTGAGCATGTCCCATAAACCCAATGGGTATGATGTTGAAAAGGGAGTTGATAAGGAAGTGTCCTCATCCCAAGTCCGTCACCTTGTTGTGAGTCTTACGGTGTCGTGGTTTTGATCTTGTCCTTGTTTCAGTATTGTTTGAACATGTTGATTATTTATTTTATTTGTGGATAGTTATTTAATTTATCTTTATTTTATATGGGATTAATTAATGTTATTTTGTTGATATGATTAATTGTAGGTGATTGTAATTCAGTTAAATGTTGGATTTAAATATTGTAAATTAAAAGTTATTTAATTAATTAAAAGGTATAAATTAATTAATTTAAATAAATAATGTTTTATGATAATTGTAAATTATTTTTTTCAAAATATTAATACTATAAAATCTAATGATAATATCATGTGAGGATAAATGTGAAAATAATGAATTTTTAATTCAATTTGTGAGATAAGTGTGAGCTTTTAAAGCAAGAAAAAGGAACCAATGCATGTTGTGGATTTTAAAAAAAAAAGAAAAAGAAAAAAAGAAGAGCTTTATTTATTTTTCTTTATTTTTATTGTGAGAGGAAGAAGTTTCTCTACACACACAGGAATGGTTTTTGGTTTTGGTCTTGTGAAGAAGTAACAAGGGTTGAGAAAAAAATATGTGTGCTTCTCTGTTAAAAATTGTTCTTTGTAAGGAAAATATAATATTGATCCAGAAGTTAGTTGAAAGAAGGAATTGGAGAAGGACCTACATAGGAAGTCTGTTTTCGAAAGAGGAAGAAGGGCTGCTGTGTTTGGATTCGACATCAAACGAAGGACTCTAGGTTCTTTCTGATTTATTAATTCTTTTGTTTTTGATAGTTTTGCAAGGGAAATGAAAATCATGTATGCCATGCTTGAAATTTACATATATGTTTGAAAGAAGGCTCTGTTGTTGAAAATTTGTTTGTGTCAAAATTTTAAATCTTCAGTAGAAAACTATTGAAAAACCCTCTGATCTCTCTTCAACAAAACTAGTTATGAAATTCTTGATTGGAAAAGAAAACAAATTTATTATGAGGATTAAAATCATATGCCCAGATTTATTTTGTGTCTGGGAAAAAATGGACTGTTGTTCATATTATTTATTTTATATTTTGTGGGAAAATATATATATATATATATGTATACATATATACATTTACATATGTTTATATTTTGTCTTTAAAAAAAAATATTGTAACAAAGAATGGGTTTCTGATTGTGTTGTTAAAAAAAAAATAATTGAAAAAAAAAAAATATATATATATAATGAATTATATAAAATATATATATATATTTATTTGGGGGGGAGTGGTCGGCTGTCGCCGTACCACCCTTGTACCCTATGGTAGACTGCACAAAGCCACCATAGGCTGCACACAACAACCGATGGCTGCTGAGCGCAACCATGTGGGGACTGCGGCCTCCCCACAGGGAGGTACATAGTACCTACAGACTGTGTTGTTTCTTTTATTAAGAGTTTTTTTTATTTGTAAATTCAATTTTATTTATTTTGTTTTTATAATATATATATTATATATACATACATATATATATATACATATACATATATATATATACATATACATATATATATATACACATATATATACACATATATATATATATATATATATATACATATGTATGTATATATACATACATATATATATAAGGTATATATACATACATATATATATACATATATATATATATGTATATATATATATATATATATATATATAGTTGTAAATTACAGTGGATTATATGGTTAATTTTATAATGTGATTTAAGTACATGATTTTTAATGTATGCTTTATTTATATATACATATATATGTATATATGTATATACGCATAAAAGCATATATATATGTATATATATAGATGGTTATATATGCTGAAATCATGGAACAATTTGATAATGTTAAAATTGGAAATGTTGGATGTTTTAGTGTGACCGATTAAATTAGAAATAAACTTTGTGGTTTAAATTAAGTTGAATATTCTCAAGTGGATTAATTTATTTATTTCTTGGTGAAATTATTTTTTAATGAAATATGTTATATGGTGTTGTTTGAATTTTAGCTTATTCATGTATGTAATTGTTTACTCTTGACATTTTTGTTGAGTTAATTATGGTTTTCTCTTAATTGAGATTATGTCTTGTGGGAAAAACCCTTAAGTTAGTTATCCTTCTATAGGAGCTTAAGTTACTTGTTAGGGACTTCCAGAGGCATGGGGAAATGTTGTGTATTTATGATCTTTTAATTTGATATTTGTCCCTATTTTAGACTATAGTCGTGATCTTGAGTTTACATTTGGGGTTGTACTGTTTTATGGGTGTATATTCATATGAGTTTTGGCGAGATGGTTTTTCCTCGTGGTTGTTCTATTTTGTGGTTCAGTGTTCTTGTTGGTACAACTCCTTGGTATTGGATTTTATGTTTTGGATTTCTAGGGAGAGTGGCTCTACGTGGGCTCCGACGCACAAGGGGCTGTCAGGATAACCCATGTTAGAGTTAGAGTAAAAAGTGATAACCTAATTGATTAACTAGGGGGTGGGTAGTAAAACATTAATAAGATAATTATGGATGTCTCATCCACCTGTTAGGGCTTTCACAAACTAAAGGTGGGTTGAGAAGGCCATGGTTGGCAAGATCGTTTCCTCATCTCCACGAGAGGTTAACGGTTTTGCACGAGTCACCCTATGGGGTTGACGCCTAAAGAGGCTGTCAGGATAACCATAGATGGGGGTGGCGCCTAGAGAAAGACAGTCAGGATAACCCATGTAGGACTATGCGATGACACTCTCCTCTAGCATTCCCTTGAGTTTTTTTTTTATTGCTAACCTCTGGAAGTGGTCTATTGATATGTTTCAGTGATTTATTGTTGTTATGTTTTGGGAGTGGTCTTTTGACATTATGTTTCCTTTGTGTTCTCTTGCTTTTCGTGTTTGGAGTTTAGTCTTGTGTCTTCTGTTTGGATGTGCTTGGTCGGGGATCCTTCCTCATTTACTCCTAGCATGGGGGTGGTCAGGTGGAATGTGCTACACACCCCGTTGGGTCCCCTATGATGCAGTTGTACCATTCAGTGCAGAGTTTGCAGATGCAGTTGATCCAGGGTTCATACATTACCAAATGTATTTTATGTATTGATGTATCACTCCCACGTGCGTTGGGAAGACTTATGATGTAATTTTTGTATATGTGTTCATTGAGATGTACTAGCAGACTGATGTAATGTATTATCACACCATGTAAATCATTCTAGAACTACAATTTGTAAATACTTTAATGTTATGTTGTATCTATGGAAATATGTACTTTATATTTCCATGTTTAATTTATTGTAATTTGCATGTATGGTTTTATATGGATCATTCTTATCATTTTGGTTATCGTTATTGAATGTTTAAATAAAGATATGTGAATGAATGGATTACATTATTGGAAATTTAATGTTCATCTCTTAACTTTGTTACGAGATAGTTTAGGTAATGTCACCTCGTGTACCCCATGGGACTTAGGTGTTTAATGTGTAATCATTAGCTATGTTAATTGCATTAGTAAACTTAAAGTACATTATTTATGTTTTAAAAAAAAATTTGTTGCGTTTTTAGTTGTTCCTTTAGGGTTTGCGTGACGGGGCGTTACATAGAGATTATTTGGATAAGTTTGTTTTGATTTTTCTGGACGACATTTTGATATATTCTAGAAATGAAGAAGAACATAACAAACATCTTGAGATGGTTTGACAACGATTAAGAAAGCATAAGCTATATGGAAAAAAATCTAAGTGCACATTCTATCAGAAGAAGGTCCATTATCTAGGGCATGTTATCTCAGCAGAAGGAATTGTAGTAGATCCTTCCAAAATTAAAGTTGTAGTTCAGTGGCCTATAACCAAAAACATATCAGAAGTGAGAAGTTTTATGGGATTGGTAGGATATTATAGGAAATTTGTGACAATTTTTTCTAAAATTGCTTTCCTATAACTTCATTGTAGAAGAAAGGAAAAAGGTTCGAATGAAATGAGAAGTGTCAAAAAGAATTTTACCTACTCAAAGCGAAGTTAAATACTACACCTATTCTTAAGATACTTGATCTTGAAGGAAATTTCACAGTCATAACTGATGCATGTGGAGAAGGATTAGGTGGAGTATTAATGCAAGATGGAAAAACGATTGCTTATGAATCCAAAAATCTTAAGCCATATGAAATGAATTATGCTTCGCATGATTTAGAGTTGGCAGCTATAGTTCATGCTTTGCAAATGTGGAGGCATTATTTTCTGGGAAGACCCTTTGAACTTAAAACTGATCATAATGGTTTAAAGTATCTTTTTACTCAGCCAAATCTAAATGCCAAGCAAAGAAGATGGTTAGAGTTAATAGCTGATTATGACTTTAACATTAATTATATCAAAGGAAAAGAAAATTGGGTAGCTGATGCGTTAAGTTGAAGACGCCATATCTCTTCGATAGTAGCAATTCATACCGATTTTAAGGAGCAAGTACTTCAAAAATGCAAAGATGATGAATACTATTTGCAAGTTAAGCAAGCACTGAAAGAGGATCCACAAGATCCCAAATATGAAGGTTTTCAGTTTGAATCCAATGGATTGTTAAGGTACAAGGGTAGAGTGTATGTACTTGATGAAAAAGAGTTAAGAAATATGGTATGGAAGGAAGTTCATGAAGCACCTTATTTTGGTCATCCTGGAGTGACGAAAATGATGACAGATGTAAAACCCTTATATTTCTAGAAAGGAATGAAAAGAGATGCAACTAATTTTGTAGCAAGTTGTCTTGAGTGTCAAAGGGTAACATCATCATCCTGCAGGACTGTTATATCCACATGAAATACCAGAGTGGAAGTGACAAGTAATTAGTATGGATTTTGTACAAGGATTGCCTATGTCTAGGAATAGACATAATTCCATACTAGTGGTAGTGGATAGGTTGAAAAAAATGGCACACTTTATACTGGGAAATTTAACTGATGGAGCGCCAGTTATAGCAAGAAAGTTTGTACAAGAAGTATTCAGGTTGCACAAAATTCCTGAGAAGATTATATCTAATAGGGATGCAATAATTACTTCTAGATTTTGGAAAACTTTGTTTTTTGCACTTGGGACATAGTTAAATATAAGTTCAACATATCATCTAGAAACAGATGGGCAGACAGAAAGGGTAAATCAAGTATTAGAGGACCTACTTAGGGTATATTGCATGGATCAACAATATAAGTGGGAGGAATACTTACCCTTGGTCGAGTTTTCTTCTAATAACTCTTGGACCTGAAATGTTAACTGAAATGGATGAGCAAATGAAGGTTATTAAGCAAAGGTTAGCAGAAGCTAACAATTGATAGAAAAGCTATGCAAATACCAAGAGAGTGCCCCAAAATTTTTCCATAGGTGATAAGGTACTTTTGAGAGTCAAACCTCATAAGAGTTCCATCAAGTTTGGAAAATATTTTAAGTTGTCTCCTCGTTATGTTGGCCCATTTGAAGTCCTTGAGGAAATTAACCTTGTAGCTTACCGTATCACCTTACCACCTGCTCTTGCCAAAATGCATAATGTCTTCCATGTGTCCTATCTTAGAAAGTACATCCCAGGAGATAGTCGTGTTATTGATTGGACTACTTTACAGGTAAAGGATCCTGAAGTAATAACTCTCAAGCTTGTAAAGGTGGTGGAGGTGTGTAAACTTCATTTACACAATAGGGATGTCACTCAATGCAAAGTTTAGTGGGATCAGTACATGGAGGATTCGGCAACGTGGGAAGATTATGAGAAAATTCTGTGGAAGTTTCCAAATATTCTCAAAGCTTTTGAGAATAATGAATAAAATTTATGTATTTTACTTTTTAAGTTTGAAATAATACCTTAAGTCATTGGGGACGATGATTCATAAGGGGGGGAGTATGTTACACCCCGATTGTATAGCTACTAAGTTATTAGTACTGCATATGGATTATGTGTTTGTAAAGACAATTTTATGAATGAATAAGATATGATGCACCTTGTTATCAATATGAGTTTTGTACATTAATGATTGTCTCATTTCTATGTTGTTCAATTGATGTTAATCATGGTGAAAATGTTCATTATGAGGTTAATGTATAATGTTGTTATATCTTGTGAAGTTTATATATATTGTTATTGTTGTGAGCATTTGATTGTCGTGAGTTTATGACGGTGGATGCAGGTATGTGAACCATTCCTCCAGGCAGAGGGGAAATATCACTTGGGAGAGGGGCTTGGTCGTTTAATTGGTAATGTTAATCAATTGAGCATACACACACATCATTATGGAACCAAGTCAGATAAGTTAGTCTTGATAAGTCATCCATAGGCTTTAGGAGTTTGGTTTACTTCTTTGTGCTTTGTGAGTGATGATTGTTTATTGTCAGACTTACTATATTGTGATCCTTGTATGGGAAATATGAAAGATATATGTTTAAGGATGAGTGGGTACGTATACACATGTCTACATTGGGTACACGTATCTATATGTATAAACATATCAATACATATGTACGTTAAGCAAATGGATATGCTCATACGTATGTGTCGACATGTATATACACATACATACGTATACATAAGAGTATATATGGTTATACACATGTATATACATACACACCCCGCCTAATATCAGTGGTGAAAATAATATTTTAATATTATTGTCTAGGAAATTTATATATATATATGTATATATGTATAGATATATATATCAATGGAGAAATTATATTATATGATATATACATAGATACATAAATACATGTGTAAATATATATATATATATATATTTGTATATTTTATAAGGTATAAAATATATGTATATATTAAGTAAGGTAATATATGCATATATATATATATACATTATGATGGTAATGTCGAAAATATATATATTTATATGTATAAATATATTAACACTTAATAAAAATACATATATCATAAAATATATAAATATATATAATTAAATATTTAAAGTGTAAATATTTATAAACTCGAAAGTGTAAATATTTATAAAACTCAAAGGTGATAAAATTAAAAGATTCAAATCTTTTAATATGAGCAAATTTAATAAAGTGACCTATTGGAAGAAAATAGTCGCTAGACTTAAAGGAAAATGTGAGTCTTCATAAAAGTATTGAGCTTCTTATTTCAAAACATAAGGAAATAATATGAATTGAATAATTTGGAGGTAACATTTGAAATAAACCAAAAATAATTGCCGAGAGTTTTTCCCGTGAAATGGAGGAAAGCTTCAAACGCAGCTAAAATGGAGGAAATTTTCAAACATTGGAGAAGAGAAAACACCAGCCAGATGAATTGTGTTGTAGCAATCTAAAACTTGAAAAATTCACAACAAACATGAGTCATTCTCTGTTGTGCGCCAAAGAAGGACGTTTTCCTGTAAGTGGTGATTTTTGATCTTTGAGTTGAATAAATCTGGTAATGTTGGCTCCAAGAGGATCGAATCACTCCTTTTTATGATGATATAGGGTTTATAAGTCTTCCAAGTAGCATTTGACTGAGTCTGGGCGCCTTGTTGTCATTTTACATGCCCACAATGAAGGAATTTGTTGCAATTTTGGGCCTATAAATACACACCCAACCATTCTTTGTTTCACATCTTGGAGCAATTTGATTATTGCATTTTTAAGAGCTCCCATATCCATTATCTAAGTTGCTGTGTTTTTCTTTATTGCTGTATTTTTCCTTTTTGCTGAGTGTGAGAAATACAAAATCTTTACCAACAATTGTCAATTTACTATGCTAAACCCCTTTTAAGCTTTGAGAAGAGTGAATCTATAGTTGAGCGAACTTCTATTAGAAGAGTGGAATTTGTGAAGAGTGACTTACAGAGATCACCACAACTTGAGAAACTTGCAAAGCAACCACCTCCATTTGGAATTCTGGAAGTTGTTGAAAGAGTGTCAAGAAGAGCAGTGCTGGGAGAAGGAGTTTAAAATACTAGGCATGAAATCTATTTTATTATAATTCTTGTTTGAAATGTTGCATTATCTTAGTCTTGTGTTTGATGTTTGCAAGTAGTTCAAGGATAATTAGAACTGTCTTGATAAACTTTCAGTGCATTAAGGGCAAATGAATGAGGGAATTCATTGTATTTAAAGGGAAAATGTATAAGGGAAATCATTACAATTAAGGGTAAATGCATAAGGGAATTCAATGCATTTTAATGGTAGATGAAATGAAGGATTTAAGGGAAAAGGGGTTGTAAAAAGGGGATCAAATGTTTAAGGAGCTTAAGGGTAGCTTTACTTAACTTGCATTATATAAAGAAGGGTTTTTATATGCATTTGATTAAGTTTTGCATTTTTGTATGATCTCTATATATGGAGAATATGTAGAGTAATTAATATCTACTAGGAACGAAATGATGTCAAAACCAAGTATGGTCTCTAGCTTATGTTATTAGGTTAACTGTGACAAGCTAACACTCCTAGGATAAAGATTTCCTAAATTAGGAGTTAGGATATACGACACTTGTTGACTGGCTCATTTCTTAGTAGACTGATTGAGGTAGGAAGTCTGGGGTAAATTGAACCCATTGAAGGACATAGCCTACGCATAGAGTAAGGTATCCCAAAGTCAAATCGGCCCTGAGTAGTGTAAGTGATAGATGACTTACTCAGTCGTTTACTGAACCGGAATACTATGGCCATAGTAATGTAATGTACCTACATCCTCTTAGATTGGGAGATGATTACATTGTCAGTTCACTATGATCCAATAAGTACATACTAGTTTGAGATTGTGGGATACACGAATCTAGTTATGTAGGACACACCACTATGCTCAGTTGGTTAACAAAATTAATTACTCAACCAATCCTTTCGATGAAGGGAGGGCCTTTCATTGAAAAATGAATGTGTGGGGGACCGCATTATTAGTCTGTGGTTGGTAGAAAAGCACCCGAGTGATGTTTCTCCTCCACAACAGACGTCTAAAGAACCAAGATTTGAAAGGGAAGATCCTAGACCATCTTACTACTATTTGTGCAAAAGTTGTTTAAGTTGTGTATGTATTCTTATGCTTTCGTACTCTGTTATTCACTTTGCAAAGGAAAAATTTATTTTTTTATGAAAGGTTTTAAATTATATTTATATGATGTATTTAAATTTGAAAAGAAAATATTTTTTTTTATTACGGTGTTATTTGCTCATTTACTTTTGTTATGAGCTGTAAAAATTAAGGAATTTTTATTCACGTATAGGATAGGTTGTTACAAAGGGGGACAAAGGACCAAAAAAGAAGAAAGAAGGAGAAAGAAGGGAGGAGGGAGGTGGCGAGGGGGGATGCTAAGGTACAGGGGGGAGTGGGGGGGAGGGTTCAAACCCAAACATGGTAGAAGGGAGAGAAGGACAAGAAAGGAACAAAGAAAGAAGGGAAAAGAACACTAGGGAAGAGGCTAAGAGTTGAGGGAGTTCAAAAGGGGTTCCCAACCAAGACTTATGTGCCAACCTCCGTCCTGATTGAGATTGGTATTGTGGTTTTTGATGGCAATGGCTTCATGGAGTTTACGTTTGAAAAAACTTTCCTCCTTAACCACAACATGGGAATTTTCGAGGCAAATGCGATGCTTGATGAGATGGGAATTCTCTGCCAAAGCAGACTTGGAGATTCGATCATGCCTAATATCGACACTGTGCTCTTTGATCTTGGTACAAATGGATCGACCTGTTTCACTGATACATGGGGTACCACAAGAGCAATCAATCTTATGCATTCTCAAGTGGAGAAGAGGAGGTAAAGGGTATTTAATAGAGGGGATGAGCTTCCTAGTGGGGGAGATGGGTTTATGACACATGTGATACCTTTATTGCCAAGAATTTTGGAGATCTTGTTGGAGAGGCCAAAGATCTCTAGAATTCTTGGCAAGAAAGGTATCACCTATGCCTTCAAACCCATCTCCACCACTAGGAAGCTCATCACCTCTATTAAAGACCCCTTACCTCCTCTTCTCCACTCGAGAGTGTATAAGATTGATTGCTCTTGTGGTACCCTATATATCGGCGAAATGGGTTGATCCATCTGCACCAAGATCAAAGAGCACAGTGTCAATATTAGGCATGATCAAATCTCCAAGTTTGCTTTGGCAGAGCATTCTCATCTCACCAAGCATCACATTTTCTTCTAAAATGCCCATGTTGTGGTTAAGGAGAATTTTTTTTGTCAAATGTAAACTCCATGGAGCCATTGCCATAAAAAACCACAATACCAATCTCAATTGGGACGAAGGTTGGTACATAAGTCTTGCTTGGAAACCTCTTTTGAACTCCCTCAACTCTAACCCTCTCCCCAATGTTCTCTTCCCTTCTTTCTCTGTTCCTTTCTTGTCCTCATCTCCCTTTCGCCACTTTTGGGTCTGAACCCACCCTTCACTCCCCTCTCTACCTTCGCATCACCCCTCGCTACCTCCCTCTTCCCTTCTTTCCTCTTCCTTTTTTGGTCCTCCATCTCCCTTGCCCTCTAGGTGCTCCCTTTGTGTCGCCTCCTTTTGGATTTTGTTTAGATCTCCCTCCCTTTTACTTTCTTTCTCCTTTTCTCTCTTTTCTTTATATATTTATATATATTTAATTGTTTATATTAATTTGTTTTCTTTTATTAATTTTTTGCTTTTATTCTTATGCTTTTTTATTTGTTCTTATATTTTTTCTTTTAAATAAATATAAATATATATATATATATATGTTTGTTTATTTAAGCTTGTTCTTATATATATATTTATTTATTTATAATTTTCTTCATTTATGTTATTATTTATTTTCGTTTATATGCTCTTATTTATCTATGTTCATAATTTTTGTTTATTAATTTTTTGTTCTTTAATTTTTTTTTATGTTCTTCTTGATGTTCTCTTTTTTTGTGCTTTATATATATGTATCCTTTAATACATATATTTAAATGCACATATATTTAGATATTTTCTTTTATCTTTGCTTATTTTCTTGTGTTTTTTTCTAATGTTCTTATATTTTTTTTATTTTAATGTTTATTTTAACTTGTTTGTAACTTTTTTTGATATTTTCTATTTATATATAGGTTCTTGTATATATCCTTATATTTTCTATTTTATATATGTTTGTTTATTTTCTAGATGTTCTTATATATGTCCTTTATTTTATTTTGTTCTTATATTTTTATTTTTATGTTCTTTTTGAATTACTTTTATTCCTACTTTTATATGCCTTTTTTTATTTTGGTTCATTTTTATTTTCTTACATTTTCTCTTATTTAAATGTATATTTCGTATTTGTCCTTTTATGTTCTTTTATATAGCTTATCTTTTATTTTTTTACTTTAGTTTCTCTTACTTCTTATTTGTTTTTATTTATTTATTTTTTTGCATTTTATATTTTTTAAATGTAAGCTTGATTGCTTTTTCCTTTTTATTCTTCTTTTTCATTTAGTTATTTTTATATGGTCTCTTATTTTTTCACCTATGTTCTTTCTTAATCTCTTATATTCATTCATTGTTTATGTTCTTTTATATGTTCCCTTATTTTTATTTGTTCTTATTTTTCACATTTAAGCTCCTTTTCATGTCCCTTCCTTTTGATGTTCTTTTATTCTTGCTTTATCGATATAATTGTTTATGCTAGGATTCTAATTTCTTTTACTAATCTTATCTTACTATATTTTCTTGGTTATTGCTTTCCATTTTTTCTCATAATGGTCTTCATTTTCATAATCCTTTATATTCATAATGTTTGTTTATTTCACCTTTTTTGCTAATTGTCATTTTCCTTTTATTCTTTTTTTCTTCTCTCCCACACCTCCTCCACCCTTTATTATTCTATTTGCACTCCTTTCCTTCTATTGTTCCTCTTCTTAATGATGGATTGTTGAGTGTGATATGAAACATCGACACAAAAACATACATAGTTGAATTCAAAAGCTTGTAGAAATTTCATGGATTGTGGAAAACTCATTCCAACTATATTAAATTGTGTTATATGTTGTAGGTTGAAATAGAACTATAATTTTAATATTTTAGCCTTACTTTGGCATTTATAACACATCAAAATCAAGACCTCTTTGCACTTTTTAGCAAGTTGTAGTTGTACAGGTACTAAATACAAAGTGCCAAAATCATTTTGTGCTCGTTGGTTTTGTAATTGTGTAATTTTAGGGGTGTGATCTTGTGCTGTATACCTTTGTTGACATGATCTTTGTTTATTCATTTGAGGAGATAATTGTGGTTATCAAAAGGTATCTAGCTATTATTAACTTGCAAAGATGAAACTATAAGTCTTGGTAAGACAATTTTTTAAAGCATTTAAGATGATTTGATCTCTTGACCTATCTCTATGTATTTGTTCTCAAACCAAATACACACCAAACACAAACTATATAGAAATATAAGATTGACCATATGCTAAGATTGGTTTTGACTTGTGTTGATGTCGACACCATGATGGCCACCACTCATATTGAGTTCCCTTGTGAGCTTTAGATTAGAATATGAGGGATTTTTGGAGACTTGAAAAAATCTCCATTCCAAGAGGATTTTGTTGTGGATTATCATGTACCTCTTAAATTTTTTGATCATATGATTGCAAAACAACAAATATGCTTACTAAATGGGAAGAGATTGAACTCCTTGTATTATAGATTTAGATGGCTCATCTTCTTCTTTATCTTCAAGTCAACATCTTGAGGTTGGGAACTCTTGTATTCTATCATTAAAAGATACATTTGGTGTTCATACTCAAGCATCTTATGCGGACACATCATCTAGGGATGAGCATTGTAGTCAAATGGCATGTACAAAATCTTACCTCCATCTCCTATTTTTGCTAAGTCTATTGTTGCTACATCTATGGCTTCCAATGATTCAGTGTTGTAGGATCATGTTCATTGTCTTTTTGAAACATATTGGAATGGGAATTAATAGATCTTTTAGGTTTGTTTTGTGAGTCCCTTCTTGTAGATTTGGAGGACACTATTGAAAATATTCACATCCTCCTCAATGATAGTTCCATCACAACTTTATTACTTTGTATTTGGATCTTCTTTTACATCTATTTCCACAAGGTTTTGGATTGTGACTTTTTTCAACCAGGCTTGGGACTCTTGATTTGATTGTGGCACCTCTTGGCACTAACATGACAACACTTGAGTAGTTTCTAGATACATACATTTTGAGTTTTATTTTCTCATATTTCTTTTCAAAATGCGAATATATGTTGCATTCACCCTCATTCATGTTTATTCTTAAGGGGAGAAATGGTTTTTGACATCCATGGATCATCTTCAAAATTTACAGTCAAGCATCTACCATTGGAGTAGGAGACTGCATCTTGTGGGGGGCCTTCATAGTCTTTTTTTGTCTCTCTATTTAGGGGTCTTCTTTGTGGGTTTTTTTTTATTCATATGAGGTTTTATCCTTCCTAGTTCCTTGAGGAATACATTGTGTACATGTGTATCTAACATGGATATACATTTGTTAGGACCCATCCATCTTTTCTACCCACCTAATCCACACTTATGGGGTATTGGTGTTTTTTTTTCATTTAGTTAATTAATTTATTACATATTATGCACCAAGGATATTATAAAGGTAGGTATCTACTTAGGTAGGAGTAATTGGATCATTTGACTTATATTTCTTAGTTTGATGGAGATTTGTACACATGTGACTATCCTTTATCCCACATTGGTTGCTCATTCACATATATTGGCAGTGTATCTTATATATAATCACTTGTAGCTCTCATTTGAGCAATCCAATCTAGAATCCAAGCTAGAATAATGTTTGTGTCCTTCATAGAATATAATTATTCTTTCATTTTGAGTCTCTTTTGTGCTTTCATTGGAGTTCCTTGATCTTTGTTGAATATCTTCATAGCTAAATCTTATAGTTAGAACTCTAATCTATCTTTTCTTTAGTATACCCACATTTACTTGAAAGTAAAGAAAACTAGCCTACCAATATTATTCATTAGAATCACTCTATATGAGTCTACCACAACAAGATAACAATGCAATTACCCTACAATGATTTAATAAATACACATAAGAACTAAAAAAACATGATCTTACTATATTCAACAATAGTGCATATGTAATTATTATAACACAAGTAACAAATTCATTCCAATAGAAAACACACAATTTTTCTCAATACCACAACAAAAATGAAAAATATTGATATAGAAATAAATCATGTGAAAGACATTGTAATATATAACAAGTGTTGTGGCATTTGGAGGAGCAGAAGCTCCATTTAGAGATTGGGTCAGTTTCTTGGGAGATGTTCTTGGAAAGGTTTAGAGCACGGTTTTTATCTGAACATTGGAGGCAACGACGAGCTGATGAGTTTCACGATTTACATCAGATGGCTCTATCTGTTGAGCAGTATGAATGCAGATTTTATGAACTCAAACAATATGCAGGAATTGGAGATGATGAGGCGATGCTGGTACAACATTTTATCAGGGGTTTGAATGCCCGCATTAGTGGAGGAGTTAGAGTCTTCGAACCGAAGACTATGGAAGTTGCAGTTGAGAAAGTGTGCATTGTGGAAGAGAATTTGACTCTAGTATTGGGTGGACATACAGGTGTCCAGATAGGTAGTGCACCTATAGCAGGTTTTGGTCCACAAGGTGGTCAGATACAGACAAGAGGTTCGTCTAGGAACCAACAAACACCCACTAAGGGTGGACAACAATAGCAGCAACAACGTACTCCTCAAAAGAATGAGAATACACAGCCTCAGTAGGGTAACAATTTTTGGTCTCAACATGATGGTGGTTGGTTACAGAATGAGAGAGATCAGAGTGGGCAACGAGTGCAGTGTGATCATTTTGATTAGCCTGCACAGAGTTTTCAGTTTGCAGTTAGTGGAGGTAGTTTTCCACAGTCTAGTATACCTTCAGGTGATAGAGGATTCAGGAGTATAAAATGTTTTACTTGTGGCCAACAAGGTCACATTGCTCATCAGTGTCCTTAGAAGGGCACTTCTGGGTTCAGTCAGAGACCGACAGCTTCAAATCGACTGTAGGAGATGCAGGTAGGTTGCATAGGGTGTTTACCATGGTGGATAACCACCAGGTTGAGCACCGAGGTGCAATTGGAGAGGTTCTTGGTGGATGACTGGCGTAGTTCTTTGGAAACCGTGCACATCCTTCAATGTCGGGAGTTGATCCTCAAGGGTCGAGACGTTGACCGGGTACAGATCCAGAGGGATCCTAGTGGCTAGTCTTCTATTTCTTGGGAGGACGTATTCTAGATGTGTGTGTTATCTATTTTCTGTTTGTAGGCTTCCAGGAGTAAGCCTTATCCTAGGGGGGGAGGATGTAGTACCCCTCCATTTTGCTTATGTTTTCTGTTAGCATGATTTCACTTTGATAGACCCTGGTACTTTGTTTTGATGTATTGATCGCTGACATTAGAGCGATGGAGGATTTATTTTGTGATGTGATGATACATTGTATGGTGGTAATTATTTCTGACATGCTTTATGTTAGCATAAATGTTTACTTTGGATGTTATTGCTATGTATATGCTTATAGAAGATTAATTGTTATGTTTCTTGTCAGTTTGTTGTGATTTGTATTGGTGTGGAGAATGGAGTTACATCACTCGCTTGCGAGTGCCCTGTGATTTTCATGATTTTCTCCTCACGGTGTGTTTGAATCATGAAATATATATATATATGTATGTTATTTGTCTGATTGTAGGATTGCAGGTACATGACACTGACTCCACCTGGTTTCATAGGTCTGTGCGTGTCAAGACTCAACGGTAATGTTGATTGGGAGGTAGTAACGAGGTTTTTCCTAGTCTAGTCTCAAACCCAGTCATAGTATGTTGTTAGTTTAGGTCTAGTATTTTTGGTTGTCTTGTTTGGTTTGTTTTGATTATTTGTTATATAAGGTTTATTTTGTGAATTTAATGTTAGATTAAAGTTCTTTATAATTTAATGTTTATTTAAATTAATTTTAAATAAAGTAAATAAAAGATTTGTATTTTATTTAATTAATTAAATTAGTTTATTGGTAAAATAATTTAGTCATTGAGATTAAAATTATTTTATTAAATAAATAAATTAATTAATTAAATTTACTTATATTGTGAGAATAGAATATATATCCTTTAAATGTTTTGTGGGAATGAAATTTTAAATATAAAAAAAAAATAAAGAAAAGGAAATTAGATTTTTTGAATTTTTAATTCTTTAAAATGAATTGAATTCTTGATAAGTGAGGAAAGAAAGAATTACCCGTGAGTTTGTTAGAAGATATTTTCTTCTTGCCATGTGTGTTAGTTAAATTTATTGCAAATTTCTTGTTGAGGATTCTCTCAGAGAAGATATTATGAGATTTGGGGAAAACAAATAAAACACTTCACGGGAAATGAACAGAACAGAGAACTGTTGGAAATATTTTTGGTGATTTCTTTTGGGTTTAATTTTAAAAGTTTTGGAAGAAGTTTTGGGATTACTTCTGGTATAGTGTTCGCATTCTTTTGGAAAGAGGAGAATTCATAGAGGCTTTGGAAGTTGCACGCAGCAGGCAAAACTTCTCTTCTACAGACAAATTCTTCAAGCTACAGGTTTTTTTCTCTATTTATTTAATTTATTTTCTTTTGAAAAGATTGCCTGTGTAAGAATTAGTTTTGTGCAAGTTTTGCTAATTTGTGAAATTAAAAGATTGCCTGAGGAAATAGTGTTTGATTGAAGCTTTTGTTCTTTTCGGTAATTCCTTTTGCTGAAAATGTTCTGATGAAAACTTGTCATCTTTGTGATAATTCTTGAAACAAGATTTTATAATAAAATCAGAGAGTAATCCGGAAGGATATTGTTAAACAATAGAAAAGATTCAAACAAAACAGGAGAAATTTCTGTTACAAATTTGGGAAAAGAAATCTCTGTGAGAATTGTAGAAAAGAATTTGAGAATTTAGTTTTGAGTGAAATTCTTATTTCGTATGGAAATTGAAAACCCAAAATTGAGAATTTGTGTTATTTGGTCAAAACATTCCTGTTAAAAAAAAAAATTGTTATTAAATTTCCTCTTTCCCAGTAATCTCTCTTTCTGGTTATTGCTTATATATATATATATATATATATATATATATATATATATAAAGTGAGTCTCTGAAGCCATATAAAATATTCACAGAAATCTTATTTTAAAATAGGAATAGCCGTACAGGAAAAATTGGTTAAAATTTAGAATTGAAATTCCGTAAAGCGGAAGTATGAAATCTATGAATTTATGTTCATTTTTTTTAATGGGTATTTAAAATAAAATATAAATTTTTAATCATAGAGTATGTAGGGAGGGGGGCGTAGGGATACCCCCACAGCCGCCCATGAATGGCAACGACTGTGGAGGCAGCTGGCGCTGCCCATACAGGTGGCGCTTGGCAGCCACCAGAGCCGCGACTGGCATGGACAGCTGTGTAATAGTCGTAACCCATGAGGGCCGGCTGTGAAAGCCATAAAACCCTAATGAAATCTGTGTATAGGTTTTGTATTGAGTTTAAAATTATGATTTTGTTTATTTCGATTTATTTTGTATGAATTTGTTTCATACGAAATTTGTATTATATGAACTTTGATTTATAATAAACTTTCAATTATATATATATATATGTATATGTATATGTATATATATAATTTAGGAAATTAGTTTTAGTATTAAAATAAGATTTTATTTTAATAGGATGCATGTAAAGCATGAAATCAACTACTTTTAAAACAATAGGATTGAAAGAGAAAATTTGGTATCTAATTTTATGTGAAATTGAGAAAATCAAAATGAGATCAAATGAAACGATTTCTTTTATTGTTTGAGAATAGAACTATTATCAAGTTGATTTATTTTCATGTTATTTTCAACTGATTTAAAGTGGATTTAGTAAATCCTAAAAATTAGATGTTTATTATCCCTGATTTGCTTTAAGTTGTATTTTCTCTTTTATTGGGCAAATTGGGATTATATTAGATTACAAGTCTTCCAGATAAGTTTGTTTATGTGGGAGTTGTTATTTGTTTAAATACAATCCTTTAAGTTGACTAGGGTAGTGCACATGGTTTTGTATGGTCTTTTGACACCTGGTTCTATGAACAAAATGTAATGTTCGTTGTGATATATTTGGTGTTATATGTTGATTTATGTGCACTTTGTCTACCTTAGTTAGTGAACTTAGATTCCTTATGTTATTTTTAGGGGAGTGGCTCTTTGTGATGGCCGGCACACAAAGTGGTGCCAGGGTAACTCATGAAGAGTTAGTAAGTCAGTGAAAACTAAAACAACACATTAGTTAGTTTAAAATCTTTAACTAGATTAATAAACCTCACTTATAGACTTAAGGGCTAGTTCAGTCTTGAGAATAAGTTGAGAAGGCCTGGAATGGAAAATCGATAACTTGTTATTTTAAAAGATATTCGATACCGCAACAGATTGCATGTGGGGTCGGGTTTCGTAAGAGGTTACCAGAGTAACCCAAGTTTGGGGGCTGGAACCTAGGAAGAAACACCAGGGTAACCTATGCAACATTGTGATGACACTCCACCTAGAATAATAGTGACCTTGTGAACTTAGTATTTGATCATTCAGTTCTGGAAGCAATGTAACCATTAAGTTAAGTTTGTACTTGTATAGTTGTCTATTGTTTTATTTGTGTCTAGGGTTTGTAGGTTATGTCTAGGGAACCTTTTTACTATCTCCTAGCACGGGGGGGTGGGCCTACGGGTACCACATGGTTGGGTGGAATGTGCACCTTACTCCCTTGGGTCCCCAGTTCTTGTTCATGGCAACAAGTGCTTCTTGGATGGAGAGCTTGTGAGTGGAAATGCACTTTCTTATTTGTAAAAGTGGAAACTTTTTATTTGTATCACTCCTCAATTGTTAATGAGGTGAACATTTGTAATATGTAATTGTAAATTTCTATTTGATCTACCTCATTTGGAAAATGAGTATTGTAATGTTATTTCAAATGCAATGTAAGAATTCTTATGTGTACTCTATATCTATAATGATGTAATTTTAAATGTTATTCAATGTATGCTTTTAAGTTTATGAAAATTAAATTATATGTGCAATGCTAAATACTAAAGTCATCTATGGGAATTTCAAGTAGTGTGTTGTCGCGTATCTTAGGGAATGTTTGCAATTAATAAAGTTAATATTAACATTTAAAAAAAAATTATACACTTTCGTAGTCAATGCAACATTCTTTAGGTTACAAGACGGGGCATTACATGTTGAAGTAGAGAATGTGTTGGTTCTCCAACATGCTATTAGTGATCTCTTAGAAGTTATGAATTTCTATGTTCAAAACCAATAAGGAGATGGGCCAACAAATGAGATGGACGTATCTCTCCTACACTTTAGTTTATGCAAAATCAAGTTGGGTAGACCTCAAACAACACTATATTTTGTATGAGCAATGGGATTATCCAAGTGAACAACATATAATTTGTTCATGCATATAAGTAAGGATTTGAAAATAATTTTGCAATATCAACTTTCCTATTACCCATAATGCTTGGACACAAACATAACACCTAAACTACTAACATGTAACACTAAAGTGTGATTCTTTATTCTAAATATTTGAGTGGGCAGGGATATTGGAAATATTAGTACCTATTCCTTGGGATTATATAGTCTAAAAACTACAAACATATACTATCCTAACAAAATCAATTTTGTGGTTTATCAATAGAATATTATTGCTTTACAATAAGTTAAACCCCTAACTAGAACAACTTTGAGGTTTAAATATTGAAATGCTCAAGTGTCTTACAATGAAATAAAATCTAATTGTTTTCTACCCACATTCTACTTATTAATCCTTTATTAATACTGTAACTGCACTTATTGTTTAGAAATACTTATTACCCTCATTGAAGGCATGCAAACTAAACAAATAAATCTTGTAGCAAATGTGCAAGTAATTCTTAAAAAATTCCTTAAAAATGTACTTCTCTTCAAGAGTAAAAAATATAGTAAAGGAGACAACCTAAATGCAAATTTGTATTCATCTCAATTTCAATAGAGTAAAGTCATTGTTATAATACATGCCAAAAAAAATCAAACTTTATTATCCTTAAAAAAAAGATCACACATTTTTACAGACTTTCTCTTTACAAGCCTTTTCTCCAAAATACCCAACCCTTACAAATAAAAAATTATTTGTATTAAATAGATCCCCTTTCAAAAAAATCAAGGCAACTACTAATTTTTTTAGAAAAATCAAAACATCACGTTGTTGGAAACATTCTATTTTCATCAAGCTTTTTCTTTTGAAATTCGTTGCCTTCTACTTTGAGTTTTCCAACTATTTAAAACTTATAGCCAAAAATATTTGAAATATCACAACTTTCGAGAGCAATAACTTTTGATCTAGGAACTTGTGTGACCTCTTATTTTTGTAAACTAAAGAGCTTGGAGAGATCTATTGCCTAGAAATTCGCTACACCTATTTTTCCAATTGTTAGATCCAAATTCTATCATTTGAAACTTCAAAATTTAAACAATTTTTTTTGTAAGACTTTTGAAAATTTGAAAGTTTAATAGCTTGTTTTTAAGTGTGATTTTTTTTGGTTGAAATTGACTCTCAAGGTTGACTATGCATTCTTGGAGTTTTTGGTAAATTTTCAGGTCTATATGTGCTTAAATACACACTTATAAAAAATAACAATCCTACTATTTTTAACTATTTTGATAATTTTAGTTGTTTTGGACAATTTTAGGGGATTTTTTCAGAAACTATACGTAATAGAATCAAAATTATTGTAAAAGGTTAACCTCACACATAAACAACAAGATTTTTGATCTCAATAATATTTGTTTAAATTGAGACATCAAAGGGGACATAAACTCAGATGAAATATTTAAAAAAGAAAATTAAATTTTTAGCAAAAAACATGAATTGGAAAGATCAACATGGGCTCCAACAATGGCTCTTTTTTGGGGATGCATGTTCCAATGAGATGTTTGTTTAGAAAACTCTAAGAAGAAAACCACACACATGAAAACAATTAAAAACACTTCACAATGGATAGAAAACCACCATGGTTGCACAAACAACATCAGTACAAAATAATTGTGCATGGAAAAGAGGAGCTAAAGCTCATAAAAAATAATGTTTCAAGAATTGTCTATGAACTCATGATTCATGAAATTATCCACTAATATTGTTAATGAAATAAGAATCCTCACCATAAGAATTTTTGATAATCATGGGGCCCAATAACATGGAGTCAAATTTCACATGTTTCCCTTTATCTTGTGATCTAGCATTCTAAACTGGTACGATGTCAATAGTTTCATATTTCCTTAGGATTTCCCTCTTAACAATTTTTTTTTTTGTTGTGCCTTTGAATTGATCTTCTAAGCATTTTTTTTTTTCATCAAGCCCAATTAGCTGATTAATTCTACATGTTATTGCACCATTTATCTCTTTTGTTGTCTCCTATATGAACCTATGAACTTATAAACAAGCAATCAATTGTTAATGAGAAAAATGAAATTGACTCCATATATTAAATTAAAATGTGATTGATCAATATAATTCTTGGGAGTAATCCTACCTACTCGTACTGCTGGCCTAATCTTAGAATCTCATGCCTTCTTGTTCTAACCAAGTATTTTTAATAACCTTCATCATTTTTTTACTACTTGATTTAGTCTATCCATTCCCATATGGATGATATGAGGATGAGTACAATATTAGTATTTTATATTCAAAATAAATTTTAATGAAGTTAATTGATAGTTCGTTCAACTTGATCATAAGATAAATTCTCTTGGGAGATAGTGGTATATGTATGCAATAAAGAAAATACACGCTATGCCCTTTATAATCTACTCACTATGTTCTCATATATATATATAGGCTATGTGGGTGGCAGGGTGGGCGCCACCACATCCTTGTAAGTCCTGATGTGGCTGGCCGGGTGGAAGGTTGGGTATTGACGTGGCATCTCTTTCATGTGAAATTTCTAGAATGGGGTTCTTTTCATTATTCCCTGTCGGCTCTTTGTGCAATGATGGCTTTTAAAGGTGAATGGATAGTTTGTGTAAGGTGAAGGATGTGCTCGCTCTCCAAAGTTTTTAAGATTGTGTGGTGGCTTTGTCTCATTCATTCCATCCATGGTGGTTTGGTGTATGTGGCCTACAAAGGGGATGAGCAGGTTTATTCTCCTTGTTTCTATAGAGGAGTTAGAGATGCGGGGGCTGGTAACGTCGATGGAGTTGAAAAGCTCCAAGCAATAGATTGCTTTTGAGGGGCCCATCTCTTCCTTGCGGCTCCATCATATCACCCGCCACCTTGATTACTTGACGTTTGCAACTTTCAAGTGTCTAGCATGGAAAGCCTTTATGGAAGACGTCGAAGGTTACCGCTTGGATTCAGACATTTCTTCAAGGATTCTGGCTAGTTTGCTCGATGTTGGTGTGTCGAAACCAGATGCCCGTGTGATTATGAAGGGTCTTTTTCGTAATGACATGCTGGTTGGCCTAGACCGAGCCTTGGCAGCGACACAAATTGGTAAGGGAATCCCTCGGCCATGGGACTTGCATTTGTTAGATGAATCAGATGCTTTGGTTCATTTTCATCCTTTCATTCTGGATGTGTTTGGTGTGGAGCTTATGGAGTATAGGCGTCTGGCTTTGGTTGGAGTATCTGAAGAAAAAATTTCACCTGGTACCTGTTGCAGACTCAGCTTGGAAAAGGGATTTTCGTATCTTTGCTCAACAAAATGTATGGTGACTAGGGTTTGGTGTTCTTGGGTATCATTAGGGTTTAGTACTGCTCTGTTGTATTTTGGTTAGGGGTATGGTTATCTCAATCTTCGTTCTGTAATGTTTTTTTGGTGGCTATGTCTACGTTGTGGTAGATTGATATAAGGCTTAGTTTGAAGTTATGGTGAATTCTGATGAATTATGGGGCTCTAGCCCAGTTCGGATTGTATATGTAAAACCTTTTTTTCAAATATTAATAGAAACTATCCTTGCTTGCTGATAATATATATATATATATATAGGCTATGTGTCTTAGGGAACATGATATGTTATGCTCACAAATATTGAGTGTGATTGTAACATAATGGTGTATCATATTGTCATATAGGATCAAACACACAAGAAAGAAAAAAATCATTTAATCACAAATATGTGATAATAGATAAAATATGACATGATACCAATCTGTACTTCAATCCCATATACTTTTTGAAATATTCTATTGACAGATGTAGTCACTATTTGATAATAGAAATAATTAAGCTAAGAGGCTTCTTACATTCACATCAACGAGTATATGTACATTTTTATTCTCCCTATTTAAATTGGCATCTATTAACTTGTCACAAAGTAAAGTATTTATCAATAGATTTATGCTTTTAAATTAGATTTTAAAGTAGTTTACATACTGCAAAAATTTCCTTTAGACAAGATAATCTTGAATATTTTTTAATATCAATTTAGAATTTTTATTTATTGTAATATTATATTTAATATTTTCTTACATATAAACTTTAAAAGCATGCATTATCATCATCTTTTTATAGTTTTACTATATATGACATTTTTAAGGAAATATACTATAGTATTCTAATTTATAATAGTAATATATATCATTTTATAATATTTGTTATGGAAATACATATTAATTTACAATATTTTCATGTTTTTATAATTTTTAGAAGATTTTTAACAAGATTATCTTGAATATCTAATACAAAATAAATACAATATTATATATATAGGATGATAATAATGAATACTTTTAAAGCTTACACATAAATAAAATCTTGAATTTAATATTACAATAAAATGACAATTACTAAATTGATATTAAAATATTCAAGATAATTTTGTTAATTTTTTTTAAAAATTATTAAGATAATCTTGTTAAAATCTTGATAAGCTGTTATTTTTAATATCAATTTAGAATTTTTATTTAATTGTAATATTATATTTAAGATTTTTTTTATAAGTAAGCTTTGAAAGCATTCATTATCATCATCTTTTTATAGTTTTACTATATATGACATTTTTAAGGAAATATAATATAGTATTCTAATTTATAATAGTAATATATATCATTTTATAATATTTGTTATGGAAATACATATTAATTTACAATATTTTCATGCTTTTATAATTTTTAGATGATTTTTAACAAGATTATCTTGAATATCTAATACAAAAAAAATTAAATAAATACAATATTATATATATAGGATGATAATAATGAATACTTTTAAAGCTTACACATAAATAAAATCTTGGATTTAATATTACAATAAAATGACAATTACTAAATTGATATTAAAAAATTCAAGATAATTTTGTTAATTTTTTTTTAAAAACATTAAAGATAATCTTGTTAAAATCTTGATAAGCTATTATTTTTAATATTATTTTTAGTTTTAAAATTGTATTGCCAACGTTTCATTTCGTACATAAACTTATGTGAACACTACCCTTCAACTATATAATGCACATAGAGCTTAGAGTGCATGTACACTGTTTAGCAAACAAACTTGTCAAGAGTGTATGTTGTCTAAATTGTACAAAGTTTCACTTGGTAATGCAAGCTTTAGTCGTGGTTTAATTTTTGCATAGTGAATTGATGATTTGCTTGGTTGCATATTAATGCAGATAAGAGATCTTGTTTTATTTTATTTAAAGTTGCCTCAATCAATAGTAAATGATTTTAATTACACAAGTTTTGTATGTAGGTGGAGTTAAAAAAGAGATTTAACATTGAACCAGAGGCAACCAACTTCAAAAAGGGAGAGACAGAAGTCCAAATTGCAATTGAGAGAGGGAAACAATTGTGGATTGTGCAGGTATCTGCATTTCTTATTTTACTTTTAATCAATTTTTTTTTAATCCTAATACGAAACATAATGATTTGTTTTTCCTTCTTGATATCGATTTGAGTTTTTGGATTTCAATTTTTTGATTTGAGTTTTTGGATTTGAATTATTTTCTCTTTCAGAAGTTTGCTTTTTGTTTTTTGTACCATCTTCTAGCAAAGTGTTGCTAGTATAATCTCTGATATATATGATATCACTATTGTCTTCAGGATTTTTATTTAATTTCTTAACTTCTTATGATTTTCAAAGATATTGATGCTCTCATCCTACAAATCTAAATCATTTTCTTCATTCATACTAGAGTGATCTGCTATATCAAATTTAGAACAACTCCTACATTTTTGTAAAACTTTAAATTAACCTTGAACTTGCTTTGTAATGCCCCGCCACACAACCCTAGGGGAAGTTGCAATAACTACTCAAATGTAATAATTTTTTTTTTGTTTAAGCACAAATAACATGAAAGTTCACTACCCATTGCCAACAACCCCTAAGGTTACGAGACTGAGTTTACTTAAACCCAAACAAGAAACATGAATTAAAACATAACATTTAATTACTTAACAAATTAAATGCACATACATTCCATACATGATAAAATTACATCAAGGCATAAGAGATACCACATGTTTCCAATAATATAATTTACAATATGATTACAACACTCATTCCCTGAATGAGGTAATTCCAATAAACAAGGTTACAAATTACATCTTCCACCTCGATACAAGAGGGGTAATAAATTACAATAATAAAGCATGAAAGTACTAGATCCCACGAGCTCTCCAATTGGAAGTCTCGTCCACACGAACAAAAGGATGACCCAACATATTAAGGTGCACGTTCCACCCAACCATGTGATACCCGAAGGCTCACCCCCCGTGCTAGGAGATAGTAACAAGGAATTCCTATACAAGACTATCCACCCCTAGACACAGGCTAACTCACACTGACATAACCAATCACATGAACCATACAACCATAAGGATAACACAAGTACAACTCCAACATCCCTGACATAGGTCACATTGCTTCATAAATAAAACAGATCGAGTATGATAAGAAGACCATACACATAAAATCATGTACTAACTGTTGTTGTAGAAAGAGTGTCATCACATAGCTCGACATGGGATCTCCTATGGGAATCTTCATAGGCTCCAGCCCCCACTATGGGTTGTCCTGGTGGCCTCTACCGAATCCCGACACCCATACTCACTCATGCGAAATCAAATACCTCTCGTAAGGACAAGATAGATGACCTTGCCATTCCAGGCCTTCTCGTCCCATCCCAAGTCTATACAATCCCTTGCGTCCATGAGCGAGGCTCAATTATCTTAATTAGTGTGAAATACTACCTAACTTTTAAGTACATTAATTTAGTTATCACTTGATTAAACCACTTCTGAAGGTTTCCCAGTTTACCTCTTTGGGCTCTGGCCCCTAACAGAAGCCACACTTCTACTTGACAACAAACCAACACGAAACCAATCACCAAGGGAATCCCAAGTGCATACCAACAAGATAAAACCACTCCAACTCTAGGAGGAACACATAATGAAACTCATTCCAAACACTGGAGGCAACAAAATTTAAAACCCTCCCCAAACATTGGAGGCAACAAAAGTTAAAACCCTCTCCAAACACTGGAGGCAACAAAAGTAAAAAATCCATTCCTTCCAAAGGAGGCACAAATCACATAACCCACTCCTAATCCAAGGAGGCACAAACCATCCCCGTTCGTGAAAACTGTGTAACACAACAGGATACAACTATACGCCCTACCCAAGGCAATACAACGGTTGACTAACAAAATACAACAACCCCAAAAATTAAACCCCTTCTGGAAGACTTAACAACCCTTCAAATCGAATTCCCCAAAGCAAAAATAGAAGAAGTGAACATTCAAGAAGGGCAACCAAACATGAGTTAAATCTATATTTGGATTTCCTAAACCCACTTCCTTCATTAACATTCAGTAATTTATTGCCTTAATAAAAACTGACTTAATAACGTCTCTTTCAGACAAAAGATGAAATTTAAACCATATGTTCAATTCCTTAATTGCTTTTAAATAATAATAAAATAAAACAGTTACTTCTGCTATTTAGAACAAATCAATAAATCATTTCTTCTTTTCAAATAATAATAATAATAACCATTTTTTTTTTTCAAAATAAATCATTTAAAAAAAAACAATTAATTCCATTTGCCCAACATCACGAAAGAGGGAGATTACATAACGAAAGGGCAATTTGACGATTTAATCACCTACTTTAGGATTTTCTAAATTCGAGCCAAACAATGAGATATTGCATGTAATCAATTTAAATAATTAACGTTAATTGAAATTAGAAGCTTAAACTAATTGTTTTCTTCCAACTTCCTCAATTACAACTAATGATCAAAAACAATTTTCTAAAACCATCATTCTCTTATAAAATCAATATTTGCATCGTTAAATAAAATATCCCTCTTAATATCAACATATTTAAATATAAATATATATTAAACATATATATATATAATCATATATTCGACGTATATACAATTATATATATATGTTTAAATATATATAATTATTATTTAAATATATTTTTATAAAATCAATTCAAACTTCAACTCTTTAAATCAATTCCCACTTATTTAAAACATATAATAAAATATTTATTTAAATTATAATATATTATATATATATATAATATATTAATATTATATATGTAATATTTATGTATATATTA
Source organism: Sequoia sempervirens (assembly GCA_007258455.2). NCBI lineage: Eukaryota > Viridiplantae > Streptophyta > Pinopsida > Cupressales > Cupressaceae > Sequoia > Sequoia sempervirens. The sequence goes on from VDFB02058242.1 coordinate 413,970,325, forward strand.
TATAATATATAATATAAAATAAAACTAAATAAAAATAAATAAAATTAAAAATTAAAAATTAAAACAATGGGCGAACCCTTGTTGGCCCCACGGGCCCCCAAAAGGGGAGTATGGATGTAACCAAGGCTGCGCCCAACCTCCCCTGTGGAGGCCAACGCTACCTATGGCAGCACCCTCCCCACGACTGTGGGGAAGTACTGCCACAACAACGCCCCTCCATGGGGACGTGGCTGTGTGCAGCCTTGGGTTGCACCCACACCCATGCCCAACAAAACCCAACACAATTTTTTTTGGTTTTAAAAATTTATTTCAAAATAAATAAATAAAAACCCCTGTTCTTCACAAAAAAATTCAGTGTAGAAAGATTTTTGAAACAAAAATTTTCCAAAAAATAAAACCCAAAACATATTTATAAAATATGTTTGTATATATATAAATATATATATTTATAAATATATATACCCAAATTTCCATTTTTTAGACAAATTGTTTAACTTCACAACAAAATTTTTTGCAATAAAATTAATTTGTCAACACAATATCTGGGTTTAAGTTTCAAGTTTGAAATGAAAATTTATTTTGATCTTCTTTCTATTTTCCATTGTTTGATTCTTCCTTTGCTTTCTTTCCCATGATTTCAACATAATTTTTGCAAGTTTTGAAATAAGATTTGTCATGGGTTTTCCTTGCAAATCAAACAAAATTTAAAACTTTTCCAACAGCATAATAAAATTTGCAAAACATTTCAAAATGAAAACAAAAATCATAGAAAGAAACCTGGTTTTTTTCTCCAAAGCTTGAAAGATTGACAATGGAGTCTTGGATCCTTCTTTTGATTCCAACTCCCCAAGGAATCCAAAATTGCTTCTCAAATCCAAAAGAAAAACCACAGCAAATATTTTCTCCACCAAATTGAAAGTTCCCAAAAATTAAATATGAAATTGTATTTGCTCTCATAGAGTTTCCCCAAATTTAGTCAAACCCCTAAAAATATCCCATCCACCAAATTTATTGCAAATTTGGAAATATTTTCATTTTTAAAATTTTAAAACAAAATTGCTTTCCAAATGGAATTTCATACATTTAAAAATTTATTTTTACTAGAAGAATTCAAAATTTTGTAAAGAAATTCTTTTACATATTAATTTTCAAAAAGTGCAATTTAAAACATATTTTCATTTTTTTTTTAATTTAAATCAAAATATCCAATAATGCCAAAGCAACTAACTTAATTCAATTTATCACCATTAACTTAATTAATCAATAACTAAATCTAGTCCAAGATTAAATTATTTTATTAATTAAATTAAATTAATCAATAAAACAACTAACATTTCAACATTGCAACCAACTATATATCTAATCATCATTTTAACTACACAATCCATTTAATAACCTTTATAATTTGAAATTAAATAAAACCCAAGGTGAAATGAACAACATTAAAACGACTAAACCCGACTACAACCCGACGATGCATTATGACTAGGGTGATGACTTGGCACGAAAAACCTAGCTACTATCTCCCAATTGATTACCGTTGGTCAATGGACACACTCAACTTGTGAAATCAGGTGGAGTCGATGCCTTGTACTTGTCAACCTGCGAACAAAGAGTATATCGAACATGCATATATATGATATAATAAAACACACCGTGAAGAGGAAATCTTGGAATCGTAGGGCGCTCACAAGCGAGTGGTACAATCCTGTCCCCTTCACCAATACAAAATTACTAACCGACGATTCTAACATCAATAATATGATCAAAAGCATAAAACATCATTAATTCAATTATCTGCTAAGTTAATCCAAAACATGCCATATAGATAACATCAGAGTAAAATACCATCACATCAAAATATAACATTCGCATCGATTTACAGTTTGCGATCAAATAGTAACCAAGTTCCAAAGTCACAGCATAACAGAAACACATAACAAATAAAACACTGCCGATCAAAAGATCCAAAATGAAGGGGTGTTACATGCTTGGTTTTTGCATCTACATTTGGTTGCCCTGGATGAGCAGTAGCACTGATTCCACTTCAAGATTTTTATCAAGAAACAAATACCAGGGATCAAAGTACATACCTCTAATTCTATAACAAAACTCTTCAATCTAACTTGTTTATCTGTTTATTTAGCCTTAAGAGCTTTGCAGTTTAGGTTCATGGAGAACAAATGTGGCTCCAGAACAGAAAAGGCAGCTGAAACGTGAACCCCCATATGAACCAACTTAACAATAAATGACTTCAGTTATTTTTTGTAACATTCATACAAATATAAGTAAAGAAGATAACAAATGCATGAAGAACATTTTCATCTTTATGCCCTTTTGATTTGTCACAACACAATCCAAAGATGAGATACAATTAGAGAAATACAATTAAAAAATAGTTTATAATATGCATATAACAACTTATAATATACATTTTTGGGTGGGAATGAACTTTCAGGAAACTTTTGGACAGAAGATTTAAAGGTCTGAAGGCAAATCTTTAGTATTACCCTCCCACATCATTCTATATATCTCTATTCAAGCAAACAAATTAATGGTTGGGGTATTTTTTAGAGTTTAGATGTATTTGAGTTTTGCAGGAATAACATTTTTTTGTTTTTAAAGTTCGCTACATTTCTTAAGCATGTAATATATTGATGTTGATTTTATTTTAGTTAAAATGGGTAAAAAAGAAAAAGTAGATCTTTAATTAAATAAATATCATTATTATTATATACTTCAATATTTCTAGATGTAGGTCTACTAGGAAAGTTCAAATACATCAGACAAAATCATGATGCATGTGGGCTGAAAATAGGGTTGTTACTGAAAACAAGGTTGTTGAGAGCGTGTGAGAATGCGTGAAAGATCTCAAGGAGGGAGATCATGTGTTTCCATTATTTACAGGCGAGTGTGGAGATTGCATTTACTGCAAATCACCAAAGACTAATCTGTGTAAAAAAATTAGAATCGATCCCACCAAGGCAGTCATGCTTAGCGATCCTTCAAGAATTAAAAGATATTATTTTTTTGTTTAATGGATTCAATCAGGGTACACAGATATCAACATCCTTATGTATCAAAACATCAAATACTTTCTTTTCCATTCTCGCCCTCCATGCCTGTCCTCCTAAATCTTTTAACATTGCAATGGTTAATTAAATAACTAATAAATCTTGAAGATTATAGTTATCCACTTAATAATGGATAAATGTTCTTGATTATAATGGTTTGGTAGAATAAGGCAATATTTTATACCTTTTTCCTTAATATTACTCCTACTTTTAGTGCTACGGTGGCTCCATGAAAATGTTTTTTTATTAAATTTTAATAATAGCTTATGAAATTTGATACAAAAATATTGATTGAAAATTAATTAACAATTATATATAAGTTCTCATTTTTATTTTTGGTGAATTCTTATAAAATTATGTCAAAATTATTTACTATTTTTTAAAATCATTTTGAATTGAAATCAGTTTTTTTAATAACTATAGAATTTGGGAAAAATAAGTGCGTTGAAAAGGATAACTCTCGGTGTATATATATATATATATATATATATATATATATATAATCAAATGGCCTATATTAATGAACCATAAATAAAAAAGATATAATAATTATATTCTATTAATTTCTTGATTAATAATTCAAAGAATAAATAGAAGTATAATTTTATGTATATTGAGAATGAAAGAACCACACTACTATAAAGTATACAAAAAATCATACTTAAAAATGAGTATGCATGCACAAGTTATGAGCTCTTGAATTTATCAAAATGAGTTGCACAATACAAGTTTATAAATATGCAATTTATAAGAACTATGAGCGTTAAATTTATCTTGGGAAACATGAAATTCTATGTTCACAAAGATCAACCGTGGTTGTAACATAATGGTGTATCATACTATCATATAGGATCACACACGGAACATAAAATAATCACATAATTATAAATATGTGACAATATCTAAAATTTTAAATAACAAAATCTTAACTTCAATCTCATATTTTTTTAAAAAATATTCAATTTATGACATACTATTTGACAATAGAAATAATTGTTAATTTTTATGATAAATAAAATTAAACAAGGACATAATGTATAAGAATTAACTATAAATAAAAACAAAAAAATAATGATATTCTATTCACTACTTAATTAAAAATTAAAAGAATAAATGAAAGTATAATTTTTATGTATATTGAAAATAAAAGAGCCACACAATTGAAAAGTATGCAAAAGATCTTGATTTTCTCAAAATGAATTGCACAACAGAAATTTAGAAATATGTAGTCTATGGATACTATGGACATTAAATGTATAAAATAAATTTACCATTATATATCCATAAAAATTAGAGAGTCGATCTCTAATAGAAGGTCTAATAGGAGAGTGAGTCCATCTACAATATAGGTAATATTGGATCATGTTCTTATTTCTTTAGATTGGCTATATTATTTCACATATTGCCTCTTTACTTTGTCTAAAATAGGATCAAACCATTCCCTCTTGTATTTCATTTGCAAGGGCCTCTATTTAGATTTGAAAAACATGGACAATGTATCTTAAGAAAAAGGAAATAATATGTGAATGGTGGGATATAAAGGTGGATGGGACAACATGTTTAAATGTGTGAAAAAATTAAAAAATATCAAATAAAACATCAAAAGAAAAATTAAAAAATATCAAATAAAATATCAAAAGGATGAGGTTTTTTGAGAGTTGGATATCATTCAAAAATAAATTCAATTTAAAGGGATGAATCAAGATTTTTTTTAAATGAGAAATATTTACTATAACTTGGTGGATATGGAGGAATCTTATTGGATTAAATAAGGCAATGGAAACATACAATTATTCCACTTGAGCATCTTACACATAAAACAAATAATAGTATAAAGGAAATGTAGGGTGACGATGGGAATATATTATCGGAGGAGGATATAAGAAAGTAGGCTATTTTTTTGAAAGTTTCTCTAATTAGATGAATGATGTTCCTTGGTTTATTGAACCTTATTATCTCTTTTGGAATATACTAAGGAAAATGAGGTGCTATTAGCTCTGGTAAAAAGGAGGAGGTCCATTTTGACTATAAGACCTTAGGGATTGATGGGTTCCTCATCTCTTCTTCTAGGTCTTTTGAGAAGTGATCTCTAAGGATATTGTGAAAGAAATCTAATAATTTCTATTCTTGAAATATTTTAAAGGATCTCAATGATACTTTCCTTGTTCTTATCCCTAAAAATTATAGAGCTTCTCATTCTTTGGAATTTTAGCCTATTAGTCTTCGTAACTTTTTTCTCAAGATCTATACTAATATTGTGGCCATTTGATTATATAGTATCCTCCCCAAGTTGATATCACCTTAGAAGAGTGGATTTTTAAAAGTAGATAGGTTGTTGACTCCATCATTACCATCCATGAGACTATTGATTCTATGGGGAAGATTAAAAATCCTAGCTTTAGCCTAAAGATGGATATGGCTAGGTATCATGTGATTTATCAAATAATATTTTAGGGAGATTTAATTTTGGAAAGAGGTTCAAAATTTTTAATCATGAGATTTATTTATAATCCTATGTTCTTCAAGCTATTTAATGGTCCCCCTTTGAGTTTTATTGGTTGTAGTCATGGCGTCAAGAAAGGGGATCCCATTTCCTCCTTTATTTTTGTAATATTTGTTGAATTACTATGCAAAAACATCAATGTTGTTGTTTCCTTAGGAAAGATAAAAGCCTTCTTTGATGTTGTGTCATGTCTCCCACAATAGTTTGTGGATGAAAGCTTATTGTGGGGGATGCCTCTATGATTGAGATAAGTCAAGAATCTAATTTGAATTATGAGGCAACTATAGGTTAAAAAATTAAGCTTTCTAAAAGTTCTCCATACTTTGTGAACACTCCTTGATAATTTTTTTTTTAATATCTTTGGTTGCCACTCATAGGCTCTACGATTAACATACCTTAGACTACCCTTGTTCACAAATTTTATTCCTAAATAATTTTGGTTTCTTCTAATTGAAAATTCCCAAAAAAACTTACTTCCTAGAAGGGATTTTAGTCAATTAGGTTGGTAAATTAGAACTTATTAAATCCTTTACAAAATTCACCTATTTACAAGTTATGTCTATTTTCAAGCTTCTATCCAAGGTTGTTGAGAAGCTAGAGCAAATTCAAAAATATTTCTTATGGAAAGTATTGAAGAAAAAATATAATCTTTAATTTTTATTGAGACCACACCTATCTTTTGAAGATGAGAGGGTTGGAAATAAGAAAAATTAAGTTGTTTAATTATGCCTTACACACTGAATTAGGGTGGAGATTGATCAAAGAAAATAATGGTTGGAATAATATAATCAAAGTTAAATATTTGGAGCATGGTAATTATATTTCCTTACTTTCCAATGATTAGTTACCTTGAGGCTCTCGTATTAGGAGGTCTTTGGTTAAGAAGAAAAAAGTTTTGAAGGAAGGGGTAAGATAAAAAGTGGGAGGGAAAATTTAAATTTTAAGAGGAAACTTTGATACTTGATCATCCTTTGGCAAATCTTTATTGTATTACTCTAGTTTGTTCTCTTTTGAAGGAATATTTAGTACTCATGTGGCATATTACCTAGAAATTAGGAACTCTGTTAGGACATGGAAGAGCTTCACCTTACCCAAGTGTGCACCAAATTCTTCCCTTCTTCTTATAAGGCTTCAAAATATTTTGGCAGGATTTCATATTCTACAAAGGGTAAAATAAGACACTTTGGTTTGGGTAATCTTTATATTTTAGTTTCTCAATATCTAGTTATTATTCTTATCTTATTCCTATGAGAGATCACCACCCCTAATATAACCTTTGGTTGAAGCATCTTATACCAAAAATCAATATCCTTTTTTATCTTGTTGCCCAAAACAAAACCCTTTATTTGGTCGTTAAGAGAGGATTTCTTTTCCCTAATTGTTGTGCCCTTTGTTTATTTGATTTGGATTTATTCTCTCATCTTTTTGTGGTAGATACTTTTTCTTGGAGTATTTTGGGTCTTTTCCTTGTCAAGTTTGGCCTTACCTTTGGTGTTCTCCTTGTCTCTTCATAAGCTCATCCCTCATTGGTCCTCTCCCTTCTCGAACCCGTATCTTCAACTACTCCAGTCTCTCACTCTCCCTCATGTGTTGTGGGGTATTAGGCTTGAAAAGAATTCTAGGGTGTTTAAGGATGTGGCGTTTGAGGTTGATATAGAGTGGCCTTGAAATTTTCCTTGGAAATAAAATAAAACTACTTGATGAATTATAAGGATCATGCTTCATCTTCTAGGACTATTTGGGTTTTTAAGGAGTATTCCTTTATTGTTTGTATTTGGGGTTTGGGTGTTGATATTGGGCCATCTTTGTAAAAAATTCTAACTTCTCTCTTGTTGGATGGACCTTCCATCAACTTTGATGGTGCAAATTAAACTTTGATGGGGTTTCTAGAGGTGATTTGGGTCCTATTAGGGCTGGAGGAGTCATTAGGGACAACCCTAGGAGATTCATTGGTGGTTTTTCAGTTAATCTTAGTGTTCAATCATGCCATTTCATGGAATCCTCTATTCCTTTCAGTGGGATTTCTCTTTCCAAGGATTTGGGGATTCTTCAACTTATGGTTGAAGGTGATTTTTTCAATATTACTAATTTCCTCTTAAATATTTATTTCCCTCATTGGAAGAATTATCCCATTATATGTGAATTCTTGAATATTTTAAACTCCATTCTTAAGGTTAAGGTTAAACATATTTATATAGAGGGTAATATGGTGGCTAACATTTTTGAAAATTGTGGTCTTTGGGATTGCATAGATGGGTTGGTGAGGATGGAATCCCTCATCAAGTTTATATCCTTCCAAAAAATTATGTTTGCTAAGCTTTGGCTTGAATGGGTCACCCCATTATGTTACGATGAATCTTGTCATCCTAAGACTTTATTTAGATGGATATTTGAAGTTTTAAAATATTATCCATTCATTTTGAATCATTCTTTGGTGAGAAGATCTCAATTCTATCTGACTAGGATAATAGGATCGTGATGGGATGAAGTGGATACATGGAGCCAATTTTATTTGTCATGTAATACCCCTCTATTTTGCTTTCTGGCTGGACAGTATGTCCTTGTTTGCTTGGATGTGTTTTTTGGTTCTCGAGATACTTTATCATGTGTGTGTTATTTGATCGTTGTTTATAGAGCGATAGTCTATTTGTGTGATGTGATGTATCTTATATGATGTTTTATTTGCCATGTTTTAATTTGGTGTAATGATGATTAGTTATTGTAACACGTTATTGCATGAGATATTTGTTTATGATGGAACTGTTAGTCTATGATGAGTGTATTGGTGAAGGGGAGAAGATCGCATCACTCGCTTGCGAGTGCCCTACGATTCCGCGATTTCCTCTTCACGGTGTGCTTTATTGTATCATATATATGCATGTTCGATATACTCTTTGTTCGCAAGTTGACAGGTATAGGACATCGACTCCACTTGATTTCACAGGTTTGAGCTTGTCCATTGACCAACGGTAATCGATTGGGAGATAGTAGCTAGGTTTTCCGTGCCAAGTCATCACCCTAGTCATAGTGTGTCATCGGGTTGTCGTCAGGTTTAGTTGTTTTGATATGGTTCATTCCTCCTTGGTTATTTATTTAATTTCATATTATAAAGGTTATTAAATGGCGGGTGTAGTTAAAGTGATGATTAAATATATCTAGTTGCAATGTTGAAATGTTATTTATTTTATTGATTAATTTGATTTAATTAATAAAATTAGATTTAGTTTATTGATTAATTAGGTTAATGGTGATAAATTAAATAAGGTAGTTGTTTTTGGCATTATTGGATATTAAGAATTAAATTAAAATAAAAATAGAAATCATGTTGGATATTTAGAGTTAAATTAAAATAAAAATGAAAATGTGTTTTAAATTTCACTTTTTGAAAATTATAGATAAAATAAATTCTTTGCAAAATTTGAATTCTTTTGTTTAAAAGAAATTTTGGAAATGCATGAAATTTCAAATAGAAAGTAAATTGGTTTTTAATTTAAAAGAAATGGAAATATCCCCAAACTTGCAATAAATTTGGTGGATGGGATATTTTAGAGGTTTGACTAAATTTGGGGAAAACTCTATTTGAGCAATTTCAATTTCATATATTTTTCAAAATTTTCAATTTGGTGGAGAGTTTTGTTGTGGCTTGATTTGGATTTTGAAGAAGAAGATTGAAATTCTTGGGTGGGCTGGAAAAAGATTTGGAAGCACCATTTGAGTTCTTCAAGCTTTGGAGAAAAAACCAGGTTGCCTCTTTGATTTTGTTTTCATTTTGAAATGAGTTTCAAATCTTTGTTATGCTGTTGGAAAATCTTTGAAATGCTATTTGGAATTTCAATGAAAACCCATGTGAATTTGTTTCAAAACTTGCAAACTTTGTTGAAATTTTGGGAAAGGAAATCAAAACAAGAATCACACAATGAAAAATTGAAGGAAAACCAAAAGAAAATTTCTTTTTAAACTGAAAACTTAAAACTAGACATGGTGTTGTCAAATTTATTTTATTTTCATTGTAAAATTATGTTGTACAAATGCACAGTTTGGCTGGAAATGAAAATCTTGGTATATATTTATAAATATACATGTATATATATTTATATATATACATACAAGAATATTTATAAATATATTGTGCTTTTAATTTTTTTTTGGGAAAATTTTGGTTTCAAAATGTACACAGGAATTTTTTTTCCTGTAACAGGGTATGCCCTGTTTTATTTTCTTTTTGAAAGTTCGTATATGGAAATTATATAATATAAAGTTTTTCTTTTTCATTAATAAAAATGTGGGGAGGTAGGGGAAGCCAAACCCCACCGTCGCCCAGCCTCAGGGGAGGCGGACTGTGTACATAGCACACAGGCCGCGCCCCAAAGGGAGGCGAAATGTGTGCATAGCACACAAGCCGTGTGCATAGCACACCCACCACCCATGAGGGAGGCAGGTGTGTGCATAGCACACAGGCCACCGCCCATGAGGGAGGTAGGCTGTGTGCATAGCACACATGCCGCCGCCAGTGGAGAGGGGCCTACGTGCCCTAAGTTTGGGCATTTCATTTTTATTTATTATTGTATTTTAAATTTTTATTTTATATAATATAATATATAATATATATATATATATATATATATTATATATATATATTCATATATTATATATATATAATATATATATATATATATGTTATATATGTTATATAATATATTCTAATTTAAATAAATGTTTTATTATTATATATTTTAATTAAGCGGGGTTTGGATTTAAATGAGTTGAAATTTTAAATTGTTTTTGTAAAAATATATATTTAAATGATATATATATATTTAACATATATACATATAATTGTATATACGTTGAGTATATAATTGTATATATGTTTAATATATATCTATATTTAAATATATTTATTTTAAGAGGGTTATTTTATTTAATGTTGCAAACATTAATTTTATAAGAGAGATGTTTTTAGAAAATTGATTTTGATCATTAGTTGTAATCGAGGAAGTTGGAAGAAAACAATTAGTTTAGGCTTCTGATTTCAATTAACATTAATTATTTAAATTAATTTCATGCAATATGTCATTGTTTGGTTTGGATTTAGGAAATCCTAATGTAGGTGATTAAATCGACAAATTGCCCTTTTGTTATGTAGTTTCTCTCTTTCGTGATGTCAAGCAAAAAAGAATTAATTGTATTTTGGAAATTAAGGTTAGTGCAATGATTAAATATTTGTTAAGCGTTAGGGTTGTAATTGAAATGAATATGGTTAATGTGTTTACAATCACCTGTTTGATTTGATGGAATCTTAAAGTTCTTGTAAAGGATTTGTTAAATGTCAAGATTGTGTACATGGTTAAGTTATATGGATTATAATTAGAGCAAAATTGATGATATTAAATATGTGTAAAGAAAAGGGTTATTTTATTACGATGTTGTTATAATGGGTAGAATGTTATTTAAAAGTTCTTGTATTCCATTGCCTTAAATGGTGAATGGGGAATGTTGTTTGTTTTCCAGATTGCAAGGAATAGATAAGGTTCATAAAAATTATATTGTTTAGAACTTATATGAATAGTTAAAAGATTAAGTATATGAGGTATATATGGACTTTGGTTCCTGTTTTATGAGAAAAGATCGTTATGTTGAAAGACATCTTTAGTTATTTAAAGAACATGTATTTTTATGATTGTTGATTTAAGCGAATTTTTGTTGGTATTGTATGGGCAATATTGTTATGATTGTAAATTTATGAGTGTACTTTGGTAGTACTAAGTTTTTCTTTCAAAGGCTAGGGAACTCTTTGATTGAGTTGTTTGTTCTATTTGGAGTGATTTGTTTATGTAAGTCTTCCAAATGGGGTTTTCATTTAATTGTGTGGGTTGTCATAATATGTTATTCAACCATTGTATTGCCTTGGGTAGGGCGTATAGTTGTATCCGGTTGTTTTACCTGATTTTCACGAACGAGAATGGTTCGTGCCTCCTTTGGAATGAGTGGTTTATGTGTTTGTTGCCTCCAGTGTTTGGAGAGGGTTTTGACTCTTGTTGCCTCCTGTGTTGGAGTGGATTTTCATTTTATGTTCCTCCTAGAGTTGAAGTGGTTTTATCTTGTTGGTTTGCACTTGGTATTCCCTTGGTGATTGGTTTTGGTTTGGTATGTTGTCAAGTAGAAGAGTGGCTTCTGTTAGGGGCCAGAGCCCAAAGAGGTAAACTGGGAAACCTTCAGAGGTGGTTTAATCAAGTGATAACTAAAACAATATACTTAGAAGTTTAGGTAGTATTTCACATTAATTAAGATAATTGAGCCTCGCTCATGGACGCAAGGGCTTGTATAGACTTGGGATGAGACAGGAAGGCTTGGGATGGCAAGGTCATCTATCTTGTCCTTACGAGAGGTATTTGATTCTACATGAGTGAGTATGGGTGCCAAGATTCGGTAGAGGCCACCAGGATAACCCATGGTGGGGGCCAGAGCCTAGGAAGATTCCCAGAGGAGATCCCATGACGAGCTGTGTGATGACACTTTTTCTACGACAACAATTGGTATTTTTTTTATGTGTATGGTCTTCTTATCATACTCGATCTGTTTTATTCCTGGAAGCAATGTGACCTATGTCAGTGATGTTGGAGTTGTACTTGTGTTATCCTTATGGATGTTTGGTTCATGTGTTCGGTTGTGTCAGTGTGAGTTAGCTTGTGTCTAGGGGTGGATGGTCTTGTCTAGAATTCCTTATTACTATCTCCTAGCATGGGGGGTGAGCATTCAGGTATCACATGGTTGGGTGGAACGTGCACCTTAATCTGTTGGGTCGTGCTCTTGTTCGTGTGGACGAGATTTCCAGTTGGAGAGCTCGTGGGATCCTGTTGCTTTCATGCTTTATTCATTTCAGTAGTTATTGTAATTTAATACCTCTCATTTGTATCGAGGTGGAAGATGTAATTTGTAACCATGTTTATTGGATTTTCCTCATTCGGGGAATGAGTGTTGTAATCATTTTGTAAATTATATTATTGGAACATGTGGTATCTTTTATGCCTTTGTTGTAATTTTATCATGTATGAAATGTATGAGTATTTAATTTGTTAAGTAATTAAATGTTATGTTTTTATTTCATGTTTCTTGATTGGGTTTTAAGTAATCTTAGTCTCATAACCTTAGAGGTTGTTGGCAATGGATAGTGATCTTGCATGTTATTTGTACTTAAACAAAAAAAAAAATAGTACGTTTGAGTAGTAAATTGCAAATTCATCTAGGGTTGCGTGGCGGGGCATTACATGTCAAGCTAAGTTATCTATTGCTATAGGGGAAGAGATAAATAGGCTATAACTCATTTCTTATGCAATTGAGATAAATAATTTCAATGTTTAATATATCATAAAATGGGGTGGTATGTCTAATTACATGGACATATTTAATGGTTTTGACCCCACACTCTTGGTGAAATTTTCTAAGAATTGGAAGTCTACAATGGTGTAAATGAAAGTTGTTAAATTGGAGATATATGAGGAAATTATTTCTTTGGTCATAGGCTCATCTATGAAAGGTAAGAAGGTGTACAAAGACCACAAAAAATAGATATAAAATGCTCAAATATTTTCTCAATGATAGTGAAACGGTGGAGTGTATCTAGACTAACTTGCAAAAAATATCTTTCTCATTAATGTGAAGAGGTAGAATTAAAAACCTTTAGGTATGCGACATTGAAAGACCACTTCTAGACTATCTATTCCTACCATTTCATGTTATTAAGCCATTTGTGTCATAATTGTCTATTCATTTTTTCATTCTTATTGTCTTCATTGGAGTACTCTATTCTAAATTTCAAAAGAGATATTGGGGTGGCCCCATTAATGCACCAGTATTTAATATTTTTATTAAAAAATAATGTTCTATCCATGAAACCTATGGATGTTGTTGAGGTTGACAATGCTATTCTTGAATCTTATTTATTTCTTGACCACCCTTGCAAAAGAGACATTCCTGCCCCTTCCTTTGTTATAGTTTGAAGGAAAGAACTTATGAATTAAATGCATAAATAATATAAATACACAACATATTTAATACACAAAAATTATGAACAAGAAAACACAAAGATTTAATGTGGTTCACCCAAATTCGGGCTACATCCACCAATAGAGAGTCCAATATATATTAATCGTCCAACAAATAACCTTTATAAAGACTTGCAACAATGTTTTACCATGTTTTTCATCGCTGATTTTTTACACATCCTTTGTTGTGGGTACCTATATCTTCTCTTACATTTTTCCATCCACTAATTTGTGACTAACTAATCACCTTTTTCACACCCAACAGCTATAAAAAAACCCAAAAATATGTGTCTATACACCTTCCCATGCATGTACAGTTACTTGGAATCAAAACATAACTATTCGTTTTCATTAATGCAATCAATAACTCTTCTTTTTGGGTGATTATGTTAAATATTTTTAACCATTCATTTAATTATATTTTAAATATTTGTAACTGTTCATTTCTAGCATTAACTATTTGTAATTGTGTATTTAAATACAAAAGTGTAACAATTATTTAATAAAATAATTGTGAAGGTTTTGTATTTGAGTCTGATTGGTCTCCAAAATACGACAATCTCCCATTTGGAGACTGATCAGACTCCACACCATACCATCTCCCACTTGGAGACTGATCATAACACCTCTTCCCCTACAACTCCCACTAGAAATAAGCACCTTGGACCTTGTTATGTTTTTATTGAAATTCAACCATGAATGCCAATTGAAGCTAAAGAGGAGCTCAACTCCTCCCTTATCACTCCCTTCATAAACATATTTGTTGTATTTTCATCTATATGAATATTTTCTAGCTTTACATCTCCATCCTCCAACACTGACCGAATAAAATGATATCTCAGCTGTATGTGTTTGGTTTTTGAGTGCAAGGTAGAATTCTTTGCAAAATTTATCACTCTAGTTGTCCATTTAAACAAGTAATTTTTAGCCTGTTATTTGCCCAATTTTTCCATGAAAATTTCAGCCATATCATCTCCTTTGCCACCTCTATTGCAGCTATAAACTCTACCTTCGTGGTAGAGAAAGCAACTACCTTTTGTAGCCTTGAAATCCAACTCACTATTGTACCACCAACTGTAAATACATAACTTGTGGTACTCTGCCTAGTATCAATATCCCCTGCCAAATATGAGCCTATATAGCCTTTTAAATCAATATTAGAGCCCCCAAAACATAAACATTTATTGGTTGTACCTCTCAAATACTTGAGAATCCGTTTTACTGCATTCCAATGCTCCATTCCAGGATTACTCATATACCTAATAACAACTCCTATAACATGTACAATATCTAGTCTCGTGCATACCATGGCATACATTAAACTTCCTACAACTAAAGCATATGGTACCTTGGACATTTTATCCTCCTCATCTTGTGTCTTTGGACACATATCCTTAGTCAATTTTAAAAAACTAGGCAAAGGTGTGCTAACAACTTTTGCATTCACCATGTGCAATCTCTGCAACACCTTTTCAACATAATAAGCATGAGATAAATACAATTTTTTATTTTTCCAATCTCTAGTAATATTCATACCAAGAATTTTTTTTGCTGCCCCCAAATCCTTCATAGAAAATGAATTTTCTAACTGTTGTTTTAACTCTCTAATGTGATCTATGTTAGACACCGCTACAAGCATATCATGAACATATAAACATAAAATAATGTAGCTACCATCATTGACCTCTTAAAATAAACACAATGGTTTGAATTACACCGACTGTAGCCATGCTTAGCCATAAAACTATTAAATTTTATATACCATTTTCGAGGTGCTTGCTTCAAGCCATATAAACTTTTCTTCAATCTGCACACCAATCTCTTCTTACCTTTGACCTCAAATCCTTATGGTTGTTCCATAAATATTTCTTCTTCCAAATCACCATGGATAAATACTATTTTAACATCTAGTTATTCCAAATGAAAATATTCGACAACCACAATACTTAAAACCATACACATAGAAGTCATTGTAACAACCAGAGAAAATATTTCATCAAATTTAATGCCTTTTTTTTGTGCAAATCCCTCTACAACTAACCTGGCTTTAAATATTTTCTTACCTCCATCTTCCTCTTTCAGTATATAAACCCATTTGTTTGGTAAAGCCTTTTTACCTGTAGGAAACTTGCATAATTTCCAAGTTTGATTTTTCAGCAAGGAGTCCATTTCTTCTTCTATTCCATGCTCCCATTGAACCTTGGCATCCACCTGCATAGCTTCATCATAACATTCCAATTCACCAACGTCAGTTGATAAAATAGAATAGAAAGAGGGAGAAAATATTTCTAGAGGTCTACTTATCCTTGTTGATCATCTAACATTCACTGAGTTTGTGGTATTTTTTGTTTTTGTTGTTGTTGTTGTTGCAGAGCATGAGGAACCACTTTTGGAGTGTCATCTAGCACTACATAATCATTTTCTTTCTTCTCATGGTGTTGCAACTAATCTCTATACAACACCTCATTGAATATGACATCTCCGCTTCTCACAATTTTTTGACTTTTAAAATCCCAAATCCTATAACCAAATTCATCAATACCATATCCAACAAATATACACTTTGATTTTGCATCAAGCTTGGTTCTATTTTTAGAATCTACATGTGCAAATGCTTCACAACTGAAGGATTTGAGAAAAGAATAACTCACCTTCTTACCCGTCCATGCTTCCTTTGGAATACCATAGCCCAAAGCATCAAAAGTACCTCTATTAATTAAATAAACAATAGTATTTGCAGCCTCTTCCCACATGTTTAAAGGAAACCCAACATGCAACTCATAGTTCGTGCACACTCCATTATTGTTCTATTCATGCGCTCAGCCACTCCATTTTCATGTGGAGTCCTTGGAACCATTTTTTTCCTATGAATTCCATTAGAGGAATAATAATATTCAAATTCTTTGCTGCAATACTCACCACCATTATTAGATTTGATATATTTTAACTTTTACCTGCCTATTCTCAACCAAGCTTCTCCAATTTTTAAGTTTCAAATACATCAAATTTCTTCCTAAGGAAATAAATCCATACCTTCCTAGTTGCATCATCTATGAATGTAACATAATAATGAGAGCCATCGAGAGAAGATACATGCGCTGATCCCCATACATCCATATGCACAAGCTCCAATTTCTCATCTTTCTTTTGCTTCACATCCTTGAGAAAACTAACTCTCTTTTATTTTCCATACACACAACTTTCAAAAAAATCCATATTAACACATTTTATACCTGGTAAAAAATTCTTTGAATGAAGTATTTTCATACCTTTTGCACTCATATTCCCAAGTCTATTATGCCACAGTGCTATTTCTTAACCCACAACAACTGTCTAATTTTTTGTCCAATTGTTCTTGATTGATTTTTTTCTACAACTGCTAAAGTAGAAG
The DNA here is from genome assembly GCA_007258455.2 of Sequoia sempervirens. Classification (NCBI taxonomy): domain Eukaryota; kingdom Viridiplantae; phylum Streptophyta; class Pinopsida; order Cupressales; family Cupressaceae; genus Sequoia; species Sequoia sempervirens. Next base: position 413,987,338 of record VDFB02058242.1, read on the forward strand.
GAACAATATGACCTATACAAATATATAAGGTTCCTACTTTCACACCTTTTTCTACCACTAACGCACCTTTTGTAACCTTCCAATTTTTATCATTAAATGTAACAACATGACCTTCATCACCTAGCTGCCCTGCTAAAATTAAATTTCTACTTAACCTTGGAATGTACCTTACCTCTTGTAGTAGCCAATGATTCCCATTTACAACTTAATCATGATTCTTCCCTTTCCAACAATCTGATAGGGTTTGTTATCTCCCAAATAAAATAGCCTAAAACCCCCTTGGACTTAATCAAGAAAATAAATTTTATAGGGTGTAGCTTGAAATGAAGCCCATGAATCTAACACCCAAGAATCATCAACATTGTCAAGGGATAAAATCAAAGCATCAACATCAGATTTATTACTTACCACATTTTCCTCCTTATTGCTTTCATTTTTGTCTCTATCTTTATTCTTTCAAGACCATCAATCTTTCTTTTAATGACCCAACTTACCACAGTACCAACAATCCTTCTTTCCTCTGGATTGGTACCTCTTTTCCTTTGATTTTTATCGTGACTTATCACAACCTCTAGAATTCTTTCCTCTCTCCTTTGTTTTGTCTTTTCTTTCTGCATTCAAAACACTGCCTAATGTGAATGTTCCACCTACGCTTTTCCTATGAATTTCCTCACTCAAAATCACACCAACAACATCATCAAACTTCAACATATTTGAACCAAAAATAGAATTACTAACTACCATTACCAAGCTATTCTAGATTTCAGGAAAATAACACAAAATCAAAAGAGATCTAACTTCATCAAAATTAAAATTTACAGAAGTTAATTGAATGGTAATCATGTTGAATTCATTTAAATTATCACCCACTAACCCACATTCTAACATTTTCATATTGAATAAACACTTCCTAAGGAATACCTTATTTGAAGTTGAAGGATTTTCATATAACTTTGCCAGGGTTTGCATCAACTTTGTAGTTGTCTTCGGTTTTGAAATATTAAACACCACTGATTGTGTCAGGTATAAAGGAATACTGCCAAGTGCCTTTCTGTCCAGAATATCCCAATCCTCATCAGACATTATTGACGGTTTCCTAGCTTTCCCTCCTAATGCCTGCCATAAATCCTTCTGATAAAGATAGTTTTCCATCTGCATCTTCCATAACTGATAGTTCTTCCCATTAAATTTATTTACCTTCAATTCACCCTCATCAACCATGAGACTCCCACTCAACCATGAGACCTTCTTGTTTATGATAACTGAAAACAACCCACTTTGACACCGATTGTTAGAGTTTGCAGGCAAGAACTTATCAATCAAATGCATAAATAATATGAATACACAATATATTTAATACATAGAAATTATGGACAACAAAAAGACAACACAAAGATTTTACCTGGTTCACCCAAATCCAGGCTACATCCACCAACAAAGATTCCAATATATATTAATCTTCCAACAAATAACCTTTACAAAGACTTGAAACAACTACTGCAACTTGCAACAACATTTTACCACGTTTTTCACTTTTGATTTTTTACACAGCCTTTGTTGCGGGTACTTGTAGCTTCTCCTGTGTTTTTCCAGCCACTAATCTGTGACTAATTGCTCACATTTTTCATGCCCTAAAGCCATAAAAAACCCAAAAACCCGTGTCTATACACCTTCCCATGCATGTACTGTTACTTGGAATCAAAACATAATTGTTTGTTTTCATTAATGCAACCAATAACTCTTTTCTTTTTGGGCAGTTACATTAATTATTTTTAACCATTCATTTAACTATATTTTAAATATTTGTAATTGTTCATTTCTAGTATTAACTATTTGTAATTGTGTATTTAAATACAAAAGTGCAATAATTATTTAATAAAATAATGGTGAAGTTTTCACATCCGAGTCTAATTAGTCTCCAAAATACATCCTCTACCTCTTTTCCCCTACATTCCCATAAGAAATAGTGTCACCCACCCTCTCCATATCTTGAATTGGTCTTATCCTCTTATCCTAACTTTGAACCTACTTAAGATATCCTATTAGTCTTATCTCTACCTGCTCTAGCCATGAAGGCTATCCCAGATGGTTTGTTGTTATTGCAACTCATAGAGGAAAAATCAAAAACCTTTCTAGAGTGAAAGGTAGAAAGGAGAGGGGAAGGAATCATGAGGTTCATAATAAACCACATAATGGTGAATGAAGTAAACATGTTAGAAAAGATAAAGGGAAAGTGGATGAGATAGAATGTTAGAGTAATCATGCATTAGCTAATAATTAATTAATCAAGTTAATTGACTATTAGGCTAATTCATTTCATGCACTTAAGCTAAACTTAGGAGTTCTTTTTTTTATTAACTAAAGTGAGCTTTTAGTAGATCATTCTATCTGATCACATAAGATGATGAAACTTGTCATGATCTAATCCATTTATCATTTAGGGTTGCTCTAATAAAGCACTCACCCTCAATGTATTATCTCTTGATCTCCTTAAAGATTCTTGAGGTTCATTCTCTAAGTTTTTCTTGTTAAGAATATAGCAAATCATTATTTGCAACTCTATTGCATGGAAGGTGTTTTTGTTCGTTGTTTGATCTTGTGTCTCATGTTATTCAAAATTTTAACATGGTATCAAATTGTGGATTCAATGAATTCCTTCTCAATTTTTTAGATTTTTTCTCCACTAGGGTTACATGAGAAAATCTAGAATCTATTGCTTTTTCTATAATTTTTGGAGTTAAGCAATTTTTTGGTGCATTTTGGCACAATAAGGACCTCACCATTGCATTCAGGACGCCGATTTGATGAATTTGACTATAAATTTGCCCAATTTTGGTGTCAGAAGCTTATGAGGAAATTTTTTTCTTAACACTTGGGCTTGTACGACCCCTGTATGGCTATACGAATATATTTTTTCAAAAAATAATAATAATAAGTGCTACTACATATAGCACTAGCACCATACATAATGCTAAGCATTGGTGCCTTCAGGTCCATTGGCAACCTTAAAAGATTTTTCCAGCTACTTTAAATCTTTTCAGCTATGGACTATGGACAAAAGCCTTTTCAAGCCACAAAAAATTATTTTCTAGCTTTCTGGTGATAGTTATTTTTTATGACTTGGCATAGTCCACATCCTTAGCATATTCGGATAGCTATTTTTTTGTAGTAGAGCCAAATTTTTTTGCGAGGGGACGAAATATTTCGTTGACATCAATGGTATGACTAGCCAACAAGCCCCCCTCCAATCCCCCTTTGGCCCTAAAATAGCAATTTTTTTCTTTTGACCATAACTTAGGTGTACGATATCAAAATTTGGCAAACAAGATATCATAAAAAAGTTGGCTTTGCATACTTTCTAGTGGTGTTTGTTTTATCACCATATTTTACTGTTGGTACAATTTAAAACCTATCAAAGTCATATGTACTATTTGGGTAAGTGCACCAAGATGGTTCCCAAAAAGGGGGCTTAAGTGGCCACTTTTTTCTTCTGAAATCAGGAAATGCTGACCTTGGACGTGAAAATGAGGATAGTTACACTCAAAATTTTAAGATGGAACAAAAAAAAGGATCAAAATGCTCTGAGTCTACTTTCTAAACTACTAATTTATTTTGAAAATGGTTGATATTAAGGGGTTCAAAAGAGGGATGTACACAAATTGGTGTTGTTTTTATCAGAAAAACATAACATAGCAACTCTTGTACGACCTTAGCATGGTGAACTTTTTTGTAGTATTTTTAAAATCACTATGGTCAGAAGATAGCTAACAGCATCTAGTTGATGCACAATTTTTTTGATAATTTTTTAATGAATATTTGATTTTTTTACTAATTTTCTAAGTGGGAACTTCCTGAAAAGCAAAATTTTGGCCGTTCCCCTAATTTTTTTTGAAAATAATTGATATTTTTTTTCTTTTTTTAAAAATTTGTAGAATGGAGTCTAGTTTCTAAAAATGTAATTTATTTGAAATTTTGATGAACGGTTAATTTATAACAAAAAAAGCACCAAACATTGCTTTTTGGCAAAAAAAGACATACAAACAAAAGAAATTATGGATGAAAGGCTTAACATTGTCAAAAAGTGAAAAAAATTACATTGTTGGATAGCTAAGAGAGAACCTAACATTACCCATGTTTTCAATTTTGTCGATATTGAACTAGATGAAATCTTGATGGTGAGCACGGACCCGATTATGTCAAAAATTGTAGAATTTGCAAAAAGACGTCTCTGGCCTTGTTGGGAATTCTCTCCAAGCCTTTGGGTTGGTATTCCAAGGCAAATAATTTCAATTTTTTCTTTTTTTTTAATGCAAAATAACACGAGCGCGTTTTGTAAAAAAAATTTCAAAAGTGGCCAGAAAATTGGTACCCAACTTCATGCACCCGCCCATTTTCACTCTCGAGCTCATAAATTTTGACCCGCTTCTTTGTTTTTCATGATTCCAATGGTGTTGGGATGGTCTTTCCTAGATATTCACAACCATCCATGCATGTAATTCCCCACCATGCAACCCTAGAGGAAGTTGCAATTAACTACTCAAACGTACTAATTTTTTTTTTGTTTAAAGTACAAATAACATGCAAGATCACTATCCATTGCCAACAACCTCTAAGGTTACGAGACTGAGATTACTTAAAACCCAAACAAGAAACATGAATGAAACATAGCATTTAATTACTTCACGAATTAAGAACACATACATTCCATACATGATATATTACAAAAAAGTAAAAGAAATACCACATGTTCCAATAACAATAATTTACAATATGATTACAACTCTCATTCCCCGAATGAGGTAAATCCAATAAGCATTGTTACAAATTACACAATTCTACCTCGATAACAAATGAGGGGTAATAAAATACAATAACAACTGAAATGAAAAAAGCATGAAAAGAAACTGGATCCCACGAGCTCTCCAACTGGAAATCTCATCCACACGAACAAGAAGATGACCCAACGGATTAAGGTGCACATTCCACCCAACCATGTGATACTCGAAGGCTCACCCCCCGTGCTAAGAGATAGTAACAAGGAATCTTATACAAGACCAGAAACCTCTAGACACAAGCTAACTCACACTGACACAACCAATCTCATGAACCATACAACCATAAGAATAACACAAGTACAACTCTAACATCACTGACATAAGTCACATTGCTTCCAGAAATAAAATAGATCGAGAATGATAAGAAGACCATACACATAAAACCAAATACCAACTGTTGTTGTAGAAAGAGTGTCATCACACAGCTCGTCATGGGATCTCCTCTGGGAATCTTCATAGGCTCCAACCCCCACAATGATTTGTCCTGGTGGCCTCTACCGAATCCCGACACCCATACTCACTCAGGTAGAATCAAATACCTCTCGTAAAGACAAGATAGATGACCTTGCCATTCCAGGCCTTCCCGTCTCATCCCAAGCCTATACAATCCCTTGCGTCCATGAGCAAGGCTCAATTATCTTAATTAATGTGAAAAGCTACCTAACTTCTAAGTATATTGTTTTAGTTATCACTTGATTAAACCACATCTGAAGGTTTCCCAGTTTACCTCTTTGGGCTTTGGCCCCTAACAGAAGCCACTCTTCTACTTGACAACATACCAAACAAAACCAAACACTAAGGGAATCCCAAGTGCATACCAACAAGATAAAACCACTCCAACTCTGGGAGGAACACATAATAAAAACTCACTCCAAACACTGGAGACAACTAAAGTCAAAACTCTCTCCAAACACTGGAGGCAACAAAAAACTAAAACCCTCTCCAAACACTGGAGGCAACAAAAGTCAAAACCCTCTCCAAACACTGGAGGCAACAAAACACATAAACAACTCTTAATTCAAGGGAGGCACAAAACATCCCCGTTCGTGAAAACCGGGTAATACAATAGGATACAACTATACGCACTACCCAAGGCAATACAATGGTTGACTAACATAATACAACAACCCCAAAAGTTAAACCCCTTCTGGAAGACTTAACAACCCTTCTAATCAATTTCCCCCAAGCGAAAACCGAAGAAGTGCACATTCAAGAAGGCAATCAAACAAGAATTTAATCTATATTTGGATTTCCTAAACCCACTTCCTTCATTAACATTCAGTAATTTATTGCCTTAATAAAAACTAACTTAATAACATCTCTTTCAAACAAAAGATGAAATTTAAACCATATGTTCAATTCCTTAATTGCTTTTAAAATAACAATAAAATAAAACAGTTACTCCTTCTATTCAGAACAAATCAATAAATCATTTCTTCTTTTCAAATAATAATAATAATAATAATAACCATTTCTTCTTTTCAAAATAAATCATTTAAAAAAAAAACAATTAATTCCTTTTGCCCAACATCACGAAAGAGGGTGATTACATAACGAAAGGGAAATTTGACGATTTAATCACCTACTTTAGGATTTCCTAAATCCAAGCCAAACAATGACATATTGCATGTAATCAATTTAATTAAATAATGTTAATTGAAATCAAAATCTTAAACTAATTATTTTCTTCCAACTTCCTTGATTACAACTAATGATCAAAATTAATTCTCTAAAAACATCATTCTCTTACAAAATCAATATTTGCATCATTAAATAAAATATCCCTCTTAATATCAATATATTTAAATATAAATACATATTAAACATATATATATAATCATATACTCGACGTATATACAATTATTTATATATATGTTTAAATATATATAATTATTATTTAAATTTTTTTTTATAAAATCAATTCAAACTTCAACTCTTTAAATCAATTCCCACTTATTTAAAACATATAATAAAATATTTATTTAAATTATAATATATTATATATATAATATATTAATATTATATATGTAATATTTATATATATATATTATATAATATATAATATAAAATAAAACTAAATTAAAAAAATAAAATTTAAGAATTAAAAATTAATTAAAAAAAAGGGCGAACCCTTGTTGGCCCCACGGGCCCCCAAAAGGGGAGTATGGACGTAGCCAAGGCTGTGCCCAACCTCCCCTGTGGAGGTCGTGCCTGTGGCAGCGCCCTCCCCACAGCTATGGGGAAGTGTTGCCACAGCAGCGCCCCTCCATGGGGGCGTGGCTGTGGCAACCAGGGCTGCGCCCATCCCCCACATACCCAAAATGAAATCTCATTTTTATATTTATTTAAAAAAAAAAAAAAAAAAATTTACCTACCCTGCTTCTTCACATAAATTTTCTGTGTAACAATTTTTTTTTTTAAAAAAATAGACTTTTCCATAATAACAAAATACAAAACATATTTATAAAATATGTTTGTATATATATCTATATAAAGAATATATATATATATATATATATATATATATATATATATATATATACAGGCATATTTATAAATATATATACCCAAATTCTCATTTTACAGATAAATTGTGCAACTTTTCTACAATTTTTTTGCAATGAAATCAATTTCTCAACACAATTTATGGGTTTGAATTTCAAATTTGACATGAACTATTTCAAATCCAAAATGGAGGTTTTCAAATATCATTTTGTTTCTTTCCATTTTCTATTGTTGAAATTGAAGATTTCAGTTGCAAGTTTTGTTTTCAACAACAAAGATCTAAATTTCTTCAAGATTTCAACTGGGTTTTCAAGAATGATTGCAACAAGTTTTCAAAACAAAAAACCAGATTTTCAAAACAATAAAAGAAACAAAGAAAACCGGTTTGAAGCTTGAAGGAGAATCTGGTGTTGAGTAAATCCAATTCTTTCAAAACCCTTTTCAAATCTTCACTCCAATCCCAAGATGCATCCTCCAAAAATAAGAAAACCCTCTTTTCCTCTTCACAACAAATTTTCTCCAAGCATGAATAATCCTCTCCCAATCCTTCCATTCTTTTCCAAATTAAGTCAATGCCCTCTAAAATATCCCAGATATTTTCTTTTTTTCAATTATAAATATCTTTCAACAATAGAGATATTTTCATGCATTTACAAAATATTTGCATTTTAATACTTTAAAGTACAATTTATATTTCAAATAGATTTAAATCATCTACTTTAATATAAATTTTCTATTTCAAAATGAACTTAAAGCTTTTAATAATTTCTTTTTCAAAAAGAATTTAACACTTTTAAAATTCCAAAATGAATAACTTAATTCAATTCCACACAGTTAATTTAATTAATCAATAAAATAAATCTAATCCAAGATTAGATTATTTTATTAATTAAATTAAATTAATTAATAAATTCAATAATATTTCTAACATCATAACCCGATAAATTTAATAGGCAACTTGAATACATAAAGCCATTTATTTACCTTTTCCAACTTGAAATTAAATAAAATCACGGAGAGATGAACAACAAAGAAGCAACTTAACCCGACTAAAACCCGACGACACATTATGACTAGGGTGATGACTTGGTACGGAAAACCTAGCTACTATCTCCCAATCGAATACCATTGGCCAATGGACACACTCAAACCTGTGAAACCAGGTGGAGACAATGTCCTAAACCTGTCAACCTGCGAACAAAGAATATATCGAACATGCATATATACCTAATATGATCAAACACACCGTGAAGAGGAAATCTCAAAATCGTAGGGTGCTCACAAGCGAGTGGTATAATCTCGTCCCCTTCACCAATACAAAATTACTAACCGACGATTCTAACATCAATAATATGATCAAAAGCATAAAACATCATTAGTTCAATTATCTGCTAAGTTAATCCAAAACATGCCATAAAGATAACATCGGAGTAAAATACCATCACATCAAAATATAACATTTGCATTGATTTACAGTTTGCGATCAAATAGTAACCAAGTACCAAAGTCACAACATAACAGAAACACATAACAAAGAAAAACACTATCGATCAAAAGATCCAAAATGGAGGGGTGTTACAATGCACTCTTTTTAGGTTTTTCTCCAAGTACATTTTATTTAGTCTTTTGTGTTTTCACATTCTAGTGAATTACTTGGATGTTTTAGCTTTTGGAAACTTTTTTTTTGTGTGGAATGACTTGTTTTAGATTTTTCTACATGTATTTCTAGCATTCTGTCCTATTTAGGGTTTTTAAGCATCTTTTGTATGCACTTTCTATTTTGTAGACGCAATGAGATAAAGTGCCATTTTGGTGTTATATTTTTGGGGATTTTCATACACCTTATTGTGCCTTTTGTACTTGCACTATGATATAAAGTGCCATGGAAGGTTTGTGTAGTGCCTTTAATTTTCCATCAAACCAAGTTGTCAAGTGAATGTTCCTTTCATGACAACATTGAATCCCAGTGATTCATGCCTCATGTGTGTGTTCCTTGTTTTCACACTCTTTTTTTGTTGCAGGTACTTTCATGTGCATGATCAAATGTTCTTGGTTTTCCCTCATGCACTTCTTGGTGGCATAGTTTCAATGGACCTATCTTGGCTCTCCCTTTTCCATATTATGGGGTGGTTTTCTAATGATGGTGCTAATGCTTTCTTGGTTTCACATTGGAGTGATCTATGTATCTAGTTCTTGTTCCTATGTACTATGTGGATGCAACAAATGGTTACCCATGCATTTTAGTGAGATAGAGAATTTACCATATGGAAAATCTTGGATTCCTATTTTTGGAGGTGACCTTCCATTTTCACTTGATCAGTGTTCTTTAGACTATTGGTACCTATATTTTCGTCTTGCATCTTGTATGTTGAGTAGTTCCGTTGAGATAACTCATGCAAATTCATGTTCCATTTGTACTTTCAACTTCCATATGTTTTCCTTACTCATGTAGATTCTTGTCTTCTTGATCCTAACCATCATCTGTTTTAGAGGAGGTTTTTTATTTCAATACTATAGTAGTCATCATTTGACAGTTGTCTTAAAATTATTTGTGCTTCAATGATGCTATTCGTGTTCCTATTATTTTTGGGACATTTGTTTTGGAGGAATTTCAGTCCTTCATCTACCTTTCTCTATTTTGAAGAGGATTTTTCCCATAAGTTTTTCTCCTTTTCTTCACTTGTGAGAGATTATGTTTGACTATTTGTACATGGGTACCTCATCAAGCCTTTTTTTTGGGACCCATCATGCATTCTTTTCTTTTTATACATTGGATTTTTAGGGGTTTTAGATACTCCCAAAGTTCATCTTAAGGGGGTGTTAGAGTAATCATGTATTAGCTAATAATTAATTAATCTTTAATTGATTATTAGGCTAATTATTCTCACACACTTAAGCTAAACTTAGGAGTTCTTTTTTTGTTAATTGGAGTGAGTTGTTAATAGATCATTTTGTCTCCTCACATAGGATGATGACACTTGTCATGATCTAATCCCTTTATCATTTAATCTCCTCGAATACTCTTAAGGTTCATTATGTAAGCTTTTCTTGTTGAGAATATAGAAAATATGTTGCAAGTATGAGCAATTTGTGTTGCCATTGATGTCAACAGAACTATGGTGTTATCAATGTAATTCTATAAGGAAATTGTTGGAAGTCTATTGATGGTTGAGAAGTTGTGGTGTTTCTTAGATTAGTTTCATTATGTTGTCATTAATAAGTATTACTAGTGTCAACCTCTAGTGTTTCTTTGATAAGCACATGTATGGTTTGTGGTGTTTGGTTTCCAAATGCTTTTGAGAAAAAATGAATAAAAGAGAAAACAATGTGTTGTAGAGGTGTTCTAGCATACAAAGTGGTGTTATGATTTTACTCCATATTTCTTTTGTGTTGAAGATATACTTGTGTAGTTTGGATATGATGATTAGAGGTGTTCATATGTGTTATATCTAGAGTTTCTTGGTCTAGATGGTTCTGCAGAGAAAGTTGTGTTCACCAGTGTGTGAACTGTGTGGTACAATGGTGTTAGGGAGAAATAGTTTTGCTCCACATTTCTCTATAGTTTTGCTTATGATCTTGTAGTTTTGGAAGTATGTTTATATTACTAGTATTTATCTCTAGTTTGAATTTTTTGTGTTTTGGTCCTCCACAAGGTTGGATTTAAGTGTTGCAGTGTGTGGAAGGTTAACTGGTTGCATAGGATAAGTATGTTCTTTAGGTGAAAGTTGTTGTGAAGGAATTTTTGGATTTCAGGGTGTTTTTGGAATATTTTAGAGTGTGTTAAAGTGTTGTGTATGGTTCGTGAGTCGTATTTAGATCAAAGGAAGTGAGTACTTAATTGTTTAATGGTGTTAACATAGGTTCGACAGACCTTGGGTGTTTACACTAATTGCAGATATTCTTAGGTGTTTGTGAAAGCGGGAAGTAGAGTGTGCGAGTTTATTTGGGTCTGAGTTAAGGTGTGTTGTGGTCCACTTTCATTCCTTTCCACTGTAGGAATGCTTAGTGTTAACCTAATTTGAATTTGCACGGTTGAGGTGCATAATCGACCTTTTTAATTGTTTTCAAGGTTGAAGATGGTATAAATAAGTGTTGAGTTGATGGAGAATTATGTTTTTATGTGTGATGCAAATATCAAAATTGTGAAGTATGAAAGTGTGAAGTGTAGTGCGAGATTTAATGTGTTAGGCTATTGGAAGTAGTGAGTAGAAGGTATCTACATTCTTCACAAATGCTACAAATGTACTAGTGATGTTGTGGTGGATCTTTATGTTGCTTTGAGATGGATTTCTCATTGTAACAATCCTCTTTCTTCGTCTTTCTAATCTGGCAATGAGCCTTTGGTAGTGATCCCTTCTTCTTTTTTGGCAGTGAGCCCATTATGTTTGGTGTTGCAATTACTTTATATTATGAGCTAATCCTCACCATGGTTTTTCCCTTCTTAGGTTTTCCACGTAAATTTGGTGTTCCATTGTGCATGGTGTTGATGTGTTTCCATTTTTGTTATTCGCTTTCATACTAAATCATTCTAATAGATTAAAGGCTAATGAAGTTGATGTGGATCTGAATGTTAATGAGGGTTTTGATGTACAATTGATTCACCCCCCTCTCAATTATCTTGTGCATTCAAAAATTGGTATCAGATCAAGGTTCCTTAGAATAAATCTTAACCGATTGAGGTAGATTTGGGATGGCACACAAGGAGCCTCTTTTGTTTGTTGGAACTGATTATGCATTTTGGAAGGAAAGAATGAAAGGGTTCCTGGTATCTCTAGGGTTTGAAGTCTAGAAATCTATTGAGACTAGATATACAATGCCTACAAATGGTCTGAGTACTGATGATGAGATCAAGGCATATGAGAACAATGGAAAAGAAAGGTATGCTCTTTTGAGTGGTATTTCTAATTTAGAACTTGTGAATGTTATGAGTCTTAAAATTGTTGGTGAAATATGGAAAAATATAGAAAATATTTATGAAGGAGATGATAAGGTCAAGTAAGAAAAAATGCAAAATCTAAGGATCAAGTTTGAAAACCTGAGGATGATAGAAGATGGAGATATTATAGGCTAAATGCATAGAGTAGACAAAGTTTTCAATTCCATCAAAGGCATTGGTGGAAATCTTGAAGATGATGAGATGGTAAAGAAGGTATTAAGAACTCTTACTAAATCCTATAGTCATAAGGTTTCTGCTATTGAGGAAATTTAGAATTTGAGTACTTATTCTAGAGATCAGTTGTTTGGTGCATTAACCACTTTTGAATTGAGAGAGTTTAGAACAAGTGATGTGGAAAAGGAGACTGCTTTGAAAGATGGAAAAGTAGAAAAGAATGAGGGATCAGATCAAGATGATGTTGATGATGTAGAATCAAATTTTGTAAGAAGGTTGAAAAAGAGCATTGGAAAAAACAAAGGTAAGTTACCCTTCAAATTATTTAACTATGGAAAGATTGGTCATTATGCTTCAAGATGTCCTATCAAAGCTTCAAAAGATAGACCTAAGGAGAATAAAGATAAAGCAATTAAGAAAATTTATTACGTTAAAGAAGATGGCAGTATATCTGATAATGAATATGATTATTTAGATGATGAAGATGATGAATGTTTTTTCATGGTTCTAAATGTTGGAACTAATTCTACTAACTTTGAGAAATGTGTAAAGAAAAAGTGCTCCAAAAGCAAGTCATAACATTGGGGGAGCATGGTGTCTACTTTTCATGTTAGAGAAGTGAGGAACAATTAGATTGTTGATAGTGGATGCTCAAATCACATGACAGGTGATAAGAGTAAGTTTGTTAAGCTTGTGAATTTTGAAGGAGGCTTAGTTAAGTTTGGTGATATACATTTGCTAAGATATGTGGAAAAGGTTCAATCAACTTTGATGGTAAGCATACTACAGATGATGTTATTTATGTTGAGGGTTTGCGACATAACATTTTGAGTGTGGAAAAAATGTGTATCAAAGGATATAATCTTGTTTTTTAGGATAATGGTTGTGAGATTAGAAAAGGATCCGAAACTATGGCTGCAGTAGGAAGAAGGACAGATGGAAATTTTTATCAACTCAAGGGTTAAAATGGTCAATGCTTTATGAATCAAATTAATGAAATCTTGCTATAGCATAGAAGGATGTGTCACATCAACATTGATAGCCTAGTCAGGATCAATTCAATTCAAGCTGTGAGAGATTTACCAAAGATTATAAAGCCTATCAATGTTGTTTAAAAGGAATGTCAAATTGGGAAACAAGCTATAAAGAGTTTCAAAGTCAAATAACAATATACTATCAGTCCTTGGATTTGGTGCATACAAATCTTTATGGACCTACCAGAATCAAAAAATTTCAAAGTGACAGGTATTTCATGCTATTGATTGATGATTATTCTAGAATGAATAGGGTTACTTTTCTCAAAGAAAAATAAAAAACTCTAGATAAGTTTAAAGAATTCAAAGCTATGGTTGAGAATGAAATGGATATAAAAATCAATTTTTTAAGGTTTGACAGAGATGGAGAATTCACATCCAATGAGTTTAACATTTTTTGTGAGGTTCATGGAATAAAGAGGCATTTTCCAACTCATTGGAATCCTCAACAAAATGGAGTGGTTGAAAGGAAGAATAGGACTGTTCAAGAAGCATCAAGGACAATGATGAAAGAAGAAAACCTACCAAAATTCTATTAGAGAGAAGAAATTCATACTGTAGTGTACATTATTAACAAAGCACAAGCAAGGACGAGTAGTTCGAAGAATCCCTATGGGTTGTGGTATGGAAGAACTCCTGTGAAATATTTCAAAGTTTTTGGAAGCAAAGATATATTAGAAGAGATGAATAAAACTTAGGAAAATTTGATACAAGATATAATGAAGGAATCTTCCTTGGATATTCTATAAAAATAAAGGATTACTAGTGCTATAACAAGAGGCTGAAAACGATTGTTGAAAGTGTAAGTGTCAAGGTAGATGAAGACTTACACAAAATTTTAATGATGATAGATGGATATGAGTCAGATGATTCCTCTTGCAGAGAAGAAGAGAAAGATGATGGTAAGGAAAAAGAAGTGCAAGTTGAAGAGGAAGAAGATCTGAAAAGGATCCCTAAGACCCCTAAGTATGTGCAGAAGAATCATTGAAAAGATCAGATCATTGGTGACAAGAGTAGAGGTGTGTTGACAAGAAAAAAGGTTGCTATGATAGAACAAGTAAACTTATGTTTACTTTCTAAAGTTTAACCTAAAAAAATGATTGAGGCATGCAAAGATGAACATTGGATCAAGGCTATGGAAGAAGAATTGATGCAGATTGAGAAGAATCAGACTTGGGAACTTGTCCCAAGAGCAACAAACAAGAATGTGATTGGTACTAAGTGGGTGTTGCAAAACAAGTTGAATGAGAATGGAGAAGTGATGAGAAATAAGGTAAGACTTGTGTGTAAAGGTTATCGAAAGTGGAAGAAATAGAATTTGAGGAGACACTTTCTCTGGTGGCAATAATGGAATCTATTAGGATGTTTTTAGCTTTTATAACACACAAGGATTTCAAAGTTTATCAAATGGATGTGAAGTTTACATTTTTGAATGGTGAGTTAGAATAATTTTATATTGAACAACCGAAAGGTTTTCAGTTATCAGATAATCTTGATATAGTTTGAAAGTTGAAGAAAACACTTTATGGATTGAAGCAAGCTCCTGGAGCTTGGTATGCAAGGTTTTAATAAAGGTACCACAGATAGCAATATTTACTTTAAGGTTGAAAAAGATCAAATCTTGATTGTAGTTGTGTATGTTGATGATATAATCTTTGGGGTAAATGAAGCTATGTGTAAGAAATTTTCAAAAGAGATGTATAAAGATTTTGAGATGTCTATGTTTGGGGAGATGAATTTCTTCCTTGGACTTCAAATCAATCAAACAAAAAAGGTTATTCATTTCACAATCAAGATATTTCAAGGAAATATTGAATAAATTTGGGATAGAAGACTCTAAACTAGTATGTACTCCCATTTTTACTAGTTGCAAATTGAGTAAGAATGAAGAATATCCTAAGGTTGATCAAAGCAAGTACAAATCAATCATTAGAGGATTGCTATATTTAACTACTACTAGATCAGATATCATGCATACTGTTTGTCTTGTGGCTAGATTTCAAGAAGTTTCCAAAGAGTCACATGTTGTAGTAGTAAAGAGAATATTCAGATACTTGAAGGGCACTCTAGAACATGGCTTATGGTATCCAAAGGATATTGATTTCTCTCTAAGTGCTTATACAAATGTAGATTGGGCAGGTTGTGTGGATGATCGAAAGAGTACAAGTGGTGGTGCTTTCTTTCTTGGAAGCAGGTTGGTGTCTTGGCTAAGAAGCAAGATTTGACATCATTATCTACTATAGAGGCATAATACATTGTTGCAACATCATGCTACACATAGGTGTTATGGATGAAGCAAAACTTGAAGGATATTAGAGTGATGTATGAAGAACCTATTTCTATCTTATGTGATAATACAAGTGCTATCAATATTTCAAATAATTTAATAATGTATTCAAGGAAAAAATATATTTCAATTCGGTATCACTTTTTGAGAGAGAAGGTTGTTGAGAACGAGGTGAAGCTGGAGTATGTGCCTACTAAGAATCAAATTGCATACATCTTCACAAAGGCTCTTCCTATGGATACTTTTGAGTATCTCCAAGAGAAGTTGGGGGTTATTTCCCCTCCTTCCTCTAACTAGATGTATAAGGATATGCATCAGTCTAGTGGATTTTTAAGATTCATTCTTTATTCTGGACTGATGTTGGAGGCTACCTCTCAGGGGGAGTAGGTAGTGGCATTTTTGGTTGCTGTTGTTAGGGGGAGTAATTACCATTGAAGGTTGGTTTTGTATTTTTTTAGTTGTGTCAAAGGGTATGTGCAGTGGTTGTTGGTTGGTACAATTTGTTGTGTGCTCCTAAAGGGGAGTATGTAGAGCAGTAAAAAGGAAAAGATGTTGCAGAACAATGGTGAGCAGATACAAGTATGATTAATGTCAAAGGGAGAAAGATGTGCCACCCTTTGCTATTGATGTCAAAGGGGGGAGAGTCATGTGAAAAGAAGAGATTAGGAAAATTAGGGGAGAGAGAGCTATGTGAAAGAGAAGAAAAATTGTTGGTATGAAGCAGTGTGTTGGTGATCAGAGTGATTGTGTTCATTGTTGGTGGGTTTTCACATCATGTGTTTCCATAAATGATAAAGGGGGAGATTGTTGTAAGTATGAGTAGTTTGTGTTTTCATTTTTGTCAACAGAGCTATGTTGTTTTCAACAAGTCTATTAGGAAATTGTTCGAAGTCTATTGATGGTTGAGAATTTGTGGTGCTGATTAGATTAGTTTCATTAGGCTGTCATTAGTAAGTATTACTAGTGTCAACCTAAAGTGTTGCTTTGATAAGCATGTGTATGGTTTGTGGTGCTTGGTTTCCAAGTGCTTTTGAGAAAATTTGAAATAGAAAACAGTGTGTTTAGAGGTGTTTTAACATACATAGTGGTGTTATGGTTTTGCTCCACATTTCTTCTGTGTTGAAGATCTACTTGTGTAGTTTGGATATGATGATCAAAGGTGTTCATAGGTGTTATATCCAGAGTTTCTTGGTCTAGATGGTTGTGCAGAGAAAGTTGTGTTCACCAGTGTGTGAATTGTGCAGTACAACGGTGTCTAAAGAAATGGTTTTGCTTTGCATTTCTCCACAATTTGGTTTTTTATCTTGTAGTTCTAGAAGTATGCTTATATTGCCAATATCTATCTCCAGTTCGATTTTTTGTATTTTGGTGCTCCACAATGTTGGATTTAGGTGTTGTAGTGTGTGAAGGTTAACTGGTTGCATAGGATGAGTATGCTCTTCAAGAGAAAGTTGTTGCAAAGGAATTTGTTCGATTTAGGGGTGCTTTTGGAATATTCTAGAGAGTGTTAAAGTGTTGTGTGTGGTCTATGAGTCATCATTGGACCAAAGGAAGTGAGCACTTGACTTTTTAATGGTGTTAACATAGGATTGACCAACCATGGGTGTTTACACTAATTGCAGATATGCTTAGGTGTTTGTGAAAGCATAAAGTAGTGTGTATGAGCGTATTTGGGTCTGAGTTAAGGTATGTTGTGGTCCTCCTTCATTCCTTTCCTTTGCAAGAATTATTAGTGTCGACCTAATTTGAATTTGCATGGTTGAGGTGCATATCTGACCTTGTTAATTATTTTCAAGGTTGAAGATGGTATAAATAAGTGTTGAGTTGATGGATAATTATGTTGTTGCAAGTGATGCGAAGATTAGAGTTTTGAAGTGCGAAAGTGTGAAGTGCATGTGATATTTAATGTGTTAGGCTACTAAAAGCAGTGAGAAAAAGTTGTCTACATTCTTCAGAGAGGCTGTGAATAAAATGGTGATGTTGTGGTGGATATTTCTATTACTTTGAGATGGATTTATCATTGTAACAATCCTCTTCCTTCTTCTTTCTAATATGACAGTGAGCCCTTCTTTTATTTTGGGTAGTGAGCCCTCCGACAACGAGCCCATTGTATTCGGTGTTGCAATTACTTTATATGGTGAGCTAATCCTCACCATGGTTTTTCCCTTCTTAGGTTTTTCATGTAAATCTGTTGTTCTATTGTATATGTGTTGATGTGTTTTAGTTTCTATTATTTTCTTTCATGCTAAATCATTATAACAAATTAAAGACTAATGAAGTTGACGTGGATCTAAATGTTAATGAGGGTTTTTATGTACAATTGATTCACCCCCCTCTCAATTATCTTGTGCATTCAACAAAATCATTATTTGCAACTCTATTGCATGGAAGGTGTTTTTATTTGCTTTTTGATCCTACGTCTTGTGTTATTCACAATTCTAAAATATTTGAATGTGGGATTTGATATCTTAGAGGTTCAAGGCCTTTTTCTTGGTCCTTGTAATTTTCCTATTGGTATGTCATACCCTTCCTCTTCCCTTGAAGTTGTGGCCTTTGTTTTCAACATGCTAAATGAAAAATCCAATAAATTAAGGATGTCAAAATACACCATAAGATTACAAAATGGTTCTTTATTGATCATAATAAAATAGAGATAAATACATCCTTAATGGTATAATGGGATGCTTATAATGAAGTGGGAAAATTAAAAGAAAAAATATCAAAATGAGATTACATAATTAAAAAGTTGGAGAAGGACCTTGGGGAAATTAATACCAATTTGAGGAGGGTGGTGGATTTTAGTAAGGCCACCATCAATATTTTTTTAAAAAGTATTCATGTGCTAAAAGAAAATTTAAAAATCCACCCCACATAGGATCAAGTTGGACCCAACATGAGAACCAAGGGAAGTAAGGATAAGGTGATTTAAAATGATGATAAATTAAATATTTCTATGATGGAAAAGCACCTCAAATAATTATAGGAGTATAATGCTTCCATTTCCCTTCATGAGATCTATTTACCATACTTTTTGTAGTCTATTCTTGTCTTGGTTCCTTCTATGCTTCTTGTTGGTCTATAAGACCCTATTGTTACTATGATTTTGCTATAGTGTTCCTATTATCTAGCTATAGTTGGGATTTTTTGATGTAAATTTATCTATTGCTTCTTATACAAGGGTTGATGCCCTTTAAAAAACCTCCATTTTACCCTTTATAAAAAAATATAGGGTCAACAAAACTTATGCCTTCATGAAGCTGGGCTTCAAAAAATAAAAATCAAATAGTGAGGGGTGAGCTTCCCCCAAGAGAAGGATGTTTTAATATAATTATGTGTCCAAGGGATTTTATAAATTCCAAATTGTAGACCATAGGTGTGAGCTTTATATGTGGTAGTCATGGGATCGACATGACAAGTGGTTAATAGTCCTATGAGACAGTCTTGATGATGTATATACACAATCAATAGTATACTACATTCAAATGATAGAGTTTGAAAACCACTAGATTATCCATCTAAATGAATAGAAGTGTTTTTGAATGTTATATTTAAATATTTTATACACATTTTTGGTCAATGATAGGAAGGATGAAGCACATAACTCAGTTGTTGTGTCTAGTCACCCAAAAATTTGACTAGTGGAAACCAAGTTGAGATGACCAATAAGTGGCCAATAGTGAACATGTTTGTTGATTGAGTAGGTAATATTATGAAAAAATTAGCTAATAGGGATATGCCCCATTAGTGGAATTTTAGTCAATCATCATAGGTGTATAAATTTGGTCATTGAATGTTGTTGACAAGATTTGAATAATTACTAGAAAGCATCTAGATAGAACCAATAATTTTACATGTTAGTATAGGTTTGGTGGAGCTATTAGAACCTAGTATAATTAAGAGGGTACAATGGGTATTGAATAGGGAGGTTTAGAACATGTACCTTACACTTAATTTTTTTTTAAATCTAATATTTGTACCCTACACAGGATCTTTGTCATTCTTCAAATGACCAATATCAACTACGAAAATATTTCTTGAGCTTTTAATAGGAGAAAATTGAATAGGGGCTCCAAGTAGAGTGCTTATATTTTAGCATTTTAAAAATAATTCCTAAGGTTTGTGGCACTTCTAAATATAAGAATGAGCTAAGAATTGCACTAAACTACACTAAAAAGTGTGCTACTTGCAAGTAAACACCACAAAGCATACACATAAAAAATTAATTTGGTCAACATCATAAAATGTCTAATTTAAATTAAATGAAACCCCTTCCTAATTATTTTGACCTTTTTTAGACAATGGTGAGGTAAAAAATCTACCATGAACCAAAATTAGATCTACCCAAAATCACCCCAAACCCTAGTGTTCTCAAAACATAGAAAAGGATATATATTAGGAATTCACACCTTTAATGCCATGTTAAATTTTGTAATAAAAAAAACCTAATACCTATGAATTAGCTACAAATAGGAAAGGTAGAATAATGTTATTGTATTCATTATTTGAATAATAATTCAAAGAATAGCGTACATATATAGGCCTCTCGAATGAGTCAAGATGTCACACTTCCAAGAGGTCACAACTTAACTTCCAATTAGAAAATGAATTAACTCAGTAAAGTGAGACCTAGGTGACCCTTGATTAGAAAAATATGGTACCTAAATACCATGAAATAAGAATTGGTGACTAAGTGGTGACATTTTGTGACCTCAAATTGAGGATGAGACATAACATTATTAACTATCTAGATGAAAAATATATTATTTAAGTAAAATTAATAAAATAGGTGCAACATTAAACCAAGATATAGAATATCCTAGGTGAATATAATATTACACCAACAATAGAAGTCATCATAAAATATCAATTTTTTTTTAGGACATCAATACAATTATTTCTATTTTTTTGGGTAGGGCGTGATAGAGATGTACACATGTTAAAGCACTACAAAAGTGATATTGACTTGAAAAATGTGGTAGGGACATTAATTTGACTTTATCAACTCATAAAGTGTGCTAATATCCTAGTACATTCTTGTTTAGAAACTCATCGTTGAGATCAATTGATATGTGTATAGGTCAACACTCAATACATATTATTTATTTGATGTGATAAAATAGAAACCATGTTATAATTTAATAAATGATATAATTTAAAGAAACCTTAAAAATATCAATTGATACTTTAAGAAATATAATTGATACACACCTATAATCATATACACCAATAATTTGATATACATCAGTAATTTGATGCCAACCTTCTCCAACCAAACTACTACTAACTTATTTGTTAACTCATAATATTTAGAATTTAAACTTATGTTAAAAATCTGATATTGAAGCATGTAGGATGTAAGAGGAATCTTGCATCCCCCAAAAATGTTTATTTTGATTTTTGCTAGGTTTAGTGAATAATTTTTTAAGGGCTAAAAGTGTCAGGATTACTATTTTTAGTAAGTTGGAAGGGCTAAATGACAAGTTTCTATTTTTAGTACTTGTTAGAATTTGTGCATGTATGGACATGAAATCTTACAAAGAACTCCATAATGGTGAAATGAAGCTGACGGTGAAGAAATCACTTCAATACCATTTGTCACTTGTGAGATATTAATATTTTGTCTTCAAAATCCCTTCAAAAATATTCAAAGTCAACGTTGAGACACCTAGAGGTTTTGGATCAGCTCAAAAAGTGGTCGGAAATCAAAAGGCCCATTTCTAGGCCTTTTGTAGCCATACTTCTTATCAAGATCTTTCCAACGACATGAACGGTTTGTCAATTCGATGCCTGAATCAAAACTTATGGCTCCTAGAAGTTGGACTAAAATTTAGGAATTTTCTAATGTCAAAAAATGGGGTGACTGAATCTGTTGGGCGCCTTAAATAGAAGTGATAGTTCATTGGAAAGTTTAAGAATCATATAAAGTGGTTACAAATGGAGAGGGATTCATTCCAAATGATAAGATAGACAAAATTATTCCTTTTTAGCACAAAATGGAGGTTGGGTCCAAGGTTGATGCCATTTGCAAACTTCCATGTCTAATTTTTTGCATATATTTGTAGCCCAGATTTCTATAATAGTGGTCTTATGACCATATAATTGTATTGGATTTCAATGCATGTACGTAGATGATTTCTGAGAGTATAATAAAGTTGCATGTTTGTTGTTCTTGAAAGCTATTCTCTGTGTAAGGTGTGTTAGAGGGAGAGCCTCCATTCATTAAAATCTCCCACACTTTACAAATGGAATGATTTTGGTAGATATAGACTTTAGTTTTCCAAGATCAATAATCTTCCATTATAAGATACCAAACACATTTATTACAATAAATGTAAAATAGAGAAAATTCAATTCATAATTATTCCTCCAATAAAATCCAATCATGGCTCCTTCACTAATAAATATCCTCTTGAAACACGCACCTTTCTAGAGAAGGGGGAGATCTTGTTTAGATATTGATAGTTGGTCTTGGAAGATAGCATAATTTAATTAATCACACTTTTGGGATCTATATATCTATAGGTATCCATGACCTACCATTATAGTGCTATTATTTAAATGATGCCTATTAAAACTTTAGTTATAAATAGTAAATGCTCACTCAAATCAAATTATATTTTTCTCTCCACTAAAATTCCTACACATCAAGAAGGATTTTTAGATTAAAAATACAGTTATGAGATTATATAATATTTTTAAAGTCGTTAAAATATGTAGTCAACATGTATTGCAAACAAGGAAATAATTATTTAGTTTTTAAAATATCTAAATTGTAGAAATATCAATTAATATCAATCGATATATCAATTTAAATGTATTAATATATGTGTGCGAATAATGATATATACACCAACAATCAATAATGTATGTATAAAATTTTGTATGATAGAGTTGTGGAAACCCTAGAAATTTTAATTGATATAATTTCATTCAATATATATCAATTGATATATAAACATTCATCGTATACACCAATATCATGTGTTGTTGCTCATTATATTCATATTTAATAAGATTTTTACAAATTTGACATATAACATGTATGCATTTTTTATTATAAATCAATTGCATATAAACATATTTCAATTTGAAACTTACCTTACAATTTAAATTATATGTACATTGATTTAAATTGTAAAATGAAATGAAATTGCATGCATTTATCATTTTGATACATACAAGTGTATATATATAATTGTAACTCTAGCTGGATTTTGTACTCATATGGATCAATTCTAGGAATATATTTTTTTACTAGAAGAGGTTTTACAAAACCAACCCCCAACTCTAAATCCACCACCTCAAAAATCCCCACTACGAATCCTCTCACCCCCTCCACCTAATGAGGCTCAAAGGATAACAATAAATGAAAACATAGCTACATTATAGGGATTTTTTCTCCATGATGAGCCAAATATTCTCCCACATATTGCATGGTTTTCCTATGGAGGGAGAAGAGGTAAATTTTTTATTTAGATAGACTATCATATAGATAGATCCTTGATTTACCTATTTCTAAATAAACTCTAGACCCATTTTTGTTGACCCTTTTGTTGGAAGTTTGGAGATGTTGGAAGCTTGAGTTGTTTGTGAGTTTCTTGGGTGTTGTCATTTATTTCAACCCCTTGTATAAGGAAAGTGTTGGAATGCTACTAGTATTGATGATGTGTCTGAAATTGTTGGTATTGATGTCAACACATGTTGGTGTTGTCATTGATGTCCTACTTAAGTATAGTTGCATAAGTTGTTGGCTTGACTTGTGTTTGGGGAAATTGTTGTATTTGGAAAGTGTTGCATGTTGCAAATGCTTTAGATGTGTTATGAATATGTTAGTAATGTTGATGATGAAGTTGGTTCACTTGGTTTCCAAGTTCTTTTGAGAAAATTTGAATAAACAAGACTCAATGTGACAAAGTGGTGTTCAGTGTTTTTCTTCGAATTTCTTCATGATTGAAGATACACTCATGTGGTTTGTATTTAATGATTAGAGGTATTCAGAGGTTTCATATCCAGAGTTTTATGTTCTAGATTTTACTACAGTGGAAGATGTGTTTGATAGTATGTTTGCCTGGTGAAACAAGGTGTTTAGGAGAAATGAGATTGCTCCACATTTCTCCGCAGTGAAGGCTATGGTGTTGTTGACTTGGGAATGTTCTTATGATGTCTATATCTACCTTCCCTTGAAGTTTTAGGTGTTGATTTGTTCTACAAAGTTGTTTGATGTGTTGGATGTTTGTGCCAGTATGTCTAGTTGCATAGAATGAAGGTGTTCTTGAGTTTCAAGTGGTTGCAATAGTTGTGGAAAATATTTTGATGATGTGGAATATTTTGAGATGTTGTGGAATGTTGTTTTATGGTCTAAAATATTTTAATGGACCTAAAGAGGTGTGTTTGGAGTTGATTGTTAGTGTTAGTGTACGTTTGGTTGACCTAGTGTGCTACTTCTTACGAGCCCAAGATTAAAAAACACCAATGTTCAGCCTTGGACCCAAGAATTTCCCTACCAACATCAACTCCATAAGAATAACTCCCTTTTCAAAAAGACAGTCTGGAATAGAAATGGTGAGTTCACTTGATTCTGAATTCAATGAAACTGGGATTGGAGGGGAAGAGCTTTTCCCTTTAGGTTTAGCACCAAAAATAGTTGACCATCAAGGGGGTTGTTTTGAAAAAATATTCTCAACAAATGCAACAAATCCTTTATGACCCTCAACACACAAAACCAAGCAATTATCCTTGAGACAGGAAATAGATGACGTACCTCCAGGGTCTGGTGGTACCAAAAAATCCACCCCCATTGGAAAAACTATCCTATCAACCAATACTTCCTTGACAAGGCCTACTACGGGGCCCTCACTTATAGAAAAACTATTGCTAACCACCTCTCCTATAGAATCGCAACCGATAGCCAACCTTTCACCATTTGCAACTCCACTACCATTTAAATTCAAACCAGTTTTTCCCACTCCTTATGCACCTTCTACCATATCTAAATTTGAATTATTAAAGATGAAGAATTATTGATCAAAAAGAACAAGTCTCTTATAATGGATACACAATAATTTCCACAAGTACATCATAGGTTCTCTAAGGAGGACAATGCTTGACAAGATTCTACAAATAAAGGTTGTGTTTCAATCCTTTCTACTAGGAAATAAGACATTCATCTATGCCAAGGATGATGATACATCAAATGAACACCTATTAGTAAGGCATGTAGATGAGTTGGAGATTTTGTTTATTCCACAATCTTTGCTCAAGTTTTTTGAGAAAGATGAAGAATTATTGATCAAAGGTCAAAATTCTCTTATAGTGGATTCAAAAGAATTTCTACAAGTATATCATATGTTATCTAAGGAGGAAAAGACCTCACAAGTGTCTACAAATCAAGGTTGTGTGCCAATCCTTTTTACCAACCAAGAAGGAATCATTTATGCCAAGAATGATGATGTGTCAACTTATTGTTTTCTTCATTTAAAGGGTTTTTTGAAGAACCTACACATCCAAATCAAGGAAGGTTGGCCCATTCAATCCATTCAAGTAGTATCTAATGAAGAATTGGATAATGTTGTGAAAGTTCATATCTTTCTTCAACAACTAGCTCCATTTCCAAAAGATGCAAGATATTTTTCTAAGGATATTTCAGCTTCAAGTCTAGTAATTTTTGTGTGCATTAATGATGAGGAACTTTAATTTTACTTGACATCTTCATTGGAGATAGAAATTTTGAGCCAAAAGTTGATATTTTCTTCATAATATCAATAAGTATCATAGCTAGATGAATAGCATGATCTTGAAGATAATTCAACTCCAAATTCATACATTGGAAGAGGGGTTCATATGGGAGAGTTCAATGCCAGGAATTGATTATTTCTTCTAATATATTGAGAGCAAGTCATTGTTAGAGGACAATGATTTTTCTCTTAAAGTTTGAATCATCCTTGAATTCAATAGCTTCCATGTGAGTCAAAGAATGGATATGTTTTACAAATGGCGTCAATTATTGATGACACTAAAAAGATGAAGGATGTTAAGAGTATGATAAGGAACTAGAGCATGAGATTTCCATTATTTACAAAGGCATGTCACAACATCAAGATTCCACAAAATATGTTCAATAGGAATGCTTAGATTTTAGTGGGATTATGGATTTTATAGTGTATTTAGAGTGACAAAGTAGTGATTTGTTACCACCCCAAATTTCTTTGCATGATATTTAACATCATCTTGCACCTTTTATCACAACAAATATTTCTCAATAATACATTGTACTATAGTTGGACTCCTAGCTCAAAAGGAGGGGTTATTGCTTGTATCAACCTATCAATGATTTTGTCTACCCAATCCTCCTTTCCCATGCTCACTTGTAAGTAATTTTTTTCATTTGTTTTGTGTATGTTGTATCATGATGTGCTTCCTTTTTGGTGAGGTGCTTATTTTTTGTCATGTTTTATTTAGGTTAGGTTATTTGTCTATTTGGGTGTTATTAATAGTCTTGACTCTCTTGCTCAATTGATAGACATTGGTATACTTTAAACTAGAGATTTTGAGGTTCTCCTATGGCCTAAGTATGTCCCATGGTCCCCAAATAAATCCAATTGAATTGATTTCTAATCTATGTAAATCTTCCATCCTCTAAAATCTAGACATTATGGAATCCTTGTATCCCATTCTCTTGGATGTTGTGATTTTATAATTTAATCATTTCATTACACATCTAATAAAAATAGCTTTCCAACACATTAGATGAGGCATAAATCAAACTTGGATGTGAGGTAATCAAAATATGGATAAGGCATGGGAAAGTGGTTAAGAGGCTCTTGAAGGGTGCCTAGGATGAGTTTTTCAAGTGTTTTAAGTGGTTGAGGACTTCCATGAGCACTCCTCATCAATTATAACCAATTTTTAAGTGGAAAAGACAAATAAAAGAGTCCTTCAACTAGTGTGTTGCTAGTTTAAATGGAAAATACCCTCTTTAAGTTCTCTTGAGCGACCTTTACTGAGATAAGTGGCTAGAGGCTCCAAAAGGGAACCTATGGGATATTTTTCAAGTTTGAGAGTGGAAAAATCGTCAAAAGAGCATTACTAGTAGTCTATCATTTTTTGAGTGTGAAAGGATCCCTAGAAGCTCTCCTAGGCCACTTCTACTAATTTGAGTGGAAAATGATGCTAAAAAACATGTCCAGCATGATTGATCAACATTTCTCTATTTTTTCTAAGGTGTCATCGAGATTTGAGGTTACCTTTTTACCATTCATTACAATGTTAGGGTTTCAATGTTTGTTGGCTTGAGTTTCAAGATCCACATGTTTTAGAGCAAAATATCTATTTTTTAAATGTTAATTTTAACAATTTGACTTTTCAAAGAATCACAAGAATCCAACTTTCTATTTTTAGCTATTATTTTTAGAAATTATTATTATTTAAAAAAAATCAAAGAAAGTTGTTTTTTAAGGCAATTATTTGTGGAACATTCTATTTTTGGATAAATGATTGAGGGCTTGTTTTTAGGTTGCTTTTTAATTAGGGTTCATTTATTCATTGTTTAGAATGGTTTTACATTTTATTGTTCTTTCTTTCCTACTTTTCAATAAATTTAAATGTCTTTCTTTAAAGATAACAAATTTTAGAATAAATTAAATATATTCTAAATTTCAAATTTTGGTTATTATATATCCTTGTAAATAAGTGCTTGGAGCATGAAATTATTAATGACATTTGGTGTTACATATATGATTGTTAAATTTATTTTTCAATATATTACTTTTGTGTCTACATTATGGTTTTATTAATTAAGTGAATAGTGAATTTAATAGCATCAAGTTTTATATTGAAGTTATTTATCATATAGGTTAAAACATTGTATATGATTTAGCTATTTAGTTCTATGAATCATGTGTGACATTCTACTAAAATAAATTCATTTTTAAATCATGTGTGTATAAAATTACTAGCCTCTATTTTAGCAACTGTGAATGTGGTGGTGTTATAATTAGAGCTAGTTGATTTCATTCTTAAAATCTATAAAATATTGCTTGTGATACAAGCTATTACTAGACATGCTTGTACCTAAGGGAAAAAAGAAAAGAAAAAAGATATTCCATTATTACAAAACTCCATAGAAAATAGTCTAAAGTGTTAATAATTACATATTTTATCTATATTTTAATGTTTAGAGTTAGTTTAGATCCCAAGGAGCCTCACCTTATAATTCAAAGAGAGATTTTTCCTCATGAACTATTCTAGTTTGAGTTGTCTTAAAAAGACAAATGAAAACACTAATAGTAGATAATAAATGAATTCTCAAGTCATTGGTCATTTTGCATCGATATGTTCACTGTGTTTATAGGATAATCATCACATAGATACCATTCAAAACCCTAAAAAACATTCACTACCAAATAATAATACACACCAAAGTATATGCAATAATTTGTCAATAAATTAGTGATTTACACCACACATTGCTATATAAAATTAACATCCAATTATGATTCTAGAAGTAGTGTCCCTTACATTTTTCTCCTCACACACAAGTATCATAACCAAGATAAAAAAAAAAAACCCATGGAATATACCCACTTTTCCACAACAACAATCATCATCATCATCCTAATAAGGCATGCTAATTTAAGAGTTTGAAGATTTATGATGAAATATAAAGAACTAGCTAAGAACATGAGAACAAGAAGCCAATCATCCACCCAATAGACAAGAGATTCCACATCACAACCAAAGCCACAACAATGCAATTCAACTCAAGGGAAATAAATACGCCAAATCCATGGTAAATAAAGTAAGAGAAACTAAGATCACACAAGGGATAGGCCTTACACTAGGAAGGTTCGTCAGCTTTAAAAATATATTTGTAGTGTCGAACAAAGATATTCAAAACCTCAAGAAGCTTTGCAACATGTGCATCTACTTCCTTGATGGACTTTATCTTTGGGTTGAATTACATGCACAAGGGTTGAAAAAATATTTGGATGTTCTATTACCAACCTTCAATTAGTGAATTCTAGCTCCAATTTGTGCTCCTCTAGCATTATGTGCATCATCCACATGCACCTATTAGTAGAGTTTGGCTACGTGGAGTTGCAATAATTTATGAAATTTTATGACCTCAAGTTAGGTAAAGAGAGTCACTTGAGCTGTAAAGACATGGCCATGTAGGACTTGTGGAAAATTGGTGGCAATTGGCCACCATAGATCCTCAAGAAACAATCAATATGAGTAATAACATCAAACCACCACACAATCCAACCTATGTCAACTTTCAAATGTGGCACTAGGTTCCAAACACATTGGATATGAGCAAGGGTGCACTCACAATGAAACAATGAAATGTTCTTAAAAAAAATTAGGCCTCGCTCTACTAAAAAAGGGATAAAAAAGTAGTCAAAAAAAACAATATCTAGTAAAACCTCAATTAAAAGAGTATACCAAGTAGAAATATAAAAATATGATTGTGTAGAATCATTGAACAATGAAGTTGCTTTATCACTCTTTCTACTTGATTTTTTAACTTTGACCAAGTGTACCACACCAAAGATGTAGTTTGTCAACAAAGATTAGAATCATAAAGGCTAAATTTATTGTGCATAAAGAACCATGTCTCCCCCTCACCAATTGTCAATCTCATCAAGAGGTGGTCTTTCTTGTCAAACACCGCCTCAACCATATTAAAGTTGTCATTTAAGACCTTTCAAACTTCAAGTAATTCATCTAGAAGCTGGTGTAGGAGCATCCAAGTTCACTTACAATCCTCATCAACCAAAAATGTTTTTTTTATTTTCTATTGTTGTTGTTCCTTGTTGTTTTGGCTTGCAAGAATTGAAGACTCAAATTTTATAAAATCTCCATATGTTCATGAAAAACTGAAGAAATCACTTTGAAGGGGATTCAAATGGGTACTCATCCCAAATTTGAAGAAATTTGGCTAAAAATTGGACAAGTTATGGAGTTGCATATTTTCTACTTGCATTTTCCTTTGCAAAACTTTCAATCTTATCCAAATCCCCCTCATCTCCCTATAATTCCTCTTAATTCCTAAGTTCCCACAAGTCTCTAATCTATAAAACTTTATATCTCATTTGGACATTTATCGGATTACCACTAAGTCCTTTTGGACTTCATTTCTTCATCGCCCGCAAACTTTTTGTCCTTGTTGTTGAGGAATTCCTGATTCAATCTTCCTGCAAGTTCACTTGTGGCTCATTTTTCTCGCATCTTGATGGCCATACTTTCTCTAGTTTCCAATAACACTCTTTCTCTTGCAAGGTTCCCTTAGGTGGAAATTATCTTTGCATCTACATATATCTCAATGCCTTCCATTTTCCTGTAAGTCCACATGAGCCTTACTTCTCCACATCTTAATGGTTCCTGATTTTTTGCAAAAAAATTCTTGTGGAACTTTCACTGCCAAGTGGATTTTTCTACTTACCCTTTGAAATCCTGCAACATCTTAAGCCCTCTCAATTTTTTATAGTTTTCCTTTGCACCTGAATGAAGGACCAAATCTAAAACTTCCTTAAACATCCAAAAATGTCTAGATGCCCTACATTTTCCCATAATTCCCATTGGATGTGGTTCCTCCACATGATGAAGGGTGAAAGCCCCTCAAATTTCTACAACTACCTGAAGAAGACAATAAAAAGTTCCCAAAGCGGTTACAATGGAATGTGGTGTATCTCCTAGGCCAATGAGAAGCAAACATGTGTCTCATCACTCCAAGATGTTGAGATGCCACCACCTTCAACATGCTTGGCCTTAAATTGGGATTCATTCATTGTTTGTAGGATGATTCATTCTGGATGAACTTATGTTGTGAAATTTTCCTTACATGAAAATTTGCTTTTGAGAACTATAATACCTTAGGGCTCCAATGTGAGGGTGAGAGAAACCTTCCATTTTCAGTGTGTATACATTGTAAGGCTTTGAAGCCAAGGCATTTATGAATGAGTGTTAAGATGCTCCTACTATAACACTCCATTTGCATGTAATAAAATTTTACTAGTGTTTTTCTATTGAATTTTTATTTGTTGCCTAATTCAGTAGATTGTCAAGGCCCCTAAATCCTGACCTGCATCAGGTGTTATCAAAGCAAGGTAGAATCCTTGGGGATATTGTTGTAGAAAGAGTGAAGAAAATAAATTGCAACTACAAAGGGTTGTGAAGACATGGCACATAGAGGTAGAGGCAAAAGAGCCATCCCATGAGCTAGGGATGCAACACGTGAAAATGTTGAGAGACATCACAACTAGACTAGGTACAATGGAAATAACAAAACACAAAGGAGTACCTATAGAAGATGTGAGTGATAATGAGGAAGAATTCAATGAGGAGGAAGTGGAAGGAGGAGATGAACAAGAAAATAGGTTCTTAAGTGCAATTACCAGAATTGTTAGCAAACCCTGTGTAGACTTACCAACTTATAGTGGTTATTTAAGTCTAGAGGAATTGATAGACTCAATTTCATAAGTGTTAGTGTTTTGATTTAGAATCTATTGAAGACCCTAGGAGAGTGAAGCTTGTATCTACAAAATTGAAGGGGAATGCACCTCTGTGGTGGGATCATGTGCAAGTTGACAAATAGAGAAAATGAAAAGAGAAGATTAAGAACTAGGAAAGGATGGTAACTAATTTGAAAGAAAAGTTCCTACCAACAGACCATCAACTCTCCATGTTCAAGAAATTGTAGAACCTTAGACAAAGAGAGAAGAGTGTACAAGACTACACAACTCAGAGTTTTATAAACTAAACATCAAAGTTGGCCACATTGAGGATGATGTTGAGAAAGTATCCAAGTATGTAAATGGTTTATAGTATTCCATTCAAGATGAGATTAGAATGGTAATAATTACCAATGTAGAAGAATCCTATCAATTTGCATTGAAGGTCGAGGAAAATATTTCTAGAAGACAAAATTCTAGAGGAAGAGGACAGTCAAATCCTGGACATGGTTATTAGGATAAGCAAGGAGAAAAAAGTACTTCTTAGACTAGTACATAAGGAGGTAGAGGAAGGAGTGACTACTCCAAAGGAAAAGGAAACTTTGGAAGAGGAATAGGAAGAGGATTTGGTGGATCGTGTTATAAGTGTGGAGAATCTAGCATAGGGTATTTGGATGTCATCAAACCCAACAAAACAATAGTAGAGGAAAAGAAATGAGGATTCACATAACAAAAGTTGAGGAAGAGAGTGTGGCAAGTGTAGCCTCACCAAGGTGCTTGGAGAAGAACTCGAAGATGGTGAATCCTTGATGTTGAGGAGAGCTATTCTAAAACCAAAGAAGATGCAAAAAGAACCTAAATAGAGAAGAAATTTGTTTTGAACCAAATGTAAGTTTAGAGGAAAATGATGCACAATCATTGTGGATAGTAGCAACAACGATAATCTAGTGTTAGAAAAAATGATGAATAAGTTGAAGTTGAAGCATATGAAACATCCAACGTCATACAAGGTTTCTTGGTTGTAAAGGGAACATTAATTGTTGGTAAGTGAATAGTGCCTAGTTAATTTTCATATTGGAAATTATAATGATCAGATAATGTGTGACATAATTCCAATGAATGCATGCCACATTCTATTAGGAAAACCTTGGCAATATGATAGGCAAGCCATACATGATGTCAAAAATAATTGTATTAAGATTAAGAAGGATGGAAATGAATGTGTTTGTTGGAAGTATTGCCATTGATTTCAAAGGGGCATGGACAAGATAAGTTATCATTGATGTCTTGTTGTTATTTATGTCAAAGGAGAAGCCTTATTAGAATATAATATCCTATTGCTAAAGCATATCATGGGCTACAGGCCACTAATTATCTTCTAATCATGGTTGACCTAATCAATAAAACATTAGCAAAAATGGAGTTAACTTGGCGCCCAAACTATATTTTAAATTTTTTTTAATAAATAAATGTATATGTGTTTATGTTGGTTGACCTTCCTCATTCTTCACGTCTTGAAAGATTAAAAATGGAGTTTAATTTTTATGGGCCAACCTTCTTATGAAGCTACCTCACTTTGGGATTAATTTTTAAAATAGAAATATTTCTTAAATTAAGGGGATGATCCCTCATAAGAGACCGCCCATCTCTTCGGATAATAAAATAAAATTAATATTTTAAATATGGCCGACCTTTTGGAATAAACACCTCTCTTGGGAAGAGGAACTTTGGTGGGGTATAAAAGGTGGAAAATTGGTGTGTTGATGGTGTTTTCTGCATAGCAACAACTCAGACAGAATATAATATCCTATCTCTCTTGAAAGGTAAATCTCTATCAACAAGCCTCAAGAGATAACCCCAAGGTCTCTAATGTCAGGTCTTGACAATGCATAAACAACTCGGTGATAAATGTGAAAATGTTGGTAATCACAAAGGGACCTTACAACAAGCAAATACTAAATCTTTAATTTATCAGATCTGGCAATATAATGATACTTCAATCCTAAATCTAACTAAAATGATAAAAGAAATGACAAAAGATAAAGGTTTAAGAGAGATCCCTAAGATTAAGACTACTCCTAAGATTAATAATGCAAATGATTAAATACTTGAAATGGACCAATCCCTCATAAACTAATTCCTGCTTGACCCAGATGAATCTGCAATCTCACATAAATAGTGCAATCTTCTATGGTATTTAAAGATTTTTCAAATCATGAACATTCATCCAAGACAACCCTATGGCAATTGAAATGAATAAACCTTCACAATTGAACTAAGCACAATAGATATATGGTCCAAGCTAACTTTGCAAAGCAACTAACAGTCAGCTAGCTACAAAAAGTATGGACCAGGGACTGCTGCAAACACTTCAAGCATCCAACCATAAACACCATTGAATCAGATCTAACTCTAAATCTAGCATATATCAAATAACCTTGAGCAATTTCAAAAGATAGAATCATAAGAACCATGCAAGATAAATCAACACAAAGAGATCACCAGAAATCACAATGTCTTCAATTATATTGAATCATCCAATGATAGCAACAATTCCAATGTTCTGTGTTACAACATTTGCTCGGAATGAACTAACTCCTAGCTATAATTCTTGCTTTACTACCCTACTTGCTTCTAAATCTAATTCGCCTAGTCTTTTGACTTCTACTACTCTTAAAAATGAGAATGCATTGGCCTTTTATGAATTTTACATTTTTGAGTCAATGGCCCATGATCAGATCAAATCAAGGGCTCACATTGCAATTCCAGAAGCATTTGATAGTTACATTAGGGTTTTGGCATCCAGATACATCATCATCCAATGAAATCAAATCATCTACGAATTTAGAGCAATGAGAAAATAAGACTACACCACCTTGACATCAACAAAAATATTGATTGGATGAAAGAAACAGGTCCACATGTGATCTTGAATCTCCAAAAAATTCCTCCAGATGGCATACGGCTGGGCACAGACTCTTATGCAAGTGCTCCTCAAAATAGTTTGAAAACTCCTCCCTTTACACACTTCCATATTTGTGGCATGAGAACAATTTGAAATCCCTTCCTTGCACATTTTCTTATGCAAGAATACCTTCTCATCCCCCTTTATCCTGCACAATAAATTAAGACATAACACCCATCAGGTTCGAATACAAGGATTAAATGTTCACCATTATAAACATTATTACTTAGGATATTAATCCTTCAAAAGCTCTCCATTACAAACTTTGGATGTTCGTCAATCAAATTCCAATTTTTAAAGGTTTTATGCTTTGTCATGTGTGCATTTGCAAATCATGAGATTAATAAAAGATCTCGGTAAACTCCTTATGAAAGAACCTGACACAAGAAATCAGCCCCTCTACAACTGGATAATTAATATTGCAATCATGTGTTGGAATCAAAGACCATCCTCAGGAGACCAAATCTGCTAGCAATCACCTACTATAATCGATCGGCAAACCACAATAGCCCACCATCCTCATGATTTTCTCTATGTGTCGTTTCCACATTCCTTTTCAAGAATCCCCCCACTTGTAACTTGTGCTTTTTCTTAGATGCCCGAGTCACTTGTAGTGCTAAAATAAGAGCCCGATGCCATGAAACACTGTATATGTTCCATGTATGGCTTACATTGCTTTGAGTTCATCATTTTGGCCAGACTGCATGCTTATTCCATCACCCATTCTCCATATAAATCCTATCTTTCTCACTACTACTGATGCTCGCGGACAACAAGGGGAGGGGAATCAATGTAGATTTTGATATAATGCTCATCAAATACATTGATATTTTAAAGAACTTATAGAGTTTATCTTCCCGTTGTTTTGTTTGATTTCATATTCTACCAGAGAATTATGACGCCTGAGTCCCCACTGTTGATACCATCTTTGACAAATTTGATATTCTTTATTCGCCATCAGCAAAGGAAACTCCATCACCCCAACATTTTCATGAATCGAGCTCACTATCATATTTCACTACCGCCAACTATTCCAATGTTCTAGCCGACTCACTACCTGTGATCCTAAATTGTGCCATAGGAGACTGAGTTCTCTGTTTTGAAGATGACGACCCCAAAACCGGTTATCTTGTTCATTGATCACGATGAGTTTGTCTTCCGTCTACTTGCCGATTCGAATTTTATGCATGGACACTAGATACCTTTCATTTGTCATCTCCGTTAGGATTGCAATATTAATCTTCCCATTATCAGTGGCTCGGACATGATTTCCATCCCTATGTATTTGAATTCCCGAAGAGACCAGGCTTTATTATGAATTCGTGCTAATGTTAAATAATTTTGAAGATCATGAAGCTTCGACCGTTCATTGAAAATCTATTTCATCATTTTATCATCTTCGCGGATTTAAGTTTATCATGGATTTGAAAGTTCCGGGAAATAAAAACCTTTGTGGATTTTAATAGTCCGGAGAATCCCAAGACCTCGGGAATTTTCATAGTTCAGGGAATTTCGTCATGACAAGATTTTTCCGAACTTCTATTCCCTCACGAAAATCCTTTGTTAATGGATTTTTCTAAACTTCTCAACATTTCACAAATTCCAAAAGTGGCCAAATTTCTCAGAATATTGCTATCACCACCATGATCCCTACATGCATTCACAGATTGAAATACATATTTGATGGCCAGAAACGTTCGCACTCGGCCCTTCTCCATTCAAATGCCCTGAGCACACGGTCGATGATGACGTACAGTTCTTGTTGCCCGACACCCTCGAATGGCGACTCCTGCTTATCACATATCCTCACCCTGTTACACAAAGCTTCAATCCATCTCTGCCATTCCTGCGAACTCAACCTCCAACCATGATGCGGTTCCTTAGTGTCCCAAAGATTTGTGGTTTCCGGGAATTTATGACCTTCAGGGAGTTAGACCTCTTGGGGAATTTCGTCATGACAATATTTTTCCGAACTTTGTTCTTTTTACTACAATGAGTCTGCTGCTAACTTGCAAGGATTCATGACCTCAACAATTCAATCATTCAGTATCTCGTATATTTCTCCCTTCTAAGGGATTCCATGATATTGATTGTTGTTAAATCAGCCTCATCACGAGTTCCCAGGTCCTCCCAACTTCCTTCGCCCATGCACTCCAAGTTCCATGTGTCATAAGTCAATCCTCGATATTTTTTGTGTTGCGTTTCTTTGTCTATCTTGATTCGTCACTAACTTGTGATCTCACCACGATCTTCTTCCTTCACATTATTGCTATGTGATCTAGTCATTGTAAATATTCATGTTGTCCTCAAGCAAAAGCCTCTCCACCAATATAATCCCCGTTCTATGATCCCACTCCACTTTGAACTTGTATTGACATATAAATATATCCTACAAATTCTTCCCCAGCCTCGTATTAATCTTATTTCGACTAGAAAAAATGCACTTCCTTCCTTTATCTTCGAGTTGGGAAGATTGATGAGTTGTACTCTAATCCAATTCTAATCAAGACATAAGTAATCATCCATGGGGAACCAATGTGCAATGTAATGCAAGAGATTAGGATGGAAATAACTGATGAAGCATTATGTTATACAACTCAGAGTTTGCAGTGAGGTACATTGAATCAAATTCATCCAAAAGAAAGACAATCTGAAGGTCAAAGAAGTGAAAAGAAAATGTATGTGTATCCATATATAAATCAACTTTCTCTCACAGTCATGCAAAACCAAGGTTGTCATAGTGACTGAAAATTCCATTTACTAAGATAGTATTAACACCATTAGGGAAATAAATTAATCTCAAGAACCTTAGAATTTGCATGACGAATCAAATTAAGCACACAGATTCCAGATAGACTTCGGGAATCCGAGGAGGTAAAGGAATTTCGGAAAAAATCTGATGGATGTGGAATTCTGCGAAGGACTAAAATCTCTGAAGTGTAGTGTAAAGTACTCCTTGTCGGGTTTTAAGAAAACCGGGGAATTATGCTCAGGAAGGAAATTCCTGAAAACAGTCAAAAACTTGAACTTTGTATGGAAACCTAGGATATTCAATAAGAACTTCAAGGTATCATTCACATGAGCAGAATAAACATTCAAGCACATCTGAAAGTGACCAAGTTCAGCAATCAAAGGACCAAAAGGCATCAAAAACCAGAGTCAAGAGGGTCCCTGCTTTCAATGGGGCGTGTGTACGAAAACTGCACAACAAATGGTGACTTCGCTGGGGAAATGCTCCAAAGCATTTGATGACGAACAAGAATCATGAACCCAGAATCTCTGGTTTCACAATCTTCCAAATTAGGCAAGCAAATCAAAACGCAAGATGAAAGAATCAAGACCAAAGGTGAACTAGACCTTCCATAACCTGAAAATCCAAGTGTGTGCGAGTGAGTTCATTTCCTTCCTTAAGCCACTGCAGAAACCAAGCTTATTCAAGTTAGGATACGTAAAGATTCTAGCTTCAAAAGCAACCTAGATAGAGCCTTGCTGCCAGTCAGGTGTCCATAGCTCCGATGAGGTTATCGTTGTGGTTCCCCCCAAGCATAGCTCTACTGCTAGCCAGGCGTCCATAGCCCTGGTAGAGATACTTGGATACTCCTGATAAGTTGAATTCATTCTTTTGATTTTCAATATTTTATTTTCCTTCTTTTGATATTTCTTTTATTTTCACCTTTTTCATTTCAACCTGTGAACAACGAAGTTCACACTCAGGGCTGAGAACCATAGTAGCACTGAAGCAGAAATAGGATTTTACACCTAACAAGACCTCACAAGGACCCTACTGCAACCTCAAGATTCTTAAGATGTATGAAAGATATAAGATTTCAGGATACCTTGGGTTCAAGTCAAACCAATGACCCATCCTCTTTGAATCAAATATTCAAACTGTTTGACACTAATAGATGATCTTGACCATTAATTCCAAAGACATGATTAAAGTTCATCAATGAAACACTAAGAAATAGTCCCAGATAATAAAATGGTTGTTGTGCAAGTAGGAAACTTCCCCAAACAGAAGGCAGAGGAACACCAAACCGAAGAAGCAATACAAAAGCATACCCAAACCAACCAAAACTAGAAAACTAAAGGAAACAAAGCAACCAAACTAACCAAAGCAAAGCCAAAATCAGACCTAAACTAATGCAATCTAATCTAAAAAAAGTAGAGAAGAAAACTTAAAGAAAGCAGAGCAAGCTGCATTTATTCAAATCAACAGTATGTACAAAGAAAAACAAAATGACTCATGACCAGACATGATAAACTGAGACCTACACCTACTTGACTTTTCAATGCATGTACAAGCAATAAGGTGAAAGTAACAGTCCTTAAGAATGCAAACTTATCTTTATACTCAGCAAAGTAAGGTTCAATAATGCAACATTCAAACTCAACCTCATAATCAGGAATAATCAGCAATTGACGCTCTTCATTGAAACCATGATCAATCCATATGCAAGCTATCTTCCCTGAACTTCCATAATCAAATTAATAAGCTTCCGAATTTTTAGCAAGGAAAGAAACAACCTGATTTTGTACTGCTGTAGACTGAATTTGGTATGCACCATCCTGCACTTGTGAAGAGTTGATTTCCATGTCATCAGGAGGTCTCCACTGATGGTGCAATATCCTTCTCGTGCTTGAAACATGTAAAACAGGGTCAAAATCATCAGTAAGCAATCCAAGGTGAAATTCAGATTGAGAAAATTCAAAATTATCAATATGGAACTTTTCACCTATTTGCATTTCTTCATGAGGGATCAACAACAAAAATGCAAAAGCAATGTTATGTGTAGTAACTTCCTTGACAAAATGTTCATTAGGAGGCATCGTAGACTGGTCATCAAGAACATCTTCACCTAAAGTAGGATGATCAAGTTCATTAGTGATGACTGCAACATTATTGTTCTCAACACCACTTGGATTCTCCTACTCATCAATATGAACCACATTAGCCACCTTGTCATTAATACATAAAATCTGTGAATTTTCTATACTGAATTCATCAACAGAAAGAGGAGAAACAGGATGTGATGAATGAAGGAACTCCCTGAATTCCTCTCCTAGTAGCGTTTGTTTTGGTTCTTGATTGTGACTCTTCAGAATATTAACTCCTCCATTAAGTTCTTCATATCTTGCAGGACATTCATTAGTAAGTTGTTGAAGTTCTTGTATGAAAAATTTAATCTCCTTCGGAGCTGCCTCAGCATTTACTACCAGGTTTTTTTCAAATTCGGTGCCAGTTGGTTCCTTGATAACTTGTTGAGATTCTTCTATTGGAGGCTTACTCTTTGTAGTTTGATGTATATCCTTTGTATAGTCTGTCAACCATACCTGTTCTTCCACCTCTTCTATCGATTTTACCGATGCTCCAATATTGTCGATTTTATGGGTCGGTTTCTTAGGCGTATCATGTAACATAAGGATTTTCTCAGCCTCCCATCCCTGAGGGTCGACTTCCAGTACATAATTTCCCAAGCTTATTTCAGAAAAAGAGTACCTCCTTCAAAATATTTGTATCAGCCTGGCTTGAAGCACCCTTTTGTTCAAAAAGCATATCTCTTTAAAGAGACCTTAGTACTGCACCCCTAATTGCAGGATCCCTTAATAGCTCACGGGCAGAGAGACTTATTCTGACCTTCTTGATTTCTTCTACCACACACTCTCCTATTTGCTCTGTAGTCATGGTAGAACAGTTTTCTTCAAAACTAACCACAAATTTACCCCTGTTGCTTTCAATGCTTCCTCCTTTATCAGCATCAGATTGTTCTCCATTTATGAAACACTGAGTAGGCACATGATGGAATTCTTGAACCTCTTCAATTGTAGACTCTTCTTCATCTAGTGGAACATTGTCATTTTCCTCATCGTTTCCAAAAGGTTGAGCTATAGATTCTCCACTATACACCTGTTTTGTTTCAACACCTTTATCTTGTTCTTCTTCTGGTCCATTCTCTTCACCTCTTGGAAATGGGGCATGATTCACCACCATGACCGATATGTCATGAGGATTAGATGGTACTATCTCCTACCCACTCGAACTGTTGCTAGCATGTTGGACTTCCTGTTGGAAAATGGATACAGCAGTCTGGAATTCCTGACAATCTAATTCAGAATGCTGATTAGTGTTATGAAGCCTACACCATCCTGAAAGAGCTACTTTAGCTAGGTAAACTCCACTAGATTTTTCCTGGTTGTTTGGCTGACCCAGAGATGTTAAGTCTCCTCCATTATTCTGAGGTGGCTTCCTTCTATCAAATGTTGGCCTTGAGTGTTGATCTTTAAAATACTTTCCCCTATCAATATTTTTTCCCCTAATCTTGATCATAATTGGACTGAGTTCCCTTTTGGTAGGCCTGAGGTTGATTATTTCGGTTCCTTAAGTAGGTGACTTCAGTGTTCAACTTCTCAACTAGCTTTGTGAGTGCATCCAACCTCTCCTTGTCTACGCTATTGGATGGAAGGACAAAACCTGTTGAGTTCTGCACATAAATAGAATGGGACCCATGGTTCAATGGGTGATTAAATATCTCAGAGCTCTGCAAGTAACTGGGTATATTAGCTTTTTGATGAAAGAATGCAGGTTGGTTCATATTTAGAGGGTAATTTGGTGTGGGTGCAGCTTGAGTCAAGGGTTGACCTGGATGTGGAACCAAAGGTAATTGAGGGACTGGGCTCAACATAGGTGTTTGGTTAGCTAATGGAAAGGTTGCAGACAAGTGTTGCCTCAAATCCGTACTCACTTTAACAGCCACATCATAAGCTTCAAGTAGGTTGTCAGGGGGGTTTTCTCTCCATTTCACAAAGATCGATGTTAAACTGTCCAAAGCCTCATAATAAACCTCCCTGGTAGAGGAATCATCTACAACGTAAGGGGGTTGTAGCCTGGAATAATCCCTATGAAATCTATTATTGAAAGCCACTATTGGTTCATTTTCCTCCCTCTTGACTCTAGTAAACTACAGAAGTAACTCATTGGCACTGATTGGGATCTTAAATTTCTATAAAAATGCAGTTTCCAATTGAAGCCAAGTAGTAATAGATCCGATAGGAAGATGGTTATACCTATAGAATGCCTCATCCTCAAGGGAATATGGGAAAAGTCTGCATGCAACATCCTCATGATTAATTACCCTATCCTTAAGGGTAGTTTTAAAAATCCTAATATGCTCCTCTGCAGTCCTTTTGGGATCATTAACGTGAAAATTGGAGCAGAAAAACTCAAGATTTTTAGGCATACGATTGTAGTGGTTGAAAGGTAAGGGAGATGGGTTGTTGGCCAAGAAAGCCATTGATGGAGGTGGTGGTGGTAATGGGTGATTTATGGCATGCTGAGGTTGAGGGATGGGAATGTCCTCAGAATCATATGAAGATGAACTTGATAAAGCTGAGGATGGTGGAGATGATGGAAGTGGATGGGTGGATGATGATTCTCCCCTTCTTCTGGTCCTTCTTGACCTAATAGGATTTTGCAACTCTTGAAATTCCTCTTCCCCTAGAGTAGATTTGGTTCCTCTTTTGAATCTTTTAGGATAAATGGCAGACATAAATTGATCCAGCTTTTTTTTTCAAGCCCTCCTTCTAGCACCAATCTGTTGATGGTGTTTTCTACACAACAACAACTCAAACATAATATAATATCCTATCTCTCTTGAAAGGTAAATCTCTCTCAGCAAGCCTCAAGAGATAACCCCAAGGTCTCTAATGTCAGGTCTTGACAATGCATAAACAACTCAATGATAAATGTGAAAATGTTGGTAATCACACAAGGACCTTACAACAAGCAAATACTAAATCTTTAATTTATCAGATCTGGCAATAAAATGATACTTCAATCCTAAATCTAACTAAAATGATAAAAGAAATGACAAAAGATAAAGGTTTAAGAGAGATCCCTAAGATTAAGACTACTCCTAAGATTAATAATGCAAATGATTAAATACTTGAAATGGACCAATCCCTCATAAACTAATTCCTGCTTGACCTAGATGAATCTGCAATCTCACAGAAATAGTGCAATCTTCTATGGTATTTAAAGATTTTTCAAATCATGAACATTCATCCAAGACAACCCTATGGCAATTGAAATGAATAAACCTTCACAATTGAACTAAGCACAATAGATATATGGTCCAGGCTAACTTTGTAAAGCAACTAACAGTCAGCTAGCTGCAAAAAGTATAGACCAGGGACTGCTGCAAACACTTCAAACATCCAACCATAAACACCATTGAATCAGATCTAACTCTAAATCTAGCATATATCAAATAACCTTGAGCAATTTCAAAAGATAGAATCATAAGAACCATGCAAGATAAATCAACACAAAGAGATCACCAGAAATCACAATGTCTTCAATTGTATTGAATCATCCAATGAAAACAACAATTCCAATGTTTTGTGTTACAACATTTGCTCGGAATGAACTAACTCCTAGCTCTAATTCTTGCTTTACTACCCTACTTGCTTCTAAATCTAATTCTCCTAGTCTTCTGACTTCTACTACTCTTAAAAATGAGAATGCATTGGCCTTTTATGAATTTTACAATTTTGAATCAATGGCCATGATCAGATCAAATCAAGGGCTCACATTGCAAGTCCAGAAGCATTTGACAGTTACATTAGGGTTTTGGCATCCAGATAGATCATCATCCAATGAAATCAAATCATCTACGAATTTAGAGCAATGAGAAAATAAGACTCTGCCACTTTGACATCAACAAAAATATTGATTGGATGAAAGAAACAGGTCTACATGTGATCTTGAATCTCCAAAAAATTCCTCCAGTTGGCATACGGTTGGGCACAGACTCTTATGCAAGTGCTCCTCAAAATAGTTTGAAAACTCCTCCCTTTACACGCTTCCATATTTGTGGCATGAGAACAATTTGAAATCCCTTCCTTGCACATTTTCTTATGCAAGAATACCTTCTCATCCCCCTTTATCCTGCACAATAAATTAAGACATAACACCCATCAGGTTCGAATACAAGGATTAAATGTTCACCATTATAAACATTATTACTTAGGATATTAATCCCTCAAAAGATCTCCATTTCAAACTTTGGATGTTAGTCAATCAAATTCCAATTTTTAAAGGTTTTATGCTCTGTCATGTGTGCATTTGCAAATCATGAGATTAATAAAAGATCTCGGTAAACTCCTTATGAAAGAACCCAGCACAGGAAATCAGCCCCTCTGCAACTGGATAATTAATATTGCAATCATGTGTTGGCATCAAAGACCATCCTCAGGAGACCAAATCTGCTAGCAATCACCTACTATAATGGATCAGCAAACCACAATAGCCCACCATCCTCATGATTTTCTCTATGTGTCGTTTCCACATTCCTTTTCAAGAATCCCCCCACTTGTAACTTGTGCTTTTTTTTAGATGCCCGAGTCACTTGCAGTGCTAAAATAAGAGCCCGGTGCCATGAAACACTGTATATGTTCCATGTATGGATTACATTGCTTTGAGTTCATCGTTCTGGCCGGACTGCATGATTATTCCATCACCCATTCTACATATAAATCCTATCTTTCTCACTACTACTGATGCTTGCGGACAACAAGGGGAGGGGAATCAATGTAGATTTTGATATAATGCTCATCAAATACATTGATCTTTTAAAGAACTTATAGAGTTTATCTTCCCGTTGTTCCATTTGATTTCATATTCTACCAGAGAATTATGATGCCTGAGCCTCCACTGTTGATACCATCTTTGAAAAATTTGATATTCTTTATTCGCAATCAGCAAAGGAAACTCCATCGCCCCAACATTTTCATGAATTGAGCTCACTATCAAATTTCACTGCCGCCAACTATTGCAATGTTCTAGCCGACTCACTACCTGTGATCCTAAATTGCACCACAGGAGACTGAGTTCTCTATATTGAAGATGATGACCACAAAACCGGTTATCTCGTTCATTGATCGCGATGAGTTTGTCTTCTGTCTACTTGCCGATTCAAATTTTATGCACAGACACTAGATACCTTTCAT
Organism: Sequoia sempervirens; assembly: GCA_007258455.2. Taxonomy (NCBI): domain Eukaryota; kingdom Viridiplantae; phylum Streptophyta; class Pinopsida; order Cupressales; family Cupressaceae; genus Sequoia; species Sequoia sempervirens. Next base: position 414,031,534 of record VDFB02058242.1, read on the forward strand.
TTGTCATCTTCGTTAGGATTGGAATATTAATCTTCCCATTATCAATGGCTCGGACATGATCGCCATCCCTATGTATTTGAATTCTCGAAGAGACCAGGTTTTATTATGAATTCGCGTTGATGTTAAATAATTTTGAAGATCACGAAGCTTAGATTGTTCATTGAAAATCTATTTCATCATTTTATCATCTTCGCGGATTTAAGTCTCTCATGGATTTGAAGTTCTGGGAAACAACAGCCTTTGTGGATTTTAATAGTCCGAAGAATCCCAAGACCTCAGGAATTTTCATAGTTCGGGGAATTTCGTCATGACAGGATTTTTCCAAACTTCTATTACGTCGCGAAAAGCCTTTGTTAACGGATTTTTCTGAACTTCTCAACATTTCACAAACTCCAAAAGTGGCCAGATTTATCAAAATATTGCTATCACCACCATGATCCCTACATGCATTCACAGATTGAAAGACATATTTGATGGCCAGAAATGTTCACACTCGGCCCTTCTCCATTCAAATGCCCCGAGAACATGATCGATGATGACGTACAGTTCTTGTTGCCCGACACCCTCGAATGGCAACTCCTGCTTATCACATATCCTCACCCTGTTACACAAAGCTTCAATCCATCTCTGCCATTCCTGCGAACTCAACCTCCAACCATGATGCGGTTCCTTAGTGTCCTAGAGATTTGTGGTTTTCGGGAATTTATGACCTTCAGGGAGTTAGACCTCTCGGGGAATTTCGTCATGACAGGATTTTTTCGAACTTGTTCTTTTTACTACAATGAGTATGCTGCTAACTTGCAAGGATCCATGACCTCAACAATTCAATCATTCAATATCTCGTATATTTCTCCCTTCTAAGGGATTCCATGATATTGATTGTTGTTAAATCAGCCTCATCACGAGTTCCCAGGTCCTCCCAACTTCCTTCACCCGTGCACTCCACGTTCCATGTGTCATAAGTCAATCCTCCATATTTTCTCTGCGTTGCGTTTCTTTGTCTATCTTTATTCATCACTAACTTGTGATCTCACCACGATCTTCTTCCTTCGCATTATTGCTATGTGATCTAGTCATTGTAAATATTCATGTTGTCCTCAAGCAAAGGCCTCTCCACCAATATAATCCCCGTTCTATGATCCCACTCCGCTTTGAACTTGTATCGACATATAAATATATCCTGCAAATTCTTCCCCAGCCTCGTATTAATCTTATTTCGACTAGAAAAAATGCACTTCCTTCCTTTATCTTCGTGCTGGGAAGATTGATGAGTTGTACGTTAATCCAATTCTGATCAAGACATAAGTAATCATCCATGGGGAACCAATGTGCAATGTATTGCAAGAGATTAGGATGGAAATAAATGATGAAGCATTACGTTATACAACTCAGAGTTTGCAGAGAGGTACATTGAATCAAATTCATCCAGAAGAAAGACAATCTGAGGTCAAAGAAGTGAAAAGAAGATGCATGTGTATCCATATATAAATCAGCTTTCTCTCACAGTCATGCAAAACGAAGGTTGTCATAGTGACTGAAAATTCCATTTGCTAAGATAGCATTAACACCATTAGGGAAATAAATTAATCTCAAGAACCTTAGAATTTGCATGACGAATCAAATTAAGCACACAGATTCCGGACAGACTTCGGGAATCCGAGGAGGTAAAGGAATTTCGAAAAAAATCCGATGGACGCAGAATTCTGCGAAGGACCGAAATCTCCAAAGTGTAGTGTAAAATCCTCCTTGTCGGGTTTTAAGAAAACCAGGGAATTTTGCTCAAGGAGGAAATTCCCGAAAACAGTCAAAAACCCAAACTTTGTATGGAAACCTAGGATATTCAATAAGAACTTCAAGGGATCATTCGCATGAGCAGAATAAACATTCAAGCACATCTGAAAGCGACCAAGTTCAGCAATCAAAGGACCAAAAGGCATCAAAAACTAGAGTCAAGAGGGTCCCTGCTTTCAGTGGGGCGTGTGTGAGAAAACTGCACAACATGGTGGTGCAAAAGGCAAGCAATTATTGAATATCATTCCTATCTAGAGTAGAATTACATCATGAATATGTGAGCAGATTTTCAAGACATATATGAGAAAATTTATAGAGTACATGTGAGCATATTTTCAAGACATGTATGAGAAAATTTATAAAGTATATGTGAGCAGATTCTCAAGACATGTGAGCATATTTATAAAGGATATGAGAGAAAATTTACAAAGCATCTGAGCAAATTTATAAAGGATATGTGAGCAGATTTATAAAGCATATGTGAGCAGATTTGGGAAGAAAGTTGAATGAAGATTATGCTTTGAAGGAGCAATTTCAAGAAATAAATTTATTTTGGAGGTTGGTGCCTCATATTGAAGAGATTGGTGCCTCTTGTTGAGTTGGTTCTTAGTGGTGAGGATTGGTGTCTCCATTGGGTTGGTGCATACGAAGATAAGTGGGGATTGGTGTCTCCAATGGGTTGGTGCCTACGAAGTTTTATATAAATAATATGTTTTCATTGTTTTCTCTCATAAGGTTTTTTATGTAAATTGTGTGTTCTTGTGTTGCATAGTTGTTAAATCTTGTGTATTTGATATTTCTATAGTTGTTAAGTTTTGAAAAAGTAAAGGATTGTATTATACTAATTTACCCCCTTTCTCAGTATAATTGTGTGCTCATCAATCCTTTAAAGGATAAGAATGAGGAGGTTGAGAAAACCAGTAGGCTTTGCCTCATGACGGGAAAGAAATTCGTAAAATATTTCAAGGAGAAGGTGTTTTTTGCCTTCCTACCTAAGCCTACAAAGGTTAGGACTCTAGAGAAGAAGGTAGAAAAGGTTCCCAGCAAAGTCAAAGAAATTTTGGATGAGTTCACATAGATTATGATGGACTTACCCGATGAATTACCACCAATGAGAAGCATAAGTCATTACATGGACTTAATATCGGGTGTTATCCTTCCAAACAAGGAACCATATAGAATGACACACATGGAGAATGAAGAAGTGAATAGGAAAAAGCAAGAATTGTTAGACAAAGGGTTGATAAGAGAAAGCCTCAATCCATGTGTTGTACATGTTGTACTGGTACCAAAGAAAAATGGGGAATGGAGAATGTGTTATAAATAAGATAACCATTAAGTATATGTTTCCATTGCCTCAAATGGATGACTTGATGGTTTGTTTGAGTGGAGAAAAGTACTTCACCAAAATCGATTTGAAAAGTGGTTATCACCAAATCAAAATTAGAGAGGGTGATGAATGGAAGACAACATTCAAAACCAAGGAGGGACTATATGAGTGGCAAGTGATGTCATTTGGGTTGAAAAATGAACTTGACACTTTCATGAGGTTGATGAATGAGGTAATGAAGTATTTCCTTGGACAATTTGTTATTGTTTATCTAGATGATATTCCTTTTTTTAGCAAAACAAAAGAAGAGCACTTGTTGCACATCAAGGAAGTTTTGTAGGAGTTAAGGAAAGAAAATTTGTTGGTCAACTTAAAGAAGTGTAGTTTTATAAAAAAAGAACTGGTATATTTAGGTTTTGTAATATCTAAAGAAGGGTTGAGGATGGACCCAAAGAAGGGTAAGGCAATAGTGGATTGTCCTTCACCTAAAAGCATGTTTGAGGCTACAAGTTTTCATGGTCTAGCAAACTTCTATAAGAAGTTCATCAGAAATTTCAGTGGGATAGGTTTACCAATTATAGAAACTATGGAAGGCGTGAAGAAAGAGTTTCAGTGGACAGTTGTAGCATAGAATATTTTTTAGTTGTTAAAGAAAAAGGTGACTAAACAACCAATGTTGGCATTGTCAGACTTTGGCAAGTTGTTCCAAGTGGATTGTGATGCTAGTGACCTAGTACAATTGGAGGAGTGTTAAGTCAAGAACATAGACCCATTGCCTACTTCAACGAGAAGCTCAATGAAGTAAAGAGAAAATACTCAGTTTATGACCAAGAATTCTATGTTATTGTTCAATCCTTGAAGAAATGGAGGCATTACTTGTTGTCAAAGGAGTGTGTGCTTTATACAGATCACCATGTCTTGCAATACATCAACAATCAAGGTAAGTTAAACCAATGGCATATGAAATGAGTAGAGTTCTTGTAGAGTTACTATTTTTTTTTTAAACATAGGAGTGGTAAGTCAAATCTAGGGTCACAGATGCACTTAGCAAATGATGTTTGTTGATGAATGAGTTAAAATTCAATGTTGTTGGCTTTGATGCAATGAAATATTTGTATCCAAATGACCCAAATTTTAAGGAAGATTGGACAACTAGCAAGCGTTCAATAGCAAAGGAAAAGACACCATGGTTGTTACACCCCGCCTTTGAATTACAAATTACTTTTTACTTTATGGTAAATGCAATGATGAATTATGTGATTATGAAATTTTAAAAGATAAATGTTATGATGAATTTTATGTGATGTGATGTTTTATGTATTTAAATGAATTACTAATGAATATGCAATGATATGATTATGATGAAAATGTTAACTAACTACTTGGTTGTTTCTTGAGTGGAATTGCAAGATCGTTTTCCCACGCCCTCCAGAGGGAGGAGTATCACCTGGGAGAAGGGTGTAGTCTAAGGGCTTACTAGCAATTTCGTCTAAGTTTTCTTTGCGCTGCATAGTTCAATTTATTGAATCTATTTAATCAATGTGTGTCTAGGGTTATCAGTAGCGTCTTGAAGGTAAGTAAAACCCATAGGTTGCTTAGTCATGTTTTCCTCATTTTATTTGGGTTGCAAATAAATTGGGGTAATTGGTAACCATTTTCTTGTATGATATATATATATATATATATATATGTTATAAAAAGCACACACACACACACACACATATATATATGTATGCTCATATGGATATATATTTACATACATATACAATGGGTATGCATCGGAATTTGTATATATGTTCACATGTGTGTATATATATATGTTGGGAAAATGTGTCTCAACCTTGCAATTACATAAGTTACTATTGATACATAAGGTATTGTTCATACGACAACGACGGGGGGCATGGGGGGGATCCCCTCCCCCCCTGGGGCAAGGGGTCTAGGGGGATCATCCCACCGACTGCGGGTCTAGAGGGCAGCACTCCCTAGCGGGGGCTCAAGGGCAGCGCCCCCGAAAGCCAAATTTTATGTACACTTTATTATTTTAAATTTGGACCGTTCATCATTGTGTCTCATATCTGATAGTCGATATTTTTGTTGGATTGTCTTGCCCTAGAAGACAACCCTATTTATGAGGGCATTGTATTACGACTGTGTAGTGTGATGTATTCTAAGAGTTTCATAGCGGTTGTGCTACCTCTAGATCTCTAGTTGGTGATACTCCTGTGAGAGGCTTGCTCTGCAAGTATATTGTAATCTTTGTGATTTATGAATAATATATTGGGCGGATTTTCGAGTGTGAGGTTTTTCTCCCGAAAGGGTTTTCCCCATGTAAATCACTGTGTTGTGGTATCCATGATATTTGTGTTTATTTTTTCTTAAGTTTTTGCAATTGTTAAAGATCTATAAAAGTTTTGCATTATTCTCCTCTCAAGATTAATGTAGGAAATTGTTTCACTATCTTAGCTTCCTTACAAGTGGTATCAAAGCCTAATGACCTTTGGTTTCAGTTGTAGGTTGTTGGGTTTTTTTAACTAATCCATATTTGAGTGGGAGCTTGTGCAGAAGACACTTTGTGATCTTGTTGTAGGAATTTTTAGATGATAAGTTTATTAGGGAGAATAGAGGTGGATAAATTTTCTAAAAATAATTTTGAAAAGTGGAAGTTGAAGATGGAGGATTTTTTGATAGATCGAGATTTGTGGGATGTTGTTGATGAGAATGTTTCAAGGCCTGTAGATCCTACTCAAGCTGCTCAATATGATGTTATGGACCATAAATCCAAGGTTCTAATCAGATTGTGCTTGGTAGACTCTGTTTTAACCAATTTCCATGAAGAGACCTCTACATAGAAACTATGGAAGAAGCTTGGTGAGATGTATCAAACCAAATCTTTAGTGAACAAGATTTTTTGAGGAAGAAATTACATTCCTTAAGAATGGAAGAGGGTGGACAAATTACAAACCACTTGGAAGCACTCAATATACTAGTGGATCAGTTGGCATCAGTTGGTGTCAAAATGGATGAGGAGGAGAAATATTACATCTTGCTTTTTTCTTTGTCTAATTCATGGGATTCTCTTGTTATGGCTATTGGGAGTACTTCTGTAATATTGAAGACTGAAGATGTGGTCGGTTCTTTGCTTTCTGAAGAGATGAGGAGGAAGGTATCCATCAATACCAAGGATCCCCTAAATGTCTATGGAAGACCTAAGAAAAAAGGAAAGAAGAATGAGAAGCGTGATAAATCCAAGTCCAAGGGGAGATCTAAATCTCCTAGAAAGTCCAAAGTTATTTGTTGGAACTGTGGTAAACTTGGACATGTTTGTAAGGACTACAAAGAAGAAAAGAAGAAAAGAAGAAAAAGAAGAAATTTGATTTTGATTCTGAGTTCAAGAAAGAAGATGGTGATGCATTCATTGTAGTTTTGGAAAATCGTGCAAGTAATGATGCATGGTTAATTGACTTAGGTGCATCTTACCATATGACCTTTAATAAAGATTGGTTTTCTGAATATGAAGAATTTGATGGAGGTAAGGTGTACTTGGGTGATGATTCTTATTTAAATATTGTTTGTCGTGGTAAAGTTAAAATCAGGTTTCCTGATGGTAGAATAAAAAGGGTTAATGACGTGTTACATATCCCTGGATTAGCTCAAATTTATTATATGTGAGCAAACTAATAGATGTAGGTGTGCAGGTAGTATTTTCTGATGCAGGATGCAAGATGGTTAGAGGTGTTATGGTGATTGCTAGAGGTGTTAGATATGGAACATTGTATAAGCTTGATGCATGCACTTTTTAGTGCAATATTACTTCTGTGAAAAAAAAGTCTATGGAAGAGGTGAGGGTTTCACCTTCAGCAGATGGTCATGGCGTTTGGGTACCCAAGGGTTCCTTTTCTTCTTAATCAAAGTTGTCTGTAGAGAAAACTATGTTATGGCACTAAAGACTTGGCCACATTGGATAAAAGGGTCTACGGACCTTGAAAAATAAAAACCTTGTTGAGGGTTTGTCTAATTATAATCTTGAATTTGATTTCTGTGAGCATTGCATTTATGGAAAACAAAATTGTGTTTAGTTTTACTCGAGTTCTCATAAATCTTGTGGTGTATTGCATCTTATTCATTCTAATGTGTTTGGTTTTATAGATGTTCCTTCAATTGGTAAATCCACATATTATGTTTCATTTATTGATGATTATAGTAGGACATGGGTATACTTTCTAAAGAGTAAATCTGAAGTTTTCAGTCAATTTAAAGAATTTAAAGCAATGGTTGAGTTGTAGACTGGAAAGAAAATAAAATGTTTGAGGACTAATAATGGAAGTGAATTTTTCTCTAATGATTTTGATAGATTCTGTAAAGATTGTGGTATTCATAGACAAAAGACAACTCCATATTCTCCACAGAAGAATGGAGTTGCAAAAAGAATGAACATGACACTGATGGAGAAGGCTAGGAGTATATTGACTGGTGTTGGTCTAGAACAAAGGTTTTGGGTTGAAGTTTTTTCCATTGCTTGTTACCTAATTAACAAGTCTCCTACATTGGCTCTTGTTGATAAGACACCTATAGAGGCATGGTCGGGCAACAAGCATTTATTAAGACATCTTAGAGTTTTTGGTTGTGAGGCATATGCACATGTGCCAAAGGAGAAGTGAACAAAGTTGGAGAACAAGGCTATGAAATGTATCTTCATCGGATACAATTATGGTGTGAAAGGATACAGGCTTTGGGATCATGTTATACAAAAGGTAATACATAGTAGAAGTGTTATTTTTAAATAAACTAAGTTTTCTTCTATTTCATTGCAGCGAGAACAAAGTAAATAGGTAAATGTGATTCAATTTCCTTCTACACCTAAGAAAGTTGAATCGAGGCCCATGGATAAACAAGAAGTTGAGGAGAGATCATCTAGCTCTTTATCTTGGAAGAGGAGGAAGAACCTCCAACTCAGCTTGTTCGTAGGTCTACAAGGCATAGACAACCACCTGAAAGATATTCACTTGATGATTGGAGATGTATTTTTGCTTTGAATACTAACATGGATGAACCCATATTGGTAGAAGAGGCATTAGGTATGAATGATGCAAAATTCTGGAAGATTGCTATGGATGAAGAAATGGTAGCTTTGAAAAATAATGATACATGGGATCTTATACCATTGCGTGAAGGAAGAAAACCTATTGGTTGCAAATGGGTGTTCAAGAAAAATATTGGTTCAAATGGAAGAATTGAGAAGTAAAAAGCAAGGTTGGATACAAAATGTTACTCTCAAGTTGAGGGTGTTGATTATGGTGAGATATTTTCTCTTATTGCAAAAATGACATTCATTAGATTTTTGCTTTCTATTGTTGCTACTTATGATTTAGAAGTTGAGCAAATGGATGTGAAAATTGTTTTCCTTCATGGTGACTTGGAGGAGGATATTTATATGACACAACCAGAGCACTATGTGGTGAAAGGTAAAAGTAAATTGGTTTGCAAATTGAATAAATCATTGTATGGCCTAAAACAGAGTCCTAGGATATGATACCAGAAAATTGACATATGTGTTGAGTTGGGGATTTGAGTGTTATAAATCAGATCATTGTGTTTATTATAAAACTGATGGTGATAGTTTCCTATTTATTGCATTATATATTGATGATACATTATTTATTGGTAGAGGGAAAGATATAATTTTAGAACTAAAATCTCAACTTGCTGCTAAATTTAAAATGAAAGATCTTGGTGTAGCTAAACACATTCTTGGGATGGAAATTAAAAGAGATAAAGTGAACAGAAAGCTATGGCTTGGCCAAAGTAATTGTGTCAATTTAATTTTATAGAGGTTTGATATGCATGATTGTAGACCATTGTGTGTTCTTGTTTTAGCTGGAACAAAGTTATATATTTCAGATTGTCCAACATCCCCATCAAAGATGGAAGACATGAGCAGAGCACCTTACCAGAGTGCAGTTGGAAGCTTGATGTATGTTATGGTTTGTACTAGACCAAACATGGCCCAAGTAGTGGGAGTTCTTTCCAGATATATGTCTAATAATGGTAGAGTTCATTGGGATGTAGTCAAAAGAGTCTTTAGATATTTGTGTGGTACCTCAGATTATTCCTTGTGTTATCATAGTAATATGATTGAAGATGAGATTTCCCTTGATATTCATGGTTATGTGGATTCAGACTGGGCAGGTGATGTTGATAGCAGAAGATCTGCCAACTTTTATGTGTTTACTTTATTTGGTGGTGCAATTAATTGGATGAGTAAGCGATAGGTTGTGGTTGCTTTTTCCACTATTGAAGCAGACTGTGTTCAAATATTGAAATAAAAAAGGTGTAGTGACAATTTATTGCGACAGTCAGAGTGTGATATGTCTAGCCAAGAACTCGAGATTTCATGTCAGGACCAAGCACATTGATGTACAGTATCATTTTTTTAGAGATATGGTTGAAGATGGCAGGGTCAAGCTGGTTAAGGTATAGACTTTGATGAATCTTGTTGATTCTTTAACTAAACTTGTGAGCACAAAGAAGTTAAGATCGTGTTCAAAGACTATGGGCCTTTCGGCCCCTAGCAATTAAGAGATGAGGTTTACACCCTCCCATTGATTTTGCAAGGTGTTCGACAAGTGGGAGATTTTTTGGGAAAAAGTGTCAACTTTGCAATTACATAAGTTATTGTTGATACATAAGGTATTTTTCATATGATGACGACCCCTTCCTCCCCCCCTCCCCCGTGCGAGGGATATGGGGGGATCATCCCCTTGGCTAGGGATCAAAGGGGCAGCATGCCCTAGAAGCTAAATTTTGTGTACACTTTATTATTGTAAATCTGGACTGTTCATCATTATGTCTCATATCTAAAGATGGATATTTTTGTTGGCTTGTCTTTCCCTATAAGGAAACCCTGTTTTATGAGGGCATTGTATTACGGCTATGTAGTGTGATGTATTTTGAGAGTCTAATAGCGATTATGTTACCTCTGGATCTTTGGTTGGTAATACTTCTGTGAGAAGCTTGCTCTGCAAGTGTATTGTAATATTTGTGATTTCTAAATAATATATTGGGCGGATTTTGGAGTGTGGGATTTTTCTCCCGAAAGGATTTTCCCCACGTAAATCACTGTGTTGTGGTATGCATGATATTTGTGTTTATTTTTGTTTAAGTTTTTGTAAAAGTTTTGCATTATTCTCCTCTCAAGATTAGTGTAAGAAGTTGTTTTGCTACATTAGCTTCCTTACAATATATATGTATATTATTGGAAATAGAATAATACATATATATGTGTTATATATTATACCCTATTATTTTTTGTTGTCTATATTTAAATGTACTCAAGCTAATAAAAGCATGAATGGTGTTAGTTGGAAATGATTATTTTAACGTTCTTTGTTAATTGGAAATAATGCCAATATATATTGGCGTGATATATCAATTGCCAATTTTATACTATCAACACCTCTTTGTGGCATAAATGTTTTAATACTTTGAATGTATTTAAATTGTTCTTTTTAAATGTTTTCGAGCAACTGTTTAAGTCGTTGAAAGGGAGTTAAAAGCTTGACCCAATAAATGGGGAGACTAATGAATATTCTTTACTTCTTGAAAGCATAGATTATAATAATGTATCACACCAACTTTGTAGCAGACTGGGTGCATGGGAGTAGCCGCTAAGGTGGCACCATTTGAAGGGTTTTTAAAAATCTTATAAATCTACCAATCAATGTCGCAAGGGCGACATGAAGTTGGGACTTTGAACTAAATTTTAACCAGCTCAAATCTTCTTTTTGCATCGTGACTATGTTGCATGATTTTTTGTTTTCATAACTATTTTCAAACCACATTTTAACTGATTCTTTCCATGGTTTGGTCGTGGGGATAAGTGAATCTGGGAACCATTTTTTATTTACTTCTATCTTGCGCTAAAATTGAAATCAAATTCAGTTATTTGAGTTATCCTATAAATCCAAGATAGAAAGAGCATTTTCACCAAGTTGGGAAAGAAGTTAGTTATTGGGTTGAATAAACAGCTTGTCAAATCTTTGAAGTGGGGGCATTCTCATTGTTTTTCATTTTTAATCAAGAAAAAGGATAGCAAAGCCGTGGTTTCTATTCTCTGGATAAGATAGTACATAAAGGGAAGTTATTCTCTAAGAGCATTAACATTTTCAATCTTTTTCATTGTGAAAGTGGGGAAGAGTTGCATAATATTGCAAAGGTGCAAAAGAGGAGTTTCTATCCTCAATACTATTGCAAAGTTGCAAACTGGAACAACAAGCATTTATGTAGAGGGAAGTCTTGTAAACGTGGGAAAAGAGTTGAGTTTGTGAACCAGTTTAGGTTGAGCTAAGTAGTGGAGTTTTTCCTATTCTCCCTTTTTTTTTAAAGTTGCTTTAGAGTTGCACGTTAATGTTGTTTCAGAAGCTCGAGTAGTCATTTCTAGAAATACGTGTTTGGGGCTTGAGGGAAAGCATAATCAAACTAGTCATATCTAGTCAAGCATACAAGCAATATTTTATTAGAAATGGATACTTTCTTTAAACCAATTATGGATAAATATTGCTATAAAATTCATCCTAGTTGTGTAAAGAGGTAAAATCTACCACTTATTCTATGAGAGCCTTTCTCTATTCTTGGAAGAAAATTATTTCTCTTCTTTCCAATTGGTAAGCTTTTGGGTAGAATGCAATTAAATTGTAAATATAATTTCATTAAGAAACGTTTGGTGGGTAAAAGTTAAACCATGTTTTCTTTGTTAGATATTCAAGCCAAAGATTAGTTGGTTTTGAACTTAAAAGAGTTGGTAGAAGAGTCTCAAGCATGGTCAGTGTTAGACCTTCGATAAAAATACGTAATTCATTATGTTAGCTATTCTTTGTATTCTTGTCCATGATATTTTGTCAAAAGAGTTATAATTCAAAATGGAATCTTTAAGGCAAGACCTCACTTTTGGTCAAGAAAGACCAAGCCCTAAGGTCAAGTAATATCCTTTAATGGGAAGCACCCATCAACATGGGGTTGTTTATGATATCTTTACACTATATTATGACCAAGAAGGTTAAATTCTCGTCATTGTTGTCAAGTTTTACCAAAAGTCTATTTACAAGAGTAGACACTCTCATAAGTTATGGTAAGCTTCAAACATGTGGCAATAGCCAAGACCCAAGTAGTTACGTGATGTAACTCGAGTGTTCGAAGTTAGTAATAACTAATCAACTCAGTTGAGTTTTGATTTAGGGAGTCATTGTGTGATAAGTAATAGCTTTCAAATAAGATTAACCATTGGTCAAACAACAAGTTCGAGTCATTCTAGCTCAATTATGGTTCTCCAATTCGAGTAGAGGTGGGTGAACAAATGACTCCATGTGTAAGTAGTGGATGAACATAGTTCAAATACTTTGGCCAGAGTGAGTGCAATAGTCTCTTCTTGCACTTGTCAATTCACTGTGTTCTGGATTTGCTTAACTAATCAAAGTTGTCATTCATAGTTGGAAGGTATCCATAGTTGTTTGACAGTATTGGTTAAGTAGGGCACAACACCAAAGCTCAAATAGCAATACTAGGGGGTTCTTAATTGTACTCTTTGTTGAAAGGTAGGGCCACTTCCAATTAGGAAGGTGTGTGGGGGACCGTCGGTTTACGGTTAGAGGCAAATCACTTGGGTTATGTTCTCCCTCTTGCAGATGACATGTCGAGTCTTGTGAGACAGAAAGTATCCAGATATGGGATCTCTGACCTTGTTCCTTAAAAGTTAAATGTTATATCTATTTATTCGCAATCATTCATGTTGAAAATGTAAAAGGAAAAAAGTCGTTTATTCTTTTCAGTTTGAAAAGTAAAGTAAGTTCATTATGGAATGTATATATATATTCAGTTATGCAGTTGCAATTTCAATTATTGAAAAGAAAAAAAATTATCTTATTTTTATGGTGTTGATTTATTCCTGTAGCTCAAAAAACCAAAAAACCAAGTAAATTCTTTGTAGGTGGTTATTACAATGGCTAGAATATTTTATAACAAATGGCCTATTGTTCAAAAGGTAGAAATTATGCATACCCAAGGGTTCAATGAGAGAAAACCTCGTAAGAGAAAAGCGTAGTGGAGGCTTAAGTGGACACTTTGGGGTAGATAAGACATTGGTGATGTTGAGTGAAGGTTATTTTTGGCCTGGCATGAGTGCAGACGAAAAAATATTAGTACAAGGTTGTAAAGTTTTCTAGCATGCTAAGGGGATGAGACAAAATACGAGGTTATATTAGTCATTGCCTATACTAGAGAGATCGTGGGAGCACATCACCATGGATTTTGTTTTGGGATTACCTCAAACTCAATGAGGTAATGATTTTATCTTTGTTGTAGTGATAGGTTTTCAAAAATGGCTCATTTTATACCATGCCAGAAGACTAGTAATGCATCCCACATCACTACATTGTTCTTCAAGGATTTCCTACAAGGATTGCCTAAAAGCATTGTCTTAGATAGTGACACTAAATTTGTTGGTCATTTTTGGTGCACATTGTGGAAGAAGATGGGAACTAAGTTAGAGTTCAATTCAATCTACCATCCCCAGACTGATGGGCAAACAAAGGTTGTCAACAAAAGTTTGGGAAACTTGTTAATATGTTTGGTGGGAGACAAACCTCAACAATGGGATCTCATCTTGGCACAAGCAAAATTTGCTTACAAAAATTCAGTGAATAAAAGTGCAAGAAAGAGCACATTCCAGATAGCTTATGGTTACAACCCAAGATGTGTTGACAAGATGAGAGATAGTGCAAATTTAAACAGGAAGAGTGCAGTCGCAAAATATTTTTCCGAATACAAGTTCATGAGTTATATAGGGAGGTGAAAGAGAACTTGGAGAAAATTACAATTAAGTACAAGGAACATGTTGATCTGCATAAGAGAGAACAAGAATTTCAAGTAGGGGACATGGTTTTAGTGCATTTGAGAAAGAACTGGTTCCCACATGGAACATATAATAAGCTAAAATGGAAGAAAATAGGCTCGTACAAGGTGTTGAGGAAATTTTCCTCAAATGCCTATGAGATGGAACTCCCAAAAGGTATAGATATCTCTCCCATAGTCAATGTTGATTTGTACATGGTTCATGGAGGAGAGACGAGTTTGTAAGGGGGCACCCACTCTAGTTTGTGTGATGCACAAGGGTGGATCAATCAATCACCCGAGAAGAAGATGGATGAAATAGACAAAATAGTGGATTCCAAAGTGACTAAGAACAAAGGAAGGGACTACATCAAATATCTAGTCCATTGGAAGAACAAACTTGTGGATGAAGCTTCTTGGTTGAACATTGTAGAGTTGGCTAAGTATGGAATTCTAGTTCTAGACTTCCAATAATGTTCAAGTTTCCAACTCATGGAACATTTCCTTTTACCCAGCGTGTATGATGCAAGAGCATCCAGGTTCGCTTACAATCCTCATCAACCAAAAATAATTTCTCTATTTTTTGTTGTTGTTCCTTGTTGTTTTGGCTTGCAAGAGTTGAAAACTCAAATTTTGGAGAATCCCCATATGTTCATGGAAAATTGAAGGCATTACTTTGAAGAGGAATGGATTTCCTATCCACATATGCCTTTGCAAAACTTCTAATCTTATTCAAATCCCCCTCATCTCCCTGCAATTCCTCTTGACGCCCAAGTTCTCGTAAGTCTCCAATTTACAAAACTTTTTATCTCATCTGACCATCTACCAACTTATCGCTAAGTCCTTTTGAACTTCATTTCTCTGTCACCCGCAAACTTTTTGTCGTTGCCATTTGTAGAATTCTTGATTCCATCTTCTTGCAAGTTCACTTGCAACACATTTTCCCACATCCTGATAGCCATACTTTCTCCACTTTTTGGTAACACTCTTTCTCCCACAAGGTTCCCTTAAGGAGGAACTTCTCCTTGCATCCACACCTATCACGATGCCTTTCGTTTTCCTGCAAGTCCACATGAGCCTTACTTCTTTGCATCCTAACAACCCCTAGATCCTTGCCTTCCATTTTCCCGCAAGTCCACATGAGCCTTACTTCTTTGCATCCCAATGACCCGTAGATCCCTGCATCTTGAAGTTCCACATTTTCCACAAAAATCGTTTTCGTTGAACTTTCACCGCCAAACGGATTTGTCCACTTACCCTTTGA
Organism: Sequoia sempervirens; assembly: GCA_007258455.2. Taxonomy (NCBI): domain Eukaryota; kingdom Viridiplantae; phylum Streptophyta; class Pinopsida; order Cupressales; family Cupressaceae; genus Sequoia; species Sequoia sempervirens. The sequence goes on from VDFB02058242.1 coordinate 414,046,803, forward strand.
AATCCTACATCCTAAGAGCTCTCAAATTTCTGCAGTTTTCCTTTGTGCCTGAATGAAGGACCAAATGTGAAACTTCCTTAGACATCCAAACATGTCCAAATGGCCTACATTTTCCTGCAATGCATGTTGGATGTGATTCCTCCTCATGATAAAGGGTGAAACCCCCTTGGATTTCAACAACTATCTAAGAAGATGGCAAAAGGTGCCAGATGTGGTTACAATGATCTGCGTGTGTATCTCCTAAGCCAAAGAGAAGCAAACATGTGTCCCATCACTCAGGACATGGAGAGGTCGCCACCTTTTGCATGCTTGGCCTTAAATTGGGATTCATTCATTGTTTGTAGGATGATTCACTATGGACAAACTTTTGTTGTGAGATTTTCATTAAGTGAAAATTTGCTTCTAAGAACTATAATAGCTTAGGGCTCCAATGTGAGGGTGATAGAAACGTTCTATTTTCAATGCATATACATTGTAAGGCTCTAAAGCCATGGCATGTATGAATGCATGTTAAGGCACTCCTGATGTAACACTCCATTTGCATGTAATAAAAGTTTACTAGTGTTTTTCTATTGAAGTTTTATTTGTTGCCTAATTCAGTAACCTGTCAAGGCCCCTAAATCCTAACCTGCATTACAAGCCAACACTAGATAAGGGTCATTCGAACTACATCATTCAAGATGTAAATGTTGACAATTCCAAAGGCTTTGATACAATCATGTGCAACATAATGGGGCTATTGGGTCAATAATGACATTAGGACTCGACATGATCGTTTTCATGTGACATGAAGGTTGGTTTGCTAGCAATCTTATGCAACTATAGCTAGTATGGGCATTCATGCCTACTCTTCACTACAAGATAAAATGTAGCCCCTTCCCTATTCATGATCCTCCCCGATCGTGGTTTGTGGGCATGAAATGATATAAAATGAAGCATGTTATCTTCATCAGGGCATGGTCTATAGATATAACAATTTGTGGCCTTCTCTTCTTGACTTACACAACATGGTTTTGAAATCTTAGAAGCCTCTCATTGGTGGCGAGATGAAGTTATTTCCTAGTGCTAGGGTCTTCTTCATTTCAGATTTTTCCTCCTCCAAGGAAAGGGATTTGGTGCTTGACAGTAGGTTATGGATCTGAGGAGAGCACTCCCTCTTAATCAAGCCTTAGTCTCTTTCCTTCAACCCCCTCTCTAAACTACTCCATATAAGACCTATTTGGGTTGGGCTTCTGAATCTTCCTCTCCAATTTTGGAAGATTCTTGCTATGAGGCTATTGGCAATGCAATTGATTGCTTCTTGAAGGTTGACACTACTACTTCCTACATGGGTCACTCTACTTTTGCTTGTATTCTGGTGGGCATAGATATCTCCAAGGCTCTTCATAGGGATATTGTTTTGATTGTAAGGGATAAACCTTGGACTCAACCACTTGACTATGAGGGTCTCCCCTTTAAATGTAGACAATGTTTCACTATTGGCTTTTAAGGAGGTCCCTCCTATTCAAGCTTCTATTGATGAGTCCCACCCAACTTTTAAGCCAGATGCTCAATTTCCCATTTCTACTACTCTTATTATACCCTTGGCTTCAACAAAACATTTGTTTGCTCTTGAGGTAGTTGATTGACGATTAGCTTCTTTGGCTAGGCATTCCTCTATTTGCATTGCACCCTTGGATGGGCCCTCTAAGGAGTAGTCTCTTCCCCCCTCCCCTAAGTCCAATCATACACCAAAGCTAAGGGTGTGAAGTTGGATAGGGTAGTGTCTGGCATTGTTTAGGCTAAATCCTTAGGTACACTTTTGTGCTAGGCAACATAGTTGTAGTTGTGTTAGATCTTGCAACTTGGTAGCAATTGTGTTGGATCTTGCTAGACAACTTCGTTGCAGTTGTAGTGTGTTTGTCCCTTTTGTGAAATTGTTGTGTTCTATCTAATGTTCAAGGTTTGCAACCCCTTCAAAACCAATTCATCTTAATTAAAAACATAATGGAGCTACCCTCTAGTAACAACAAACCTCTATGACATTGCTCATGATTACTAATAAAAATATCTACCATATGACATGACACAATGTAAGGGATAAAACTAAAAACCTTGATTTCTTTAAGACAAAGAATGTCCAAAGAAGCAAGTCTCCATTGAAACTCTTGCAAAGTGAACTTGTGTTGTGGGTCTATTAGACCCTTAACATTTCATGAGAAACAACTCATGAAAAAAGCATATCTAAGAGCATTCCCTAAACACTTACCCTTGTAAAATCTAGCAATTGTTCTAAAAAATTTGACTCTAGTTTTGTGGAGAATACTCTCAAAATTCATATCATGTTTCATGAACATATTCCCCTTCTATGAACCAAGGCTTGTGAGAGAACATATTTCCCTTGGGTAGAGAAGTGGTTTGAACAAATGATATAGTGCTTAAATTTTGAGACAAAAAACACTAGCAATGAGTGGCATTTAAGAGCAACAAGGCTTACCAACCTTTTTGGAGAGCTCACCAAATGTTTGAGTGAGTTTTGGCTAACTACCACCACTTTTTTGTTTTGTGATTGGTGTTTGGTCAAAAGTGTCACAAGCACAAAGGCTTTAGTAGTTGCACCACTAGTATGTCTCATATTGTTAGCACCAATTTGAGATCCCATATTGGGTACATTAAAATTGCATTTGCGATTGCAAACATTAGTCTAGCCTTCCTTGCTCTATTTGAGGCATTTTTTTACTCACTAGTTTGGAGGTTGGTTTGGTCTTATGGATGGCTAGAGGACAATCCCTAATTTTGTGCTCAAAATATTGGCACCTAAAACATATGTTTGATAGATTAATATACAACTCTTTGAACATGGCACATGACAATTTGTATATCAATGGTTTCCTTAAAGTTGTAAGAAACATTTGTTTCCATCCAAACCTTTATTGTGGATGGGTGGAGTATAACTTGTCTGCTTTGACACATACCATCCTCCCCAAGAGGAGGTAATATGATTTAGAATCAGCCAACAAGGCATTGGCAAGCACAAACTTCAATCCACATAGGGAACTTAAGGGCTTAGTGGTCAAACACAACAAAGTTCCTAGTCTAAGGGAAAAAAATATAATAGTGATGTTTAAGGACAACATTTGCATAATTAATTTTAAACAAAGTGAAGGTAAAAAACGCCATTGTAATGTCCCCATTTTCCGAGCATCAGAGTTCGTAAGGATTAGCCTATCATTTGACCCTCGTAGGCTAACAGTTATGGATAGAGGGTCTTCTGTGGCAGTTACCGATGATTTAGAGACATTACTCTTCAGCTAGATTCAGGTTTTGGCCTTTGCACAGGTTATTTGACTCAGATTGGCACACTTACTATTTATAATAAGTTACTATTTTGGGAGAGTCAGGGTTCCTATTAATAGAAAGACCCCTGAGCAGAGCATATTGGCAGTGTTGACCTTGATTGGGCCTTTGCAGCTGTTTCTAGACTCAATTTCACATACTTTTTTAGACAGGCATCCAATCACATGGAGAACAGGGAGAGTCGACTCCTGGCTTAGACGGCTTAGCAATCAGACAAGTACATCAAGAGATATTAATGTTTAAGTGACTTAAGTGATTTATTTAATATTTTAATATTATTATAAAGTTATAAAGTAACTTTATAATAATAAAGTCACTTTAATATATTAAAGTGCGTTAAGTAAATAATTTAATGTGGGAATAAATCTTTTATCCCACATTGGCCAAGAAGGTGTTTGAGCTCTCCTAATGAAAGAATAAAAAGAGAGGTAAGAGCTCATTCTCGACATCCAGTTGATGAATATTATTTTGATTGATTTTTATTGTGGAGCCTACAGCTTTCGCAGTTTTCTTCTTTGATTATAGGAAACGAAAACTTCCTATTGATAGCATAACTAAAGGAGTGAAAGATCTCTTGAAGGGTTGCAATTAAGGAGAGGATAATTCAGTCCTTTCAATTGTACTTTATCGGAGAAGAATCATAGAAGTTTTTACAAGAGTTTACATTGCAAATCAAAAGTTAATGCACTGCTGCTACAGTGGTGTGAACAGTGCCGCTATATAATTCAGATTTGCAAGGGTTTGGAGGCATCATTGGAGCATTGCATCATTCCATGTCAAAAGATCGATTTGTATTTTCAGCTTAGTAGAGAAATTCTGATCTCCAGCATAACAGCATTGGAGAAGGGTTTGATTTCTGGCAGCAGCAATCTGGAGTTAATTCAGTCATTAAGGGACGCCATAAGGAGCCACGTTTTTGCTTTTACACCTCTGTTTGGCATCGATTCAATCTAGGAATTGTGGCACTTCATGAATGGATGGTTGGAGATGATCTTCTAAGCAATACGAAGGTGTCTTGTGACCACAACAAAAATACAGAGGTCTGATCTTACGGAATAGGGGCGGCTATGTCCATGAGTGCGATTTCAACAAAGGCATCATATAAAAATCCAATAAAATCAGGGAAACTTCGTTAGTCTTCAAAGAGACTAGGCGCTACATCAAGGGGGTCAAATCAGCCCAGCTCAAAGAGTTTTGAATTCTTCTAACAAGCAGCCTTCAACTCCAGGTTCAAACAGATTTTGTATGACTTCAGTCTGGCACTTCAATTAGTAAATCTGCATTGTAATTTCCATGTTAAATATAGTTGCATTTGCATTGTTAAGTAGCTACTGTTGTAGAGCTCATTACCATCGACATTGTGGAAAGGGGATAATTACTTTATCATAGCATACACCAGTAAATTGTAAATCAGACTGTAATAGTTCCTATCAGATCTGATAAATCCTTGTGTTTGAATGAAATGCCAAGAGTCTTGGCATCCTCATGTAGATTTGTATTGAGTGATTGCATTTCAAATAAGTTAGCAGCATTTGGGAAGCCATACATGATTGTTTATGCATTGGAGTATCATTTGTATCAGCTTAATAGAATGCTTGCCAAATGTTTGGCAAAATGCCAATAGGCTGTAGGTGCATATTTTACTTGAAGCATTTATATATATGCATTTTCATTGGAGTTCATTACTTATACTTTTTAGAAGTGTTTTAAAGCATTCTATTTATCTTGGCATTCATTTCTATCAAGCATTTCAAACTGAAAACACCTTATCAGCAAACAAAGACTTTGCCTACAAAGTGTTTGACAAAATTTCAAGGGAACAAAGAAGAGTTTTTGAGTCAGCTTAGGCTAGGCTCATCACAGCCATAGGTAAATTCTAGACTGAATCTAGAATTTAACTCCATGAGGGAACCCACTAATCTTCATTCATATCTTAAGCATGTTTTCAAAAGAGATTCTACCTCTAAAATATCTTATGACAGTGCATTGTTTTAGCTACTGACATGCATTATCAAAATCCAAAACTAAAAAACATTTAAGAGATTCCAATATTAATACCTCGTAAAATACCTTTAGAAAAAAATTCTGAAATTTATTTATATGTGAAAACATGAGTCACAACAAAACCAGCTGCTTGCATTAACAGCTGAAACATTAGGTTTGGGCACCATTAAATAAGGCTAAGTAACCAAGAACCAAAAAAAAATCTAAAAGACTAATGCAATAAAAGCAAGAAATATAAGATATATTGATATTCCATTGCACTATCCGAAGATGTTATGACAAACGAAAACCTATCAAGAGAAACGGGTATCAAAGTCAAACCAGCATCTCTCTTATTTTTTTCAACAAAATCACTCATCTTGTACACCAATTACAAAACTGATACTATAGTTGCGGCATCTGTCAAGTTATATAGTTAATCAAGGTTTAAGAAAAAAAGCTTAATCTATTCCACCCTTTGCTTTAGAGTGTAAGGTCTATTATTGGGTTAAAGTGTTCGTCCTATTATGGCTTTGTCATAAAATTTACACCAGCTCTCAAGTTCTATAGCTAATCATGGCTTAAGGAATGAATGCCTAACCTATTCTACCTTTTGCTTTAAGGTTTGATTTAATGTGTATAACATATTAGTGTTGTAATGTGTCATGTGCAATGCTTGTGATAGCAGAATGAAATTGGCTTTGCTTTGGTAAGGCCTTGGGAAGGTAACCTCTTCCTAAGATTATCTTGACAACACAAAGCAAACAATATCTTGACCTAAGTTTTGATCATGCCATAAGAATGATTCATTGGAAAAAAAACAAATACAGTTAAATGAACAGTTACTGAAATATCATAGCATGCATTATAATGTGCACTTCACAAGCGAAAAATTGAAGGCTAAACAATCTGGATGACAAACCTATAAAAATATTGTTTTGGGGAACATTGCAATCCATGAAGAGCCAGTCCACATATACAGATTGACAATAAATAAGCATCCAAATGAAAAGATTCAATTCCTAGAAAACAATGTAAATAAGAACTACTAAAGCTTTTTTGGCCCTGAAAAACAGTGCTGTTGAAGCACCACCCAGAAAACAAAATGCTCAGTCTCAGTGTACCTTGCGTTAAGTTTTCAGGATCTCTTAGGTGAATTTATATAAACACAATTGATATTTATATTTCAAAATTTATGAAATTAAAGCAAAAGTTATATTAATACAGATCACTCGTTAAATTGTGAAAATACATAAAACAGATTACTATTTAAAAAAAAATCTTTGTATCCTGTGCTTATCTCTAACCTTGGTCTCAAGAACATAAGAGTCTAGCTTCATTGATTTCTTAGTTGCTATATAGTCCCAAATAATGTAAAACACTATGATCTAAATATTAAAAGCAGGTGCATCGTTCGTGTCACAAACCCTATTTAAAACAACTGCAGTATCATGTTAACTTTACTGACAATTTTTAGTTTACATGCATACAAATTTAAATGGTAATTTATCAGGTAACTGGCAAAGAATTTATTTTTAAAAAAGATATAGCTATCGTTAAACTCCTCAGAGCATATATGCAAATTAATCATGGCTAGTTTTTTCACAACATGTCAGTTAGGCAATAGTCTGAGCAAAGCATGCAGGTCATTTTTAAACCACAGGTTAGGCATGAGCAGCTGTAGCAGGATTATTATATTCGCTTGTTAATACCTGCCCATACTGACCTTTCATGTCCTCCTCATCTTCTTCATAATCTGCCCTTGCATTAAGGGTAAGCATTTGGCATATTAGCCAAAACAAAGAAGCATCTAAAGCCAGGAAGGCAGCTCCGCCATATAAGCCAGTCTTTGCAGTTGGGCAAAGTGTTGTGAGATCATGATGTACATTTCGTGTTCGATGCAGACTCTCTGTGATTGTAGCCCACATCATTAAGGCTTCGGCAACAAAAGAGACGGCCCTGGTAAGCAGATGATACATGGAATTAGCATGGCCAAACACATTTAGCTAAACCACTAACATCTGGACACCCTTCTATTTATATCACATATTAAAAAGATTAAAAAGTTATTATGAAGTTTAAATTTCAGTGGTTCATCTCACAATAAATTAGAACATGTTCCCCAATCCTTGAATTTACGTCCTCAATAGCCTAAACAGGGAAAAGAAACTGATGGTACACTGTAGACAGAAAATATTTAAAATTACGGCACCTACCAATATGTTTACAAAGTACTTACGCAGCAATAGCAAAAAAGACAACCAAAGAAGTGGTCCTCTGGAGAGCGTGTACAGGAACTGCCTTCCCTTTGTAGGGAAAAAATACAGCTACAACCCCAAACACAGATGATAAGAATGACAATATGATTGAGAAGCTGCCCAACACAATAGTTGGATCAGAAGGGTATTTGCAGATGACAACGCCCTTCCCTGGAATAGGAGTTCCCGAAGCAGGCTGCAGAACACATAAAGGGAGTAACATGTTCATCATAGCTTGTAAAAATAAAAGCCAGTATTTTCAGATACAAGGGGAAAAATCTAATTTTAAATTGTTCTGCATACGCGATCAAATACTCAAATTACTCTGAATCCTAATGCAGATTACTAAAATGAAATGTGGCCTTGGAATCGATAATGAATTGTGAGCATAAGACTTTTCCTTTTTCTTTATTTCGTTGAGAAACTTTGTAAAGAGGCGTTCTTTCATCTCTTCTTTTTATTTCATCTCCCAGTTTCTAAAACAAATTACTCGGTGCTAATGTGACCTGTAGTGTAAGACAAACTTTGAACCCCATATAATTTTGTGTTTTCATATTTTTTAAAATGTTGAAATGCCTACAGATGAAAAATAGCTTCAGATATATCCTATTTCATGCAGAATAACAATTCAATAAGATATTTCTATTTAAACATAAGATACTCACACCTCAAGCAAAAATAATCATTCTCCAAAATCAAAGCTCAGGAATGATTTGATGTTTTGGTTCCCATTACTGGTGAGTTTTGGAAGGGCAAGATCAAATATATACCAAGAACACTCAAGAAAACAAAGAAGCTATCATCATGGAGACCCATCTTGAGAGGCTAATATCTAGCCAACCGGATGCAACTTCAACAATAAAATTGTATTAATTAAAAAAGTTAGTGTAGCAGATGATAACATCAAGTTACAAATATCAATGGGTTTTGCTGGATGAAAAAAATGGATCAGGGATTTAGACATTGCAAAAAGGCGGTGTAATGAGTTGTATGCAGATGGTTACCACTACATCCAAGAATTTGCTTTTTACTAGCCACGCATTCTAGACAGAAAGCAAGGAAGATGCTTATGGATTTGATCTTTTTTGAAAGGAAATATAAATAATTGAACTTAAAGATCCTCTTTCCAAAAAAGATAGCTGCAGACAGACAGAAACAGAGGGACGAGGAAATGATAGCCTTGGGAAGATGAAGAAAATTGAAGACATAGCAGCATCTATATGCAAATTATTATTTTCAAAATGATCCATATATTAAGGCAGGTATTTGAGCTCTGTTTGAATCAGTTGGATGTGCTGATGGATGAAAACAAGGACAAGAACCAACAGACAGATGATAGAAACCACCGATTATGGAGCTAGATCAAAATGGTTGTTTTCACTACTACTTGTTTGCTATGGTTTTGTTAGTTTTGAAATTTTTTGTTTTACGAACTTTCAAATGTTTCTGGGACTTGATTTGAGGCTGCAAAGAATTTTTTTAAGAGACTCAATTTCTGGTCTTGATAGACTCTGCAAACCAGAGGTCAAACGCTAAGACGGAGATGGTAAACAAGAAGCATATGAATCTTCAGCCACAGGTCAACATTGGAAAATGAATGTCTACAGTTAAAAGCAGTATTTCTCTGAGTTTCTGGTGCAGGGAAACGGGTTTCAGGGACAGCAATTTTTTTTCCCAGATTTGAGGACAGCAAGGGACCAGCTATTAAAATAAATATAAAATTAATATTTAAAAAATTAATTACACAAACCAATAAAAGAAGATGCAATTTATCATTTACGTAAACACTATAAGCAAGAGCAGTTGAAATCTATACACAATTTGACAATTTGAAAATCAGTTGATCCAAATATTTATATTGTTCATCAAAAGTTTAAGATACAAATGGCTAATCTAACTCATTGTTCAATACAAATGTTGTGGCATACTCATTGCTAGGACTGCTAGACTCATCTAGCCCTTACAATTGGACCCTAACCAACCCTCTATATGTAACATGATCCTCATCAATTTATGTCGGCTCCTTAGGCTATACATCTCATCATGTTGCTAGATTTTCCTTGCAAGGCACTATGTACTTCGATCTACTAGATGTCAGCTTGTTCCTCTTGAGAGAATAGATGAAGTTGTATATAGATCAAGTCCTCTTAGCAGCAACCACAAACCTATGATGAGAATCGCATGGCTAGTGTACAACTACCGCCAACTCACTGGCTTTTCTTGCACTAAAGTCTCCTTATCTATCTTTGTCAAACTCATGTAGCCCCAAAGTTTAGTAAATCTGGTCCACTCATGTCAGGTCAATGTGGCTTCCTGTATGCTGTACATCTTCTTAATGGTCTTCATGAAGTCCCTCTTCACCTTCACATCATCTTTGGGAGCAGTTTTCTAATCCTCTATACATACCACTTTGGGTGCAGTGCATATGCAGCCATGTGTAAAGGAGTACTGAGCTTCTTCCAGCTTTGTTGAATGATAAGGTTGAATATGCTCATCATAGAACAGCAATGCAGGGTCACTCTATCATGATCAGTAGTTGCAAGGGACTTTGCAACTGAATCATCTTCTCTAATAGAACAAAGAAAGATGCATATCTTCTTTCAATAGATTTGATAAATTACTTTGTAGAAGACCAAAATAGTCTAAGTCACAAGGTTCAAATTCGAATTTGAGTTCGGCAATATTGAAATTCGGATGAAATTCGACAAGGGAAAAATTCAAAAAGTAAAAAAATCGGATTAAATTCGCCTTATTAAATTTTTTAATTTTTTTAAAATATAAGGTATATTTTTTTTTAATATAAGGTATTATTTTAAAAATATAGGGTATTTTTTTAAAATATAACTATATAAGTAATATATATGTATACACTTGTCTTATTTTTATTTTTATTTTCCCATTCAATTAATAAATTTATTAATGATAAAATCATAGTATGAACACTATAACAAATTTGTATTTATTTAATAACTATAACATGTTACGCCATATTATATTGATAATATAATGTAGGGTCTTTATCAGTATCTTAAAATCATAATGATCAATTTACTTATGTCGGTCATATTATATAATAAATGATAAATTAGGTCCTCAATGAACCGTCTAAGTCTCGACCCTAATTTTTTCTAAAGGGCAATGGATACAGCGGCGACAAAATGCAAGTGATTCATACAGAGAAATTCGACAGCGCAGGAAAATGTGGTGGAAATGTGTTCAAGAAATGTGACCAGATTGTTTGACTTCCAAACTGTTCGGCGATTGTTCTTGACTAGACTATTCGGCAATCAAACCCAGAAACTTGTTGTCTGTGTTCAGAGCGATGCGAGCAGACATTTTATAGAGAAACGAAATAGAAATCCTTAAAAAATCTATTCGAAAACCCTAAGAAAATTTTTAAAACAATATAATTTAATCAATAAAAACTTATGCCTGTATTGTACGAATAAAATGACGAATTTAAACGAATTTTTTATTAATATTTAAAATTCAACGAAATTCGAATTTCATGGATGAAATTCACCGAATACTGTGACACAGAAAATAGTGCATGTGATGTGTGCTGATTGCAAATAAGCATATATCTCTTGCATTGGCTACAACCTATTTGATCCACTCAATTTTACCAATGTCCTTGAGTGCATTGTCCGTAGCATGCAAACAAGTGGTCCAATAGATATGCTTATAGGCAGCTTCAACCAACTTCTTGGCTGTCCTACACAAATATACACAATCATCACAACCTGCACCACATTATCAAGGTCAATCTCTTCAATGGCATCTCTAAGGACCTAACACTAAAACTCGCATCCTTGCAATTCCCTAAACAATCAACTGTCCTAAGGAAGTAAGGGCCCCTCCTTACATGTGACCATGATATTGATAGTGGATAGTATCTAACATCCGTCCACCCATCCACAATAATGTTGCACCCACCTGAGACCAATGTAGCCTTCATTTCCTCCAATAGTACATTTATCTTCAAATAGTTCTTATTCAAGATAGCAGTCCTCAATTTTGTCCTCCTTGGTGCTGTAATGTCCCACCCCAAATGGAACAATCTCTATTGTGACTTAGCTCAAATTTTTCTGATTTGTCTCAGCTTGGCATATTGGGCATTTTGTCAAACACTTTGTATCATACTGAATGGAATGTTTAGCTTCAATGATATTTGAGTTTGCAAATACACTATTGTTCTCAGCACATAGATTTCATATGAAAATACAGTTTACATCACATTCTTAACATGGAGGTGGATATATATATATTTGAGTTCATTAACAGCAGTAATATTTATATTTCCCGAGTACATAAACAGCAGCAATACAAGTACATTCTCAGAAATATGAATTACAACAGATATAAATACCAATTTATCCACATTGGCTGTAAATGAAGGCTTCACCTAAAGGTCACGGCTTGCAAGAATAATCCACACAGCAGTTGATATCTTGATAACACACATTCCAAACTCATGAAACGCTCAGAAAAGCACTACACACAGCAGCTGTTTACACACAGCAGAAATCATGCATTCCAACACTTGGTTTCCACAAGTCTCACGCCAACAGGGGTATATACAGCAGCAGTAAGCAATAATCCTCACGCCACTGAAAATGGAGTCTTCAATCAGCAATATAAACCTTTAACACCAAATGCCCAGCACAATGGAGTTTATCAAACCCTACACCTGGCAATTGCTTTCAATATTTACCATATGCAGTATGAATGTTTCAAAGTTCAAATGCTTGCCTGTCAATGATGTATAAAACTCAGATTTCCCATTTAAATCTTCAAACCCTTAAAAACGAAACTCTCTTGTAGATTCGTTGAAGCACAAGCACAATTCCTGCAATGGAATTGTCTGCAAACTATTCTTCCTGAGGGGCTATGTCCTCAAAAAGCTTGAGATTTTCAGACTCTCTGGTCTTCAGCAAAACCCATAGCCAAATTCTTCTTCTTCAACAATGAACGAATGAATGAAATGAATTCCAAAATGCCCTTTTATATTTCACCTCAAATTCCCTTTAAATTCAGTTCATCCAATTTACTTTCATTTCCCTTTCATTGTGAAACTTGGGCAATTGTCAATAATATTGGCTCCAGAGGCCAGGGTTTTACACCCTTGAACACGTTTGCAAAGAAGTGGGTATGCAAATCAACACCAACAAAACCAAGATCATGAGCTTCTCCAATAAAAAGAAAAAAAATCAGTTTGAATTTTAATTTGAAGCATTCTAGAAGAAGTAACTAAGTATAAGTACCTTGGGATTGACTTCAAAAACAAGATTAGTTGGGAAACTTGCAGAAGGAAGAGAATTTTGGGAGGTTGGAGAGCACTTTTTGCCCTTCAAAATATATGCAGAGAGGCATAGGTATGGTATTGGAAAACTACTCAAATTCTATTTGGGCTATTAATAATTTCAATGGTGCTTTATGGATGTGAAATATGGGCTAGCAGTACTTCAAACACCAAATGGAAGCAAATAGAGAGAATTAAGAAATGCATGATCACAAGCAAATTCAAATTAAAAATTTTGGTCCCCTATGAGATTCTTCTAGCTGAAACAAATACAATTCCTATTAAAGCCATTGCTATGGTGCATCTCTTAAGATATCTGAAAAATTTGCACAAATGGAGATAAATAGATGGCCCAAAGCTGTCTTTGATGATGTCCTCAGCATAAGAAAGAAGTCATGGATGAAGCAAAACAAGCAAGTGGATGAGCAAATGGCATATTCACTTGAATGCATGTGTTCTAATAATAGCAAAGAAACTAAGGCATTTGTTATAGATAAGTTTCACAAGTCTATGGGAAAAGGTGTTAAGGAGAAAGAAAAAATATAACCTTGAGGAATTTAACCCCACTTCCAACCATCGCCAAAAGGCCTATTTAGGGGCCAATATCCCTTGGAAAGCAAAGATTTTTATAGCTCATTTAAGGACTAACTCACATTATCTTCAATGTGAAACAAGTAGATGGAAAAGGCCAAAAGAGGTATGGGAAGAGAGAGTTTGTGCCTTTTGCACAATTAGTGGAGTGGAACCAAAAAAATTTGAAAAAAAAACACTTTATTTTGAAATACGAAGCTTACAATGAAATTCAAGTAAAGTACACAAGTAATTTAGGCAGCTTTGTTACAAGATCTATTCAATGGGGAGATGGTTAAGAAAATGGAGTTCATTATCAAATTGAATAGCAGAAGATCAGCACTTCAAAAAGCAAAAAATTGCAGGGTAGCTGTCCCATAGGCTATCTTTGACCTCGTGGACATTAAAAATCTTCTTTTCTCTTCTATTCTGACAGACAAGATTACCTCTTTAGAGTAAAGGTGACATTTTCTTGATCAAGAAACTAATTGACCACATGATACAAGCAAATGAGGTTTAACCAATTATCTAGAGCATTACCACATATTTTACCTTTGAAATATTCCCCAGATTCCTTTGCCCTAAGAGATTAATAAGATCATGTGTTGGCATATTTCCAAACTAATCACACTGAAAACTAGATCTACATAAACATAGACCTTGTTGGGTACAAAAACAAAGGATAATTATTCAACATCTATAATGAGTAAACCAACAAAAACGCATTTGAAAATTTTGATGGAAGAATCTAAGCAAGTAAGAAATTGGTGAAAATAAGGTCCAAAATACACAAAAAAACATGGACAATACAACAGCAAAGATTCAATATTATAAATCTACATAAATATAAGGTAAGCTAGAACAACTGGTTAGAACATTTATATAAAATATATATACCAAGTTGTTGTAGACCTTAAATCTTTGCATTACTGTAAAGCAAACCTCTGAAACAGTAGGAAATAGGGTGCAAAATTTGAGAACAATTGCAATCCTGTACTCCAATTATTTCCTTAGGAATAGGAAATATTCAAACTGCAGAATTGACATCGGTTGAAAAAAATTTTAAAAGGGATATTTTTTTTGTAAGGCATTCTTATTAACATGAACTAGGAAATAATAATTAAAAGTAGCATGTCTAACATCAAGGGGAAATTGGAGGAAAGATATAAAAGAAACATTATATCTTAAACACTCAGAAAACTTTAGCTTTTGATATCCACACACGAAGGATGAGAGTTCCCTTATTCACCATGCAGTTTTCTCGCACAACATTGTAAAAATAAAGGAAGATTCGCTCTCTAAATACTGTTGGTTTGCAATTTAAAGCATTAATGGTACACTGCAAGATTCTCAACATAAACATATATAAAATTCTCCATAAAATTTGGTATAAGATAGTTGAGGTGTATCAATTTCCCTCATAATATTGTACATATAGCAAAGCCACTAGGATCTCATTAGTTATATACATCACATCACCAGCCAACTCATAAAGTCACCAACCAAAAAGGGAAAAATCTTCAAGAGATGAAAAAGTTCTAGATATGAAACCTTCTTGTTCTCGGCCACAACTCCAAAGATAAATGCCAAAATACCAAGTGCTGCAATAGTAATTGCAATTCGCCCAACCTCACCTAAAGCCATTGTGCCTGTTCATAAATATATAAATAGTTTAGAGAAATGTATTTTTGTATCATACCAATATAGTAATTTAATAAACAAAAAAGTTAAGCAATAAAGGTAAAAGTAAGCTTAACTATTTAAGTTTTGTCAAATGAAACATCAATTTGATGTATAAGATCTCCTTTGTAGAAGGCCACAAAAGAAATTGTTTTGCCATTTATTTTAAATGGTGTTTAAGTTTTATACTCCTAAGTTTTGATCTCATACCAAGTTCAATAGCCAACTCAAACATGCCAAAAGATCAAGCATAAACACATTCAACAATTAAAATATAAGAATGAAGAAGAAATTTGGTTGAAGTGATATGCAATTTATCAATTGAAATATTCTACTCTATGACCTTCCAATAAAAGTCAGATTCAATTTTACAAGAAGTTGAGGGAAAGTGAAGTCATCACATCCGTAGAGGTGGTTGAGTGCCTAAATACCCTTTAAAGAAAAGTTTATTCGTAAATATCTTTAAGGAATGAAAATACATTATAATTTCTCTAAATTACTAAATTGTCATTAGATATGAATACAAGTAGATGAACATTTGTAGAAAAAGCATATAAAAATCATAAATATATACATATTTGCAATCTGAAAAAATCAAAATACTACATATCATACAAATTCTAAACAAAATTATCATAAATAATATAAATTTAATATACAATATTCCAATCTATTTAAAATATTTGTATCAGTGCTCCTTGAGGACGCATCCCCTACCCTAAATGGCATTGTCCCCTATAGGGGACATTTCGAGGATGTTGGGGCAGGTAGGAAATGTACCCTTCCCGTCCCCCTTTTTTTCAAAACATAGGAAATGCCCCTAGGATGTCCCAAAAAAAATAAGGGACACCTAGGAGACTAAGAGACGACAAGCCATCCCCAAGATGGCCAAGGGACATCCAAGCAATCCCCTATGGCCCAAGCACTTTTTTGGTGCTTTAAGAAAAACAAACACAATTTTGATTAAAAAAAGTAATGGGTGAGCCACGAAGGTCTGTGTGATTTTGAAGGTCATCATTTGTGTTGCCCGCAAACCCTACGAGGGGTGTTGCCCCTAGACCCCCACGAGGGGCACTACCCCTCAACCCCACTGGGGGCATTGCCCCCAAACCCCCACCAATTTATAAGGATAACCAAGTAATACACCAATGATTAATCATGATCACAAAATCTACAAAATAGCATCTTCATAGTCGAAATCATAGTCAAGGATTATCTTGTTTCAAACATTGCACAATTTGTTTAATATACAAGGATTTCCACACACGTAGTTAGCATACTATAGTTATTATATTGTTGAATACGAGTTAAGTCATTAGTCAATAGGAAATGCAAAAAATTAAAATTTATCAATCATGCCCTTCATAGACAATTGGTAAAACAATCCCATCTATTACAATCCCAGTTGAGGCGAACTGGAACATAACCGATTATCTTTTAGTTTTCACTTAATTGTTCCTCTTTGTTAATTAGTTTGACAGCATAACATGCAATCTTAAAGGCTTCAAGAAAACTCCGATAATAAATCCCACTTGAATATACACACAAGTCAAGCATGTCTTTATTATCTCATGCTCATATATATAAAGAACATCATAATTCCTATTCAATTACCCATGCTCATAAATGCTATAATGTCTATGATGAATGCTTAATCAATGTTATCTTATGAGTATTTGAAATTTCCTTATATTTTAAAATTTTCCCTATTTTTTAGTAGTCGTATAATGGCCGTAAAAATATCCATCCCAAAAATGTGTCCCCTCATCCCGTCATCCTCATCCCAAAAACTTAGAGGAGCACAGATCTATAAAATGTTACAATATATAAATTATAAATATCTATACATAAAGATAAAAAGTAAAATACACGTGACAATATATTTATTAAATATTATATATATAAATTATAAATATAAAGATAAAGTAGAACATAATATCAAGCTAAAATATTATAAAGGGCTTCATAATAATACGTAGAGAAAGTAATAGCTTTAAAAATATAAAAAAATTGTTTTACCACTTTGAAACCTTAAAAGTCTAAAACAAATAATTTAAAAGGAAACATTTTCTAACTTTTATATTTCCTTCTCTATTATTAAATTAGTCAAAATTTTGAAATTGAGGCTTTTGTAGGTCACGAATGAGACAAGGGGATTGGTGGGTCACGTGTTCGATCCTTCCCCACTACATTTGAACATTCATAACTCTTCTTTTTTTAATGAAAATAACTAGATTACATAGATATCAATGTCTCTATCTTAACAAGCAAATTACAATATGATGAGTAAGCATACATCTAAACCAAAAAATCATCCTTCGGCTAAGTTGCCCCAAGCTAGGAGATCCTGACCATCAAAATCACCTAGGATTTGAACACAGTCAATCCAACAAGGGTTTGAATCTTGATGAATGTCATAATCAAGGAACAACATACCATCATCCTCGCCAATTGTACTCAACCAATTGAACAACCACCCTTTGGCAACAACCATAACTTTCATTCAGCAACACCTTTGTCTTTTAAATCCAGCTAGAGCACACACTGCTGAGCAGCCATGGTTTAGCCTTCATTGTAACCCCATTGCATGACCTACCTAGCGCCTCCCAAGTCAATGCATGTGCCTCCTCAAAATCTCCTCCATGAGTAAGGACTCCAACCATTTATCTGTTGTGGAATTCAAAACAATGCAAAACTTTGAGTTCATGGTATCACATGACAACCACATTGGAATCAATGTCAATACACTCATCTCCACAACTTCCACCCGACTTGAACTAGACCTAAAAGGTGGGAAAACATCCAAGCTTAGATAGATGTGTGCTTCACCAAGTCCAATCATAGAGTCCATGTATTCTTGCAAAAAAATTGTCTACTAGTGAATCGCCTTGGAAACGCCCTAGATATGTCTTGATGGAGTTGGAATCACCCAAGTACATTCATGTAGGATTCCAAACAAATCCACCCCAAAAATGGTACCTTAGACCATTCCACAAGTGTTTGTACCCGAATCAATTCCAAACAAATCATACCCAAGTATGCCTGATTTTTCTGCCTATTCGGTAACAAAATAAATTATAATTGTCAAATGACTATGTTGGCTACATGTCAATGCAATTTTGCATCAAAATGAAACTCTTCGGTTATAGTTTTTGAGCAAAATCTCAAAACTATTCATACTAGAGTGGATGAGCTTAAGAATAAGCTCACTTATCTCACAAAAAACAAACATCTATTTTTCTTATTCAATCTTGAAGCCTTTTGTGTTTTTCATGGGCAACTTGGGTTGTAGAATAAACATCAAAAAACTAACTCAATTCAATAATAGCCTATTTGTTTGTGTACTTGGCATTAGGTCTTGTACTTGGAAAACAAACTCCTATTACTCTGAAAATGTATTGCTACATATTAGAATGTACACATCAAAAGGTCATATGAATCTTGAGACAGTTTACCAATTGCATTTCAGTACACATCATGTGTTAAAACATTACATATTGATACTAAAGTGAGTATGCTTAAGCATAAACTTCCTTACCTCTCAAAAAATCTATGTTCCACCAAGTTTCCCGTACGGGGGGGCCGCGAAACGCGTTTTGAAGATGGCATTATTTTAGGGGAATTTTGGGGACGAGGGGACGGCTTGTTGGTGTAACAACTAACACCTCTAGAGTGCAAGTTGGTATGGACAACTATGCACATTACGCAATGAGTGCTCTTGAAATTAGGAGGGGAAGCTCCCTCGTGCGGACAAAAATGCTTGAAAAGTAAACTAATCTATTTCCTGTCTTTTTGTCTCAACTGTAAGAGGCACATGGTTTGCAATAAACTTCGAACATTGCAGCCAAGGTTTTTATGGTTTCACAGGACCTAACTACAACCCAAAACTAAGTAACTTTAAACTATCCAATCCCCTCAAGATATCAAAGCATGAGGAAACGGAGTGGGAATGATTATTAGACGATAAACCGGGTACAGACTCACAATGTGAAGGCAAGGTGGCACAACTATCTACTTATCTGAATAGATTTATTACTCACACACATCACACGATAAACCGAATACGGATTCTCAACTTGAAGGCAAGGTGGGCACAACTATTTGCTCAATCTAAATACATTTATTGAATACAAAACACAAAGGATAGCCAACTAGGACAGTAAATTGCATAGACGAGACACGCATACAATTTACGATCAAACTAGCCACTATATCTAACTAAGGCAAGCATTCACCATAATAATTGCATGAAACCAGAGTGGCATAACAATTCATTATCACAAGAAGTACTCATGAACAGATACAGAATAAGCAATATTACAGGCAAGGTGGGCACAGCATATATTACTCTCTCGCGTAAAATTTATGTACAAATGAGCAAAGCTCTTATTTATAGACATCAAAAGGTGTAGGGAACCCTAAAATCACCTTGAGTCAACTACAGCCTTGCAATGCATGCAAGATTTATTGCTAAACCCTAATAAAGCAAACTATACAGTTAACTGGAAAGCTACCATCAGTTAACCGGTACAATTAATCTAAATGGACAATGTGCAAGCATGCACGTCCTTATTGAAAGCAAGTTAACTGGAATACTACCATCAGTTAACGTAAACCCTAAAATGCAACTCCAAGTGAACATAGATAATCCCAGAATAGACATGCATGAGATGTGACAGCAAGTTAACTTGAAAAGGTAATGCCAAGTTTAACTCCTGTGTTTAATGTCTATTCTGAGAGGTGGGAACTGAAGTCTACTGGCCGTGATCTCGAGCAACCAATCCCTCAACAAGATTGTTTACTGCATCACTGTCTAGAGCACTGATACTCTGCCGAAGTATGTTGTGTTTGTGCAGCATGTCCTCACCAGCTGAGATCTGGCACTGAAGTTCACCTTTGCTCCTGGTTGCTTCATCGAACAATGCCGATATGACTGTAAGCTAATTAATCCTACAGCCAACGGTCTCTCCACTGAAAATACTATGAATGAGTGCTTGGAGCTCTAACTGTACGTTAGCAAGCTCAACATACGCACCACCCTCAATCTGATACCGGCACGGTATGCGGGACAGGAGAGTTCTCACATACTAGAGTGCACTAGTGACGTGCTCTCTACTCTTAGCCAACTCTGATGCCATTGTCTCTCCTATCTTCGCCTTGAATACCAACTGTGTCTTCCAAGCCTAGATAGCTTCTTTATCCTCTACATTTGTGACTGATTCATATGCCACACTCAAGTGAGCAATCATAATCTCATCCTGTGGTCTATCAATCGCCATGTCTCGCTCCTCATCTTGGAGACGTAGATGGAGTTCACGTGCATTGTACCGTGTTGTACCCAAAATAATTTTTTTGGCATTCTGTATAAATTGAGCTAAATCTTGTTAAAATGCAGTTAAAAGTCTGTTTTAGGTCAAACCAAACATAGGGTCTTTGTGGGTTTCTATCAAGGAACACATGTGCAAAATTCTGAAAATTTGAAAATCAAGGTTTTACGCCCCTATTTTCAAAGAAACCCTCGAAAATAGGACCTTCCCAGACATGATTGAAAATGATTTTGATAGGATTAAAAGGCTTCACGATCACATTGGTCAAGTCAAAATCATCAAAAGACACATTTTACTCTGGTGGGTCTATTTCTACTTTTCAGGAACAAAGTTAGGATCTCCGCAGCCATTAATGGCAGATTGGCCAGTACCAGGTGCTGAAAGCTAAGCTTCAACGATGCAACCATGGCAAAAAAGATCTAAAAAGATGTTGTTTGATGAAGGAGATTCATGAAACCCAAAAAGGTCAAAATTTGACTAACTCTGGAAACGTTATGAAGGAGAGATCATTTCGCAATGCTGAAAAGAGCCTTTTTCAAGCAGGGGCACCCATGATCTTTAAAGGTCAAATGCAATCTGTTGAATCATCCAAGGCAGTCATCCTCGACATTTGTTTGCTGGCTTGACAACGAAACAAACAGCTAGATCATCTGATGAGTTGATCATAAGCAGTTGTCGACGAAGCGAAAAAAGGTAGTTGACGAAGTATCAAGAAACGGCTGTCGAAAGTGAAGATCAAAGAAAAAAGAGCCTTTTCCAAAGAAAGGCGCCCTTCTTTCTGGACCTCTAGATGCTAACAAATGACCAAAGGCCTCCCAGGACAATCTTCTCAACCTAGGTAGATCTCAACAACGCAACTGCAAGCACAGGCATCTGACGAAGCAGTCAACAAACAATCAGGATCAAACTAGGGCACATTTCAGATAAAGATAACTAAGCTGAAGGGCAAAAGCGCCCTTTTCAATGAAGGGCACCCTTGAATAAAGGGACCCTAAAATGACTTCTGAGTTTTCCAACTCCAGTCATCTTTGGCAAAACAGAGCTGGCTACCTGACAAGATATCAAACAAGATCATCTGATTCTCCAATCAACGAGAAATCTAGATCAAAGCATGAGAGGTCGTTTCAAAAGGCTGAAGAACAAAGATTGAAAACTCACTAAGGCAAAAGCAAAAGCGCCATTTCTTGGAAAAGGCACCCTTTCTTTTGAAGCCTTGAACTCAACTTTTTGTCATCATGTCTCCCAAGCACTTCTCTTCAGGTTGGATCTAGCTCCACAGCGAATGTGCCAGCAACAGCTCAGGATCAACAGATCAAGCTAGATTCAGGATCAAACTGAGGTCATTCAAGAGAGAAAATAATAAAAAACTTGCAAAACTCAAAAGGGACGCCTAGAAGAAGTCAAAGGTCAAGTTGTTGACTAAAGTCAAGATACTTTGAGATAAACTTGGCTAAATCACTCCACGATCAGTGGAAATCACCTTTTTTAACTTCAGATCAAGCCAAAACAACTTTTGATCATGAGTTAAGTCCCCAAACTTGTGGATCTAAGGCTTGAGTCTCTATAATCAAGGTATAGGCGTCCTACTTCATTATTTCATTGCAGGTTAAGGATCAAGAACAGCCATAAGCTCTCAAGGACGCCATTTACAGATCTGGACAAGGTTTTCATCTGTTCTTCAATATTTCTTGCAGATCTAAAGCAGAAGAAGATTGCTAATCTGAGGTTGGATTTAGAGACAGATTATCTCAGGGAGTCATATAAAAATTTCCAATCCATCTTCTGTCTACTTCCTCTCTTCTTGTCTTAGGTTTTCTTGCATATTACAAAAAGGCAACGGGCTACATCATATTTGATCAACTGGGTAGATTCAGCATAATTTTCTAGTGAAACCCATCTCATCAAATTTTCCAGAATCAGCAAACTTGCTGCCCCTATTTTTGGGGGTTTTTCCGAAAAAGTTTCAGAATCAAAATTCTGAGGAACTGGGCTTGTTCAACATTGAAGCACGAACAAAACCCATGTGCTAGACTTTTTTCGGAAAAATACTTCTCGGCAGGGTGCTATTTTCAGGGGTTTCCGAAAATTATCAAAACAAGGTCAAGTTTACAGTCAATCTTTAAGTTTTTCAGGATGCAGTACTCTCAGGTACAATACGGGACCAAGATGGCCCTATTTCATGATTACTTGAAAACAATTGACACAAACTTACATCAGGTAAATCCAGTGGTTGACCTGGAGCAGCTGGAGGGCATGAATCAGATCACATTGCAGAATATTGAAGAATCCGGGTTGCTACAGGCCGCATCCATTCCCATCACATTACAAAGCGTAGAGCTTGTAATCGCTTGTGTCAAGCATTACAATCCTACCACTAGAGAAATCAGAGCAGCAAATGGGAGAATTGTTTGCAGTCTAAAGCCTCGGAATATTGAAAAGTGCTTTGATATTCCATCATGTCCTAACAGCAAAGTCATATCAATGACGGAATGCGAGAAGGCATTCGAGACGGCCAAAGACAAATGTCAAAAGATAATAGCTGAAAAATGGCTAAAAGTGACAAAGGCTAGCTTGCCTAAGTCGGTGGGACGAGGAGAATGTAAAGATGAGTACGCAGTGTTAATCACTCTACTCAATAGAATCACTGGAGAAGAGGATGGCAATCAATTCCAGTCATGGATGTATTATGTCATTGCGAAAATCATTGGCAGAAGGGAACATTATGACTGGGCCACTCTGATTAGTGACACACTCCACCAACAGATCACTGGGTATCTGGAAGCTCATTGGTTCCACATGTGCTCTTACCTAGTATACCTAATTGCCTTCCAAGGTGATTTCAGGATATTGAACAATGTGGGAACCTTAGGTGTGCAAAAGGTTCACGAGCATTTTACACGTCTTGAGTTTACTCAAGCGGAGCGACACTTCAAAAGAACGAGTGATCACTTCATTATGCACACCGTATGTGAGCTAGACCACGAGATGCACGTGCGTATTTCACAGGCAGCCAGAGAGGCAATGGCGGATTGGGCAGATTGGTTCATCCAATTCCCTACGTTCTCCTACATACGTGTGTATGGCTACATTGGTCACCCCACCATGCTACCAAGATACCCCTCAGATAGGGTAGTCTTCATGGAATTCCTGAGACAGTTGTCCGAAGTCCACGTCTACTTGCGCTTGAAGAAGAAGACAGCTGTTAACTTTCCCCTTGGAATGGGACTCTATAGATGCAGATTCACGGCAGATGCTAAGATGATGAGTCAGGAAACGGTGAGGCTTAATCTCAAGTACCTCATTGAGAGAAGGTCCTATGATCCCAGAGGGCTCTATGCAGCGCATCTTGAGCAACACTCGTCACATAAGTCTTCTATAGAAGATTATTGGGTAAATTGTCAAGACGAGTATGAAGTGCGAAGAAGGAACTACAGCAGGTTCAGACTCCCGCAAATTGCTGATTTTATGTCAGCAGACATCGAGGGCCTATCCGACAATGAAGGAGAAGTCACTCTCCCTTCATTCTTCTTAGATTCAGTTGACTCCCAACCACTCCCAAGAGTGGATTGGTATGCCAAGGAAAACACGTCTATAGAGGAAAGAACAAGTAGAGTGGTTAGAAATAGCCAACTCTATCTCGACAGCAAGAAATCAAGGAAGGTGATACCTCACAGAACAGAGCCGCCGCAGGTTCAGTCTACACCTTCCACTTCAAGAAGGAAGCCTAGGCAGAAGCAATGGTGCAATCCTCCTCAAGGGATGAGGATGTCGAAGCCTACAAAGCCCAGAACACAGAGGACACCTGTGGAGAAAGCCACACATAGTCCTGAAATAATCATGGGTATTGCTGCCCCACAGCAAGGAATAGAGACTGCTACCCCTGAACCAACAGAAGTTGTTGCTGAGGAGCTAGCAGCAATAGTTGCTAAAGAGCCAGTAGCAGAATCAGTAGTAGAACCAGCAGCAGAAACAGTGCCTGTTATGGAAACAGAGCCGCCAATATCACCACCATCACAGCAGTCACAAGTCCTCATTGACTTGGATTCGCCACCGAGAAACATTGCTCCAGCACAGTCTCACACATCGGGCATTCAAGGGCCTCATATTCCTCCTAGTGAAGTTCGCTGAGATTCCATTTGGCTTGAAGGCTTCCTAGGAAGAAAGAGGGAAAAACCCTCCTATGAACTTGACTTCACCGAATTCAATCATGTCCCACAAGACATGCCGGCGAAGAAGTTGAAGAAGCAAGTTCACATAGAAAGGAATGCAGAGTGTGAAATTATCATAGAGACTGCTGCCCCACCAGTAGAGAAAAGCATACACGAGGTACAAGTGGAAGACTATACATTGTCTAAACTTAACCTCGGGAAGACTACACGACAAGTGGAGGCAGATCTTCTCATAATAGCTTCGGTGAGCGCACAAGAAAGAATGGCCAAGGATGGAAAAGAAAAAGCAGCCTTAAAGGCTGAAAATCAGCAACGGAGGTCATACATTTCCAACTTGATGCATGGCACCCCGAACGTTTCAACCTTACCAGCAGGATTGCTAGATCTCCCCGCAAAACAAAATCATCAACAATTGATAACATACGGCAAACACTTGAAAGATCAAGTGGAAGAGTTTGTTCTCAAGGGTAGATGTATACTGGCAAATCTATACCAGTTACGGGATAGAGCACATGGACTTTGTGCAGAGATCCAACAATCAAAACAAAGAATTGCAGAGAAGAGGCTAGAAGACAAGAGCACAATTGCAGACTTGCAATTGGCGTATCAATCAGTCTACTCCGAGGAAAACAAGCAACATCTCTTTGCTTGGAAGGAACAGTTGGTGTACAAGGTGAAAGCCTATGACGCCCATTCAATAGAGTTGATAGACTACAGACGGGTGGTCGCCACTATTATCAACTTCGCAA
Source organism: Sequoia sempervirens (assembly GCA_007258455.2). Taxonomy (NCBI): domain Eukaryota; kingdom Viridiplantae; phylum Streptophyta; class Pinopsida; order Cupressales; family Cupressaceae; genus Sequoia; species Sequoia sempervirens. Next base: position 414,072,177 of record VDFB02058242.1, read on the forward strand.
GAATGTTGGTGATATCTTTCCCTCGCATGGAATATCAGTGTGAGGGAGGAGAATACATCGAGATGGTCACTGTACAGAATCAGTTCAGAGACGTCATCCGCAGTACCTTTCTTGATGATCCAGATGGTTGCAAACTGGCTAAGGTAGCAGCGTTATCAACCAAGTTCGAAGAGGCAACATCTCAGTGTATAGACTTCGGGAATCAACTCACAACGGGTAGGTAATGCTGCGACGCCACGTCATCATTCTACAGAGCATTAACTCCCCAGAGACTGATGAAGTCAAAGAATGGATAGAGACACTGCTGATTAATGGTGAGCTATAAAGGCACCAAAGAAGGACGTCCTACACCCTCCAAGTGGTATTTATGATACTTGAGTTTGACTTGATGCTTCTTTCCAAGTCAACTCAAGATGACATTAAATGTAATTGGAGTTAACTTGATGCCCCTTTCCAAGTTAACGCATATCCCTTAAATCATGCATTGTCAGATCCCACTGATTAAGGATGTCTAATCGGCTTCCATGATTTGTCGATCTTAGATCTCCACTAAATGTGGATGTCTATTTTGGAGGGATACTTACATTAAAGTTCACCTTTAGTTTACTTTCAGTCAACTGAAGTAGTTTCCAGTTGACTCTTTGTTTATTTTCAGTTAACTGAAGTAGTTTTCCAGTTAACTGCTTGTTTTCCCTTTTTAGGAATAAATCTTGCTAATTGATTAGCAAGAACTCATTGTTAACTCAAGGAGATTTTGGGGTTGCCCACTCCTTTGAGTTCTATAAATAAGAGCCTTGGGCTCATTGTTTGTTTAACTTTTACTTGCTATGCAAAATTGTTGTGCTATTGTTGCCAACAACTTTGAAAGCGAATATTTGATCACTCTTGGATGAGAGTTCGTTGGTTGATTGTAATTGTGCATGATTTCGTGCCTTTGCTATCCCAACCTTTGTAATTCGTTGATGAAGCTTGAAGAAGAATATCAGAAGGTGCTTGCATTTCGATCTACCTATTTGAGTTATTTCCACGTCTTGTATCAAATAGCTTGTTGTTTCATTTCCCTCCTCGGATAGGGGTTCCTCCTCCTTGGATATTTGTCATTGACAGTTATCGTTTGTTGTTGTTTAATGTATTGTCCTTCAATCTATACTTCGGATAGGGGTTCCTCCTCCTTAGCAAGCTTGTTGGCCAAGACATCGTCAATTTGTTGTTTCTTGTAAACCGTTTCCTAGCCCATACCTCGGATAGGGGTTCCTCCTCCTTGGCAGGTCTCAGATCCAGTTTACCGTAAAGAGTGTTTGCTTGTACCAACCTTATCCCGACATATATCCGAGAGTTCAGAGCCTTGGCCATATTCTCAGGAGACGGCGAATTCAGGTGATCCAACCGATCCATTCCCGCTCCTATACCCTCATGCTCTGTTTACCTTGAAGGTATTGGATAGATTAAAAGCTAGAATAGTCGTAGTTAAGATCTGCAGAAACCAGAGAAAAAGCTTAGCTGCGGCGCATTGTGTTTGTGCACCCTTGTGTCCTACCGCTGAAGTACAAAAAGATAGGAACCTTATTTTACCATACCCTTCCTTACACATTGCTTTCAACAGAGAGGGACTTTTCTTTAAATAATGAAGAAGTGTTGCAAAACATTTGAAATAGTTGAACGTTTACAATCAGCACTCCAGAGGTGCTAATTTAAACGCCAACATACCGCAACTGGTATAATTCTGCAAGCAAAGAGCAACCTCTAGCAACAAAGTCCTCCTTCCACTCCTCCAAACAATTGTCGTATGCAACAAGGTGATTAAGCTGACCTTGTTCTGCTAGTGGCTCTAGCATCGGCGGGAGTGTAACGGTGACATCTAACCTGTGTACAAAGCTAGAAATGTACTGACGAAGCTGCTTGATTTCAGCCTTGAGGGTTGTTTTGTCTTCTCCGTCTTTGATCATCCTATCCCTTGCGCTATCTGTAGCAACCTGTAGGAGATCAACTTGTGTCTGGCAGGTGCTTCGACCAAGGTTGACTGTGATCACCTCGAAGTCCTGAGCTTCAATCTCACTCAGACTCTTCCCCCCTGGAGGAATGGTAGTCTCTACGACGATCTCCATATCAACATTCCTCTCCACATGGACCTGTTTCTTGATCCTCTTGTCTGGCGCATCCTGGTATATATGATCGAAATCTAAATGATCAAGGACATAGGATGGTTGCCTTCTCTTCCTTCCCAATTGAGCTTCAATCCAAGACTGGTCTCAACTAATGCCACTGGAAGGATCTGTACTAGCAACGAGAGGCTCTAACGTGAGTGAATATGTAGAGGAACTGCTACGAGGTGGCGAGTCTAAGTCCAATTCAATGCGAATCGAGACTGGAGACTGCTCAGGTATAGGTGATTGAACACGAGACTGTATCTCAAGCTCTGGCAAACTCTGAACTAGCCTTTGAACTGGCTCTCTAACAGGCTCCATATGTGTATCAATGGCAAGCGCCTTACCTTTTGAATTGTTAGGCGCTTGACTCTCCTTTGGAGGATTACTCCTCTTCTTCTGCATGGGTTTAGACGAGGAAGGTAGTGAAGGATCCACCACTGGCGGCTTTGCTCTAGGTACATTTACCCTCTTGGTCTTCTTGCTGTCGAGGTAAAGTATACTGTTTTGGATAACTCTACTTGACCTCTTCTTTACTGATGAATACTCCTTGGCGTACCAATCAACTGCAGGCAATGGTTGTGTATCAACCTGTTCTCTGAAAAACTAAGTATCTCTCCCTCATCATCTGATAAGCCTCTCACATCTTCTGCCAAGAAGACAGAAATCTGTGAGAGAGAGAAGCAGCCATAGCTGCATCTGCACACCTCAAAGTCATTGTCACAGTTTGCCCAATAATCCTCCATTGTAGGCTTATGGTATGAGCGAATGCCAAGACGCTCTGAATAACGACCCCAAGGATCATAGGTGCGAGTATCAATAAGATACTTGAGTTCACAATTCTCCAACTCCTGACCCGCAGCTTTGGCATCAACTGTCGTTCTGCACCAATAGATTCCAAACTGCATGGGAAAGGTGGCAGCCTGTTTATGCTTGCGGCGCAAAAGACGATGAACATCATGTAGCTGCCTCAGGAACTCCATGAAAACAGTCCTATCCAAAGGATAGCGTGGAAGAATGGTTGGATTTCCAGTAAATCCGCATACACGGATGTAGGTGTATGTAGGGAACTGAATGAACCAGTCTGCCCAATCAAACATCGTTGCTCTAGCAACTGCCGAGATACGAATGTGCAACTCCCGGTCCAAATTTCTCACTATGTAAGTCAAGAAAGCCTCATGAACACGCTTGAAGTGATGTTCAACCTTAGTGAACTCAAGCTGGTCATAGTAGTGATAGACTTTCTGAACAGTAAGTATGCCCACCGTGTTCAACCTTCTAAACTGACCCTGATAAGCAATCAAGTACACGAGGTGTGAACACATGTGAAACTCGTGGGCAACTAGGAAACCGGTGATCTGCTCATGGAGAATATCGTTGATGAAGGATGCCCAGTCATAATGCTCTTGCCTGGAGATGATTCGACCAATGATGTAATACATCCAAGGCTGAAATATGTTGGCATCTGCATGACCTGAGACACGATTCAAGAGTGTAATTAGAATCTCGTACTCATCCTTGTATTCACCGCGACCCACATTGTTTGTCAATTTGTTCTTCTTTTGCTTCAACCATCGCTCTGCCATCTTATTCCGACACTTGTCCATATCAGCAATGAATGCACGCTCACACTGCTCCATAGAAATGACCAGACTGCTCGGGTGCTGAGGGATACCAAAACATATTTCGACGTCCAGAGGCTTCAGACTGAATATAACTCGTCCATCTACTGACACTATCTCACAAGTAGCAGAGTTGTAATGTTTAGCACAAGAGATTACAAACTCTACGCAGTGAACTGAGATAGGTATGGAAGCAGCCTCAAGTAACCCAAACTGCTAAATGTTTTGAACTATCGAATCTCTAATCTTGAGTGGATTTAAGACTGCTTCTGGAAGCACCTTGTGGAGATTCGTATCAACCGTCCCAATGAAGTCATGAGTCAAGACCGATTTGGTTTTGAAATCAAGCTAAGTGTATTGCATTTTAAAAAACTCGCCTGTTGAGTGTGAACATGGCTATATTCTGACAGTTTTTTGGAAAGCTAAAAATAGCCTGCTGAGGCTAAAAATAGCCTATCGAAGGGCAATTTTCACGGAAAAATTTGAGATATGGGTTTTGTCCAGAAAAAGATTCTAAGACAACCCAAAACGTCAGAAATGAGAAAATTTGACTTCTACTCGACCATGTAAGGAATTTTCAGTTGAGAAAATTAGAGCCTCGAGAACTGATGCTCTGGAGTAAAAAATTCTTGAAAAATTCTAGCACATGGGTTTGCTCGAGGAAGCTATGTAGAATCGATCCAGAAGGTTAATTTTGCCAAAATTTGTCTGTTACTCAAACATGTGAATTGAATTTGAGAGAATTTGGAAGAATCTAAGAAGAGAAAAGACTTTTTTGAGTGTTTTTCTCTGTCAAAATCGCCACCTAGTTCTTCAAATTCCCTGACAACTGTGAACTTGTACCTGCAAAAGGAATCTCTGATGTTTTTATCACTGACTGCTGACAAAAATCTCTCAACTCTGGAGAAAATTCGCCTTTGCCTTGAAGAACTACGAATTTTTGAAGCTAGATGATGAATAATGACAGGCGCCATGATTAAATAGAATAAAATCGCACCATAAAAGATGACTGCAAGATTTTAAAACCCTGACTGCGAAAAGAATGATCTGATTGGACCCCCTTCAGTTGAACTGATACTGACTCGGAGTCCGGATTACAAAATAATAATAAATTATTCAATTTGCTTTTAATGCAAATTTGAGAATAAGCATAAAAAAGGTGCCTCTTTGAAGAAAATCGCCATTTAATACTTATGCATGCAAAATAAATATTAAATATTATTTTAAATCAATTAGCAATAAAGCAAGGCATCTGGATGCACCCGGCGAACTTCATTGATTTCAAAAAGTCCTTATTTGGCCTTCTAGGCGTCCATTTGCAAGAGTTATTAACTTTTTTGCTAACTTCCTATTTTATAGCCGACTACAAAGTTACACTTGGCCATGTTCAGCTCTGAATTCCAGCTGACTGAGTGATGCTATGATCAAGTTGAGATATTCATTATGAAGCCTGCAGAGCAAGGATGAAATGTTTGTTGGGAGCTGCAACTGCTAAAACCAACGTTTGACACCTCAAAAAATTAGGCGCCTTTGATTAAATTGATTTTTAGGTACTAGACTTAACCATTTCTCCATTCTGCCATCTGACGCTTCAAATTGCTGCTGACAATGAACGATGAACCCTATTGACTGAATGGTAGGATCACTGTGTGACTAGAAGTATTTTGCATCCAACGACTGTATGGAAGATACCTGAAAGCTGCATTAGGGACCCCAAAAGCAAGGGCGCCCCTGGCCTGTGAAGGCTTAAACACCATTTTATCAAAAGTGCAACTTTCAACCAAATAGCCTACTTTGACCCTCGATACCAGGAGCTGGATTGCTCCGATTCGCGCACCGTCAATCTCATTGCGTAGCTAGAATAACTTACGAGAGATGTTTTTGGAGGTGACGAAGCAAGAAAACTGCTTCTAAGACCTCAAAAAGAAGATAGCCTTTTCCAAGATGAAATATACGCTCCATACTTGGCCATTTTCCGGACGTCTTCACTTTTCAATGTTCTACAAAGACCTTGCACGTACGAGCATTTGCCAAACCTCGGAGGCTGACGGCTGGACTCGTTGGATAGCTGGAGTAATTGCGCACAAGTCTCGTGAAGACTACAAAAGCTAAAAACTCCATCTGACAGGCCTAAAGGCTGGGCGCCCCTAGCCTACAGAGGCTCGAGCATATAATACTATTTTCTCCATCCTCTGATTTACGTGCCTGGTAGGATCTCTGCCTCGATCACTCAGAATGTCGGATTGACTGGCTGACTGGTGCGTTGCGAAGCTAGCCTAGATTAGAAAAGATCTCAGGAAGACATCATCTGCAAATACCATCATCTGATGGGCCATATTCAAGGTCGCCCCTAGGCTACAGGGGCTCAGATTTGTAAACTAACTACCTTTTGTGATATGCATCTACTTCGTAACCTCAGCTTCTGACTTCGACTGCCGGAGCTGTGGAACTCGGATGACTGCGTTCGATAGCTCGTCGAAAAGTTGGGCTAATTTGGAAGAGAATGAATGCATTTGCAAGCAAAAATAACCAAATCTGGACCTTCAAAGAGAAGGGCGCCCCTGGGCTATAGGGGCGCAAATTTGCTTTTTACCAAAAATCTTCATTTGTTTGATCTCTATAATCACCGTTCTGGCCACTAAAATGACCATGCAGGAGTATAATTTCGTTGTGGAATGCTTCTCCATCATGATATATCTCGCTCTCAGTCCCCAGTTCAGGTTCTGAGCTCCAAGTACTCACCAATTGCTGCTGACGACTGACATGACACTAACCAAAGTCCATATTTGACTAGCCCAAAAACTGTATTTTGACATCATTTTAGCAAGGTTTAGACTCTTTTAAGCAAAATGCCTTAATGAAGCAAAAATTTGGTTTGGGTACAACACGGCTTTATATATATATATAAAAATATAGGGAAATTTCAGATATTCATATGAGTAATGATAATCATAACAATGAACATTGATAAAGTTGCAAATGTAATCACTAATCATATTGACATATGCATTATAGAGTCAAACCAATTAATACTAGAGCTACTTAACTAGTAGCATAAAATGGGTCTCAAAACTGATTTACAGCATTGTGGGTATGTATTTGAGCATTTACACCTCACAAATAGAATAAAAGATGTAAACAACAGCCATAACTGTAACATACATTATTTTTTACACCTTATGTTTGTTGGTATCAATAGCATGTTGCATTGAATCAAGTATAAACACATAAGTAAATTTTAATCTATGCTAGAGAATTGCAAAGTGGAATGCCAATTAAATTACAGACAGGTGGTATAATAGCAGGTTTTCCTTGTGAATTGTTCAAGGGTGTTGCTAACACAGTTTAGTTCTTTGTGTATTTGCTACCATATTTTATAATTCGTTAGGACTTGCTATTTGGTTGTATTATTCAACTCTGGACAAAGCTTTAAAGAGGGAAAGACTTCAAGAGTTTGAAAGTTGTAATCAACTTCAAGTCAAAAACCAAGAGTTGAGAAAGGTGATGAGAAACTTGGAAATGGAGAAGCAAGGATTGAAAGATAAATTGGCTATTCAAGGAGGTTTCATAAAAAAGCATTAAAAAAAACCTTTTTTAATTTTCGGACCTTTTTTTTTGTTTTCTTTTGCTGTTGGAAAATAGGGGACAGCCAGTCGTCCCAGGGACGGCTGACTGTCCCCTAGCCATCCTTGAAACGTTTCCCCAATTCTGGAACTTCCCAAAAAAACAGAAACATTTTGGGGACGCTTGGGAAACATCCCCAAGACGTCCCTTGTCTCTGAAACGTCTCGGGTACGAGTACAGGGGTCGAAAGTCTAGGGGATGCGTCCCCGTGTACCACTGCTAAAAATAAATGACTTTTTCTTAATTGATCTTGAAGCCTTTTGTGCACTTCATGGACAAATTGGATCATAGAATAAACATCAAAAAACTAACTCAATTTGGTACAGACTGTTTGTTCTTGTGCTTGGCATTAGTACAAACATTTAAGTTTATCTTTAAAAGCTCAATTATCTAGATTGAATTACATTTCCAACTGAAGGTCAATTACTATATTCCTCAAGTTGGTCAAGACTATGAACTAAAAGTTACAAAAGTTAATTTTATTCTTTATAAGATTCAAATGTCACATATTCCTCTCAAACGTCATAATTGCAAAGCAGCTTTGGCAAGAAACTTTCATTGTATCCATTATGACTCAGCTTCCAGTAGATTACCCTAATCAACTTTTTGGCTTAATACCATTATAGTTACGAACTTACCATTCTATCATGTATCGAGCACCAAACTTGTATCTCATGTAACAAGGTATGTTTAGTAACTGTCCAGTTCTTCAATTCTCCCTGTTAAAAGGGTAAGCAATAAAAGTTTGACAGAAAAATATGATTTAGATGAGATCCCTAGGCCACCATGTGCAGGTGTGGTAATTAGGAATGATAGTCGTGATTTTGTTCATTGCAGTGCTCTTTTTCTTCATCGAACTAATAATGAAATTGAATGAGAAGTTGTTGTCTCTAGGATGGCTCTAGCATCTTTGCTAGGATGCAAAAAGTTGATGGTGGAGGGGGATTCCTTAATTGTGATCAATGGCCTTCATAAGGATCTTTGCCCAAATTGGAAGAACTAGTGTCTTCTAGAGGAAGCTATGGATTTAAGTAAATCTTTTGATGAAATTGTGTTTTCACATTGCTATAGGGAAGCCAATTCAGTGGTGAATTTGTTAGCTAATGAAGTGGTGGATCGAGAGCCTTTCCAACTCTTTAAAGTGAGCAAATTGTTTCTTGATCGAGGTTGGAGAAGTTGCTAGCTTTTAATCCTCCTTAGGTTTGTTTTGTTTTCCTTAACTTGGGCCACATTGCAATCTTTTCTAATAAGTTGGTTGCTTAATCATTTGTGTTTAAGCCTCTTGCTTTTATTGGTGTATGGGGGTAGCAATTCTGCTTCTCTTTTGTTTGATACATGATAGCGGATTGAATTACTTTGGCACATATGTTTTGCCTAAGTGTGGGCAAAGTTTATTTATGATGTGGAGCTCGCTGCTTTGTTCAAAGCTCATTCATGGTTGGATTTTTGTGACTTTGTGTTTGGATGCAAGTGTTGAATGTGGTAGCTGTGGTTGGAATCAAAAGTGACTTTCTACTGTGGGGTACCCCTTATGCAATGGCACAACAGTGTTCTTCAATGAAATTCAAGGACACCTTAATCAAGGGGAGGATTTCTGATGAGCATGTGAGCATGATATTTCACTGCATGGACAAAGTGGCTCTAGGTTTCATCAAATTGCTAGGTGAGTCTGGCATTGGAGGTGGTGGTCCTCCTTGATCAAAAGCGACCATTAGGGAAGACTTCATGAAGAAATTGGCAACAGTTGTGCTAGTAGCAGAGCATCGGATTTGATTGCTTCATATGCTTCTGCCCTCCCAGTTTGAGGATATGGATGTTTCTGTTGGGGATTTGGGTAAACCTGATGTCAGAGTCAAAGGGCCAAAGTCTCTGATCTCTATGGGTGATGTTAGCCTAGCTCAAAAAGAAATCTTAAGAGTTTATAGGAAGCATAAAGAGCTCAATGCCTTCTGTTTAAACTTAGGCGATTGACAACTTGATGGTAACCCACAATCATGGGTGTTTAGTAGTTACAACTTACAAGTATGATGTCCTCCTTGGAAGAAGGCCACCTGGTGTAGGCTAAGAGAAGGGCCAAATTTTCCATGGCATTAAGTTTCCTGCTCTCAATCCAGAGGATGCAGGTTCTTCAGCGGGTGGCAATTCGAGAAGTAGAGAGGAAGTTGCAGTGGTGGATATGGCTGGTTGGGCAGGTGGGATGCTTGTGTGCCGTTTTGTGCTAATGTTTTGTGTTTTGGGGCATGCAGCACTGTGAGGTTTTGGTTGCAGTTGTTTGCTTTATATCTCAATTGGTGTAGTTGTTTTTTATGTAACTGCTTTTTCATGGCAGAAGCCCCTATAGATCCCCCATTAATAAGAAAATTTTAAAAATTTATTGAAAGTAATTAGAAAATAAATTACTAATATAAAGCAACTTTTAGGCACATAATAGATGGGTGATTTAAATTGTCCCAAGCTGACTGCAAAATTTATTTGCTATTTCTCTTTTTGTTCTACCTGCAGCAAAACCAAACTGCACTTCTGCAGATGGTTTCCCTCGCAAAAGCAGAAAACCACTCTGCAGTTTGTTTTCGCTCATTCAATAAGCAGTGATCCCTTCCTCCAGTTAGTTTTCTCTGATTCCAATGGCAGAAAACTGCCTTTGCAATTCATTCTTCTTTATTCAAGTGATGGCAAACCTGAAGGAACTTCAAAAAACCAAACTGCTACAAGTTGGAGCATGGGCATCAGCACATTTCAAGTCATCCTTCTGCACTGGAATGCAGGCATCAATTTATGCACCAATCTCTGGCTGTTCAACATACAAGATTGATAGATTTCTATCAATTCCTGGCTAACAATGGTGGATAATTGCCTTAGACAATGGCAAAAACTAGTCTGTCCAATATTTCACATTGTAGGCAAATATCTACCATCCCTAGCAGCAGAGTCAAACTGCTTAATGCTGTTCAGAAAACCTTCTTGTTGCCATCTAGAGAACATTCAATGTTTTTTGGATAGATTTCCAATGTTACCTATAAGTAGATTTCAACTACTATCTTGAGCAGATTACTAATGCTGACCTGGAAAGGATTCCACAGAAATAAGCAATTTTTTCTTTTCTCCAGACACTCAATATGATCCAGTATTAATTGGTTGTATTAGTAGTTACAACTGTAAGAGTTGTTGATCAACCCCACAGTAGCCCAAGAATCACCTGCAACCTAAACAACCTTCAACACAAGACAGAAGCAATAGAAATGCTATGAAGCCAAAGAACTCATCAGATGTAAAATTAAACTAGTACTATATACAATGAAGAAAACCTTACTTATAAAGACAAGGATGAAATCCTATGACATAGTAAGATCATGGGGAGTGTCTTCATCCTATGATATGAGACACAAAAAGTAAATAACCTAAGTAAGTTTAAGTATATAAGTGTGAATGAGACCCTAATAAGAAACAAGTTAGATAATATGCCATGTTCACACCAACAACTACTTACAACCTTTGATCCATAATCAACATGGATATTCCACAATATGATTCATCAACATGAATCCAACAGTCAACACCTTGTCAATCACAAGTTTTATACTAATTTAACATTTAAGGCTGCAAATTATGATGTTCCTGCAGCTCTATGACTAATTTCTAAAATCATAAATTCATAAGGGAGTGTTGAACATGCTCATTTATATGTTAACTACTTCTGCTCTAGATATTATCAGCTTACAACAATCAACACAAGCTATAAATAAAAGCAATACATGAAGAAGATAATACAAGTTATTTACCCTCAAACCTGGTTAAGGAAAAAAGCTCAGCAAGAATCCACTATCAATGAGTTGTACAAGCTTGCCCCCTTCATGAGGGCTACTAAGAACACCACAACATAGCATCCTCTCATTTGCACCTAACCTAGTGAACTCAACATCTACATACAATCATAATTTCTAGAAAGCATAGCAATCGACTGCAACTTTTAATTCCCAAAACATCTAAGACAAATAAGATTGAAATGCTACTCCCAAATGAGCTTTAAACTCTCTATCCTTCCATGCATCCCAAGTGTGCTAGCACATACCAAAATGGGTGCATTTATGCCCAAGGACAAGCACAAGAGTCAACAAGAGGAACTAGAACATCTCCCATACAAAGAAACAAAAGGAGAACCAATTCAACTTCCCGGAAAAGCTTTGGCTCTGCTATTTCAACATTCATGAGAATATTAACCTGAAGCCAAATATGTCTAATGAATCTGCTTCATCCAGAATGAATCCACCAGCGGCCAAATGATAACACCATTTCATACTCAATCAAATTGGTTATACTCAACAAGTCTTCCACTTCTCTTCTGATTTGACTCTGTTCTAAAACTCACTCAAAGGATGGCTGATCACTCAATGAACTGAATCTGAATGTTTGTCCAAACAATTTTGGATCAACCATCCAATCACTTGTTTAACTTATATAATGCAGTTCCAATACCACATAAAATATAAAACACAGAACATATCTAGGAAGAGATGTGGGCTACAGAAAATTATCATATTGAGAAAGAGCGGCAAAGGTTAATAGAACAAAAAACTGGTAAGAAAAAACATGTTTAATAGCACTCAAAGAAGTGATATATTGAAATTTGAAGACAACCAAAATAAGAATCCATATCAGAGCATTTGTATACATTAGATAATGGCAAGCATAGCAGCTATTCAACTTTCAAATAGAAACAATCGTTTTCATGCTGAGGAAAGCAACCTCATAAGGAGTAACCCGGTGACAATGGATATGAGGTTGGATAAGCCAGCTAAAATACAGCACCTATAAAACATGAGATAAAAGAATGAACCAACCGGTGCCCACTGTAATAACCACCCCTGATTTTTTTTTTTGAAACTGCTTGCTGATTGTGATGTTTCACCGATGTGTTGGTTTGTATTTGTTCATATGTTTTCATCAATGCATTGCATGTATATGAAATATTGCATAGAAAAGGAAATACCAAGAAGATGCATTGCTTTTCTCATTGTACTAAAACATATCATGATGGCAATTGATTGCAAGTAAAATCATACTTAAATGAAGACGTTTCAGACCTGGCATATATGGTTATCAGACCTCATAACGGTCTCACATAGGCAGCAAACTACATACAAGTCTTTATGAAAGTCACCCAAAGATGGTGCTAGCAATCCACAACAATCTCCTTCGTCTGAGCCAACAATTACATGTAAAAATAACTCCATGAACTCACTGTAGCAGGCCCAGGAGTTGCTGTCCAGCTGAAATAGGACTAAGAATGTCAACCTAGGAAATGTACGGCCCCCTACGAGGGGCGACCAGCTCCCAAAAGTCCAAACTTCAGCAATAAATTCAAACCAATGCTTGAAATGAGGCACCCAGGTTATAGAGGAATCCAATGAACCAATACCCAGAACGATTGGCCAAGCATGCACAGAGTTATAAATGGATTTTCACCTTCAGTCACTGTCAAATAGAGAGTTTCCAGAATTCTGGAAATGCAATTCAGATCTGAGAAAATACTTCAAAACACCTCCAATCACTTCCAAAATGAAACCAAAGATCAAGCATACCAAAACCCTTCAAACCCACATCAAAAAACCCAAAAAATCTTCGTCAATCCTCCTCCAAAATGTCTGAAATCAGACCCTATGAACACCCAACTGTGATTCCTAAAGTAGAATCACCCCTATCTGGCTAGGGTGGATCTCTCACCACCGAAACCAGCTCCAAAGAGTGAGGGTTTTTGTCCTCAACTTGCAGCAGTAGAACCCTGGAAGCATTCCAGCAGCATCCTATTAAGTTGCCAAATGAAGCCCAAAGTGTTGCTTAAATAGAAGTGAGAGGGAAATTAAAGCAACTTTATTTGAAATTGTTTTTTCCCTCCAAAACTCCCAGGCCCCCCTTCAAGAGCTTTTTTCATTTTATTTAAAAATCCCTTATGTCTCCCAAATGTGGCATCCCCCTTCATTGGCATAATATTTGGCTTAATTTTATAAAGTTTACCTTTATTCTAGGCATCCATCAAAAAGGTGCATTGTCCCCCTTTTAAAACGACGTCGCTCAACTAGGCCTTGGGGGGGGGGAGTGGAGGGGGAGGGGGCTGGGGAGTGGGTCTTTTAACGTTATAAGTTATAAAATCACCTTTGAAAACTTAGTAAATAATTTGCCAAAACATTAGAGCTCACCAAACAATTGCTACGCACTGCCCAAACTAGAAACCTTGCACTACTCTGCCGCTATGACCAGTTATTAGAAATAGCACTTACTAAAAATAGTAAGTGGGTCAAATCACCTACTGGCCAAATAGAGAATGCCGAAAAAAGGGGGCATTACAGTCCTCCTTTCCCAAAGATTGCTTGTCCCAAGCAATGCCATCACAACTCTAGAAACAAATAGACTGTTCCACATTAAATACAAATAGGATCCCAAGGTCCCAAGTCAACCTAGGAGTTCTATAGCACCTACTGCTAGAAGCACTGTTCAAATGTACACCTGCAAATGAAACTTCTTTTGGCCCTCCAAAAAATAGAGCATCCATGATCTTCTGCACTCCAACATAGTGGCTGTAATTATAAGGTAATCTACTGTCCCAACCATGAGTGCAACCTGGAAATAAGAAATAACAACCATTTGCTACTAAAACACTCATCCAACACTGAACTTAGTTTGCCAAACTTGTCATTCCCTTCACCTAGAACCATAAACTGACCCTGACAAGAGGCTGAATGGTTAGAAAATGTGAATTCTTGCAGCTGTCCAAGACTAAAATTAACAGCTTGTCATCTGATTTTTTGAAAAATCAGCTCCCAGGTATAAGAGCAGTAGCTGCAACACTGAAATTCTTCAACCCCAAAGTAAAATCTGATCATTATTTTAACGGTAAACACCTTACCAAGAGTCATCAACCTAATAGAGCTCCAAATTTTGCTCAAAATCTTCCTCCAATCCACTTGTGTCAACACAAATGGACTTATAAGGTGGCTGTATAAAGGGGTAACAGCAGCGTTTCTTTTGCCTTTTTGGTCCACAACCACCCATGGTATGCTTCTTCCATCACCATTTTTATCCAATAATCCATGCTAATGATCTTGGGCTGTGATGAACCACACTCTGGTGATCCACTCTGCTACCACTGTAGTGAAATGCTCTGATACCACTGTGATGAACCAACACTCTAGTGCAATGATTTCACGGTGCTTGTAGGTCTGATTTGTGGTTTTGTATTTTGTTTTTTCTTGTTTTGATGTTTGATGTCAATGATACACATGAGTTTAACAAGCATATGCATGTAATATGAACTCAAAATAAACTAAACTTCAATGATACTCAAGCAATGACTCAATTTCATAGTTAAGAGACTTTCTTCATTACATGAGAGGGAGTACATAAGTGGACAGCTTACATTCATTTCAAAGAGATGCTTGAGCAAGATTTAAAATGATAGTCAAGATCCATTCTTCATGATAGAAGAGCTAACATGTAGTAGAAAACTTGCACCAAATTCGAAAGACAATACATCTTATGAGTTAATTTAACTTACAGCCAAACATCACTGTGAATAGTGACGTGCTACAGTACGCACGCCCAATAGATTGCTCATACAACCCAAAATACGAACTTCTCCCACTGTAATCTGGATGGAATATCTTCTAATGATAAGGGCGCCCCTTTTTGGTGTGTAAGCAGCCAATAAGGAAAGGCGTTTTATTTCCTTTGGCTGGTAGAAACCCTCAAGAGAAGGCGGCTGGCTGTAGATGTTAAAATCAGCTTTCAAAATCTTCCAAAATGCAAATAACTATCTCTAGATGGCGAATGGAGATGCTGGCAGCAAAAACCCTTCCAAAAGATGCCTCCAACAACTTGTAATCAGCAAAATATGGCTCCAAATGCAGCAACAAGAAAATAACCAGCACTTTAGGGTGGTCTTTCACACCTTCAAGATGCCAAAATCCTAACTACAAGCCCCAAACCAGGCTTACCCACTGCTGAAATTGAGAAACCCTAGTTTCTCTCTTCCACAAACTCCACACTTCAAAACTTCAATCAGCAAACATATCCAAGCATGAGAGGGTCGAACTTTCTCTTTGCCTTTTATAATTTCACTTTGAAAACAATATTCATTAAAATGGCACTATTCACTTAAGTTGTCTATTTTTCACTTTATCAGTGAATAGTAACTGAAAAATATAAAGTGACCCCCTTTAACTAATAAACACATGGTCCCTAAGCCTGAGTAAGTGAAATAAATGGTGAAGATCAATATTTTAAGCTCCAATAACACACCAAACGTGCGAATTCACCACGTCACCATACTCCGAATACCAATATTGCCCTTTACCGACCAAGTGCCCATTCAAGTGACCCTCTATCCAGAACCATTAGCCTACGAGGATCGACATAATAGGCTAATCCACCAACTCTAATGCTCGTGAAAGACTGGGGACATTACAGGGCATAGATACTTCCCTCTAAAATGGCTCCACTACACTGAGGCTGCGCTACTCTGATCAACATATGAATTTCATCCAAGGGGCATTTGGTGATTTTAGAAGTTTCAACACTAAGGCTCACCACCCTATCAACCTCAAGGTCA
Organism: Sequoia sempervirens; assembly: GCA_007258455.2. NCBI lineage: Eukaryota > Viridiplantae > Streptophyta > Pinopsida > Cupressales > Cupressaceae > Sequoia > Sequoia sempervirens. Next base: position 414,088,169 of record VDFB02058242.1, read on the forward strand.
CAATAGCACTCCTCCACTTGTGGTGAATCCACAAAGTAAACCCACATGCCATGATATTTAACCCATCATTATCCACCTTAGGAAGCAAACCATCATTAAAAGATTGTTCTTCCCCCAAACTGTCCATATGAATCTCAAAAAGAGGATTATGAAATGCCATTCCCACATCCATGTCAAAAAAAAATTATCAAAAGTTTGGAAAGTGTCTTTACCTTCTTGCTTGGGTTCTATTCCTTGATCATGATTGGATACTCCCTGCATTAACTTGCATGTGATAGTCCCGGATCCCTCTTGGGTAAATTCCTCTCAACACCACTTTCCTATCACCCTCTTGAAATTTCAGCTCCATGGATTTTAAGTTCAAGGTAATCTCCCCTAAGGAGCGAAGCCATTGCGTTCCCAAAACAACATTTGTGCCTTCTGTATTAACAACATAAAAGTCATCAATTACCTCGTAGTGGTTTAGCTGGAGTCTCAACTATGGAATCTTCCTTACGCAAGACATTATGTGACCATTAGCAACCACAGCTCTGAAACCTCCAAATTTCTTAGTTTTGAACCCTCGTTGTGTTACAATGTCTTCATCAATGAAGTTATGTGTAGTACCTATATCAAGAAGAGCAACAATTTGCTGCCCTTTTAACCAACCCCTAAGTTTGAATGAATCACTTCTCTAGAGACTAGAGAGCCTAGCTAATGTACTACTACTTTCCTTCACTTTCCCAAGCTCTTCTTTTGAACCATCTTCTTCACTTTCCTCCTTTTCAGCTTGTTGGTCTGAATTTTCTAATTCTGATCTATCAGCTGAATATGCCTCCATTTGATGATTCTTCCCCTTTTCCAAGCACTTATGTCTTGGGGCCCATAGTTCTTTGCATGTAAAGCAAAGGTTCTTCTTCCTTAGGTCCTTTCGGCGGTCTTCTTCCACCGTCTTTGAAAGTGTTTCTTTGTGCTAAATGTTCTCCTTGTTGTCACGTTTCTTGTCTCTATCATGTGGGAGGGTTTTAGGTGGGAATTTGTTCTTAGTAGTGGAAGACTCCATGTCCCTAGCCTTTTTGATGGCCTCTTTTAGAGAAGGTGAGTTGAATGCCTTAATCCATCCCCTCAAAGGATTGGATAACCCATCTATAAAGAGAACAATGAGCCTCCTCTTGGATATTTCAGTCACTAAAACTGACCTCTAAAAATCAGCAACATAAGCATCCACCAAACCACACTGTTTCAACTGAGCTAACTCTTTAAAATGAAGTTCGGAATCCATATTATCAAATCTCTCTATGAGTCTCTCAGTAAACTCAGCATAAGATGTGATTTGTGCATGCCCCATTGTGATCATCCCATGATGCCACCACTCATATGCAACCCCATCTAAGTGAATGGAAGCATATTTAATTGACTCTTCTTCGGGCATGGGATTAAGATTAAAATATGTGTCTACTTTTTGGACCCATGCTCTCACTGAAATCTTACTAGACCCATCAAAGTAAGGAAGATTGAGTTTTCCTACTTTCCTTTGTGAGTCATTATGGTGTTCTCTATTGCCCCTATTGGGCGTATGCCTCATCCTGAGATCTATATAATCCTGAAGTGATATGTCATGCTGAAAACCAGGCCCTGCATCAATCCAATCCTGTCTAAATTGGTCCTGCATCTCAGCCATTGTGAGCTCCTAATTGGGGTTGTGCATCTACTCTTGGTGGAAAAACAGGCATAAGTGGTCTAGCCATGGTGGCCCTATTGCGTTGATTGGCTGCTCCATGCTGACCCATATCATTTCCTTGCCCATTATTACCTTTGTTACCTCCGTTGTTGACTCCCAATCAATTCAGCCCCGCAACCAACTGTGCAAGCTGCTGATTGGTTTCCTGAGCACGTTGGGCTGGCATTTCTTGTCCCCTAACCACAATATCCAAAAGAAGCATCAACCAATCTGGTTCTTCATGACCTCTATCTATCCTTTCATCCCTTTCATCCATATTTTCAAAACTTGTTGATCTAACTGAGTGTGTTTCAGAGTGTTGTTATTCCCTCTCAGAAGGCCAATGTTCCCACAACTCTTCATGTTTTCTTAATCTTTCATGGTCTCTTCTCTCTCTATCACTAATGCTCATAGAATGACTTTATACACTACCTACAGGAATATTTGGGCTCAAATACCACTATAATAACCACCCCTGATTTTTTTTTTTTAAACTGCTTACTGATTGTGATGTTTCGCCAATGTGTTGGTTTGTCTTTGTTCATATGTTTTCATCAATGCATTGCATGTATATGAAATATTGCATAGAAAGGGAAATACCAAGAAGATGCATTGATTTTCACATTGTACTGAAGACATTTTAGACCTGATGGTTATCAGACTGATAAAAGTCTCACATAGGCAGCAAATTACAAACAAGTCCTTATGAAGTCACCTAAAGATGGTGCTAGCAATCCACAACACTCTCCTTCATTCGAGCCAACAATTACATATAAAAATAACTCCACAAACTCACTATAGTAGGCCCAAGAGTTGCTGTCCAGCTGAGAAAGGACTAAGAATGTCAACCCAGAAAATGTACGGCCCCCTACGAGGGGCAACCAGCTCCCAAAATTCCAAAGTTTAGTAATAAATTCAAATCAATGCTTGAAATGAGGCGCCCCAGTTAGAGGAATTCAATGAACCAATACCCAAAATGGTTGGCCAAGCATGCACGGAGTTATAAATGGATTTTCACCTTCAGCCACTGTCAAATAGAGAGTTTCCAGAATTCTGGAAATGCAAGTCAAACCTCAGAAAATACTTCAAAACACCTCCAATCACTTCCAAAATGAAACCAAAGATCAAGCATGCCCAAACCCTTCAAACCCACATCAAAAAACCCGAAAGATCTTCATCAATCTTCCTCCAAAATGCCTAAAATCAGACCCTGTGAAGTGTCAACAACCAATTGTGATTCCTGAAATAGAATCACTCCTATCCGGCTAGGGTGGATCTCTCACCACCAAAACCAGCTCCAAACGGTGAAGGTTTTCGTCCTCAACTCACAGCAGTAGAACCCTGAAAGCATTCTAGCAATATCCTATTAAGTTGTCAAATGAAGATGTCCAAAAGAGGCCCAAAGTGTTGCTTAAATAGAAGTGAGAGGGAAACTAGAGCAACTTTATTTGAAATTGTTTTCCCTCCAAAACTCCCACGCGCCCCTTTAAGAGCTTTTTCATTTTATTTTAAAATCCCTTACGCCTCCCAAATGTGGCGTCTCCCTTTAGTGGCATAATATTTGGCTTAATTTTATAAAGTTTACCTTTATTCTAGGCGTCCATCAAAAAGGTGCATTGTCCCCCTTTTAAAACAACGTTGCTCAACTAGGCTAACAGAGGGGGCGAGGGGGGGTCTTTTAACGTTATAACATAAGTTATAAAATCGCCTTTTGAAAATTTAAGTAAATAATTTGCCAAAACATTAGAACTCACCAAACAACTGCCATGCACTACCCAAACTAGAATCCCTGCACTGCTCTGCCACCGGGACCAGTTACTAAAAATAGCACTTACTAAAAATAGTAAGTGGGTCAAATCACCTACTAGCCAAAATAGAGAACACCAAAAAAAGGGGACATTACAGCCACAGATGCACAGATCAGTGAACAACCTTCAACATCAAATTGCAGAAATAAACAAGACAAGCTATAAGACCACCCAAATTCAGAACTACATACAATGGTGTAACATAAACTGACAACTAGGGCATAATATGACCTTGGTTGAAGCCAACAGCAAAACAAAAATACAAAAAAAAAGAAATCGAAGTCCAAGAGATAATTTTACATTACAAAAGCATTAAATTGGAGGTTAAAAACATTTAAACGGGAACATAAAAAATCAAAGTCCAAGGGATAATTTTACATTAGAAAAACATTAAGTTAGAGGTTAAAGCCATTTAAACAGAAACATAAAAAATCGAAGTCCAGCGGATAATTTTACATTACAAAAACATTAAATTGGAGGTTAAAGCCATTTAAAAAAAGGACAAGCAATGGGCAACAAAGTGCAAGCATTCTTAGATAACCCAAAAATTGTTTTGATTGCATACTTGACCAACAGAAGGGTTAAGCAAACTCCAAAAAACAGCATTGTCCTTAACTCAATAGAATTTCTATAAGTATCATAGCTAAACAAATATTTTACTAATGCAATAAAATTTACCATTCAGAACTTACCAGATGTCTGCCTAGGTTTCGTAGTCACATAGCTTTATATTCTAATACTAAAAAGAAAAATACAATCAGCACTTCACACCATCAATACAACTTTAGCCTTGACACTCTTCAGAAAGACCAGCATTCAATAACAATAGCACCTTAAAGAAGGGGTGCATACAAAGTTGTGTGGAACTAACAGTGATTAAGAATTCCAAATTTAGTCACAAGCATGGCATAGAGTTAAGATTGACTTAGAAAACAGGCAAGGTATGTTCAGGCAATTACTGCATCAAATAGCATTGGGTAATTGTTGTAATGAATGACATCCAATTTCTTTTTCAATTCATTTAGGTTGTCCTAAGCATTCTTGTGTATGGTTGTATATCAGCATGTTTTGTATTTGGCTTCGTCATGGCATTAGGGTAATTGTTATAATGAATGACATCCAATTTCTTTTTCAATTCATTCAGGTTGTCTTAAACATTCTTGTGTTTGGTTTGTATATCTGCACGATTTGTATTGGGCTTCATCCCAAAGAGAAAATGGGCCTAATTGGAACTATCAATTTTTTTATGTGTCCTTTTTAGCCCTATGCTTTTCAGTGGCCGACAATTTCAGAGTCCCTTAGGCTGCTCGGAGGAAAATTTTAGGGTTTCCAAGATTCTTAGAGGTTTCTCGTTAGTTTTTCAAGGATTTGTTGTTGGAGTTTGCCAAAAGGATTTATGGGTCTTTCTGGGTTTTCTGAGAGCCTTAGTGGGCAGTCGCCGCTATTTATAGCAATGTCTATTTTTAGTATTTACTATTTTTAGTAAGTCACGACGCCTACCTAGAATGTGCTCATTTTGAGTTTGGAGTCACTATTTTTAGCAGTATACTATTTTTAGTAAGTGCTATTTCTGGCAAGGGTTTGGCAACAGTTCAAAGTAGAGTTTCCAATTTTAGCAATGGTGGCAGTTGTAGTGTTTGGCGTCTTGGTATTTTCAGCAATGGCTTCTCCAACATTCTTGGAGTTCGAAAATGGAAGGTTTGCAACTTAAGTTAATATTATAATGTCAAGTGGCCCCCTTGGACCCCCACGCCTAGCTTAATGACTTAAGTTATTTTTAAAAGCAAATATTATGCAAAGCTAAAGTGAATGCCTAGTTGAGGACTTAAAGCAATTTAAATAGATTTATGCATATCAAGGATGGACGGCTAAGTATGAGAGTTAAGTGATTTTTAATTGAATTTTGTATTGATCCAAAAGGTTATTGGAAATATGGACAGAGATAGTCATAAAATAAATCACAATGATATTAAATTACTCTCATCCCTTTAACACTCGTTCAATACATATATATAGGACTTGTATTTCCTATATTATAGGAAACATCCTATAACAACTCGTGACTAACAAATAAACAAAATCCTAAATATATGAGTTGTTAAAACAACTCATAATACAAACAATATTAATTACATGAGCTATAATAACAACTCACTTTTATTATAGCACACATTATTATTCTAACCCATGTGAACAATAATTCTCAACATTCCCCCCCTTAGTGTGAACATGGTACGAACTCACACCCTTCATCTGCAGTATGCTCCTCCCTGTGTCATGTCCAACTGACTCATGACCTTGATCCAAAGAAAGGCTCTCTCCTCCCATGGTTGCTCTCTCCTCCCATGGTTTTAAATAGGCTTACCACAAACCTTGACATGAACAGGAACCTCCACCATTTGTCCACCTCGAGTGGTTTTCTGGATCCTCCCACAAACCCTTTCAAGATCCATGAACTGCATTACACTAGTGCTTTTGTTCGCCATTATGCTTGTACATTAGGGAAGTTACATAGAAATAACAAATTGGGAATGAAACATTGTGTATTGTTCCCCCCCCCACAATGTGAAATTTCCACTTATTCACACAACCTATAACATTGAAAAATATATCATGCTGCATAAAAGGAAATGTCACCAAAGCTGATGAGCGACCCCGTTGGTGACTTACGAGAGGACGCTGATTATCCTCCAACCTCCGATGCCTCCTGCCTCCAATGCTGGATTTATCTAAAGCACATATTCTTCATCACTAGGACATGATAAGTCTTCATCATTGGCATGGTTTTCCCAATCAGTTTCTTCAGCTAAGGAAGCATGATGATCCAGTTTATCATCTAGAAGATCTTGTGCCCTCTTCTTACAATTCAAAAATACATGTCCTATTTCACTACAATAGAAGCATTTGATTTTTCCTTTTAAAGGAATATTCTTAGATTTGTACTTTCCTTTTCTTGCTTTGTTATGTACAAATAAGACCTCTTCAGATTTCGAGTCTTCATTATGATCAAGTAGAGTAGATATTACTCCTTCAAGACTAATGGTTACCTTACTTAATGTGAACACCATTCCAGACATATGCTTAGGCAAACTATTTAGAAGTATTGCTTTGGCATCATCATCTTTTACTTTCTCATTAATCCCAGCTAGCTGATTTAGAAGAGAATGAAACTTACTGATATGATCTGCCATTTTTGTACCTTTCTCCATTTTCAGTCCATACAATCTTTGCTTTAATGTTGTCTTGGCACTTTCTGCTTCAGATCCAAAAAGCTTGTTTAATGACTCCCAAATCTCTTTTGCCGACTTTGCAAAATCTACATGGTGTAAATATGCTTTTGATGAGCCAAGACCAATAGTTCCCAAAGCTTTCTGATTTTTTATATTCCACTTAGCAAGTTCACCTGCATCAGTTGGTGTTATTGAGCTAGGTTTGACAACATCCCACAGATCTTTTTCAATCAAACGTAACTGCATCTGTATCTGCCAAGTATGAAAGTCTCTTCCTTCAAATTTTTTAATAAAAGTTAATTTGTCCATAATTACTCTTTTAATCAAAAGTGTTGGGCTGAACCGATAATGCACCTTGACTATAACACTTTGACACAAGGACGATTTTCCAACAACAATCCCACTAGAAAAACTATTAAAAACTTTATTTTGAAATAATATAACTAAACAATAACTAAAGACCTACCAAACTTCTCCTCCTCAATAGTAAAAATAAATCTTCATAAATATTAAGCCTCTTAAAACTACACAACATCAAAATAGAGCCTACCCAAAAAAACCCGCCAAGGATGGAATCTCATAGACTACATGCAAAGGAGGAGTAATCATCAAGCCAAACCGATCTGAGTATGATATAGACTGCAAATGCGAACATGCGGGTCCAAGGTTTCAAGAATGGTATGTACTGACAGACAAAATATAGTACCGATCTGCACAAATCTCAGGCCACCGACAGTCACCACTCCTCCACACAGGTTGCAGATCTAAGTGAAGGATTCCAATGTCAAATGCCAATGAATATGGGAGAAGAGACATGATGCACACTTCCGTCAACAGCCATAAAGAGCTCTGTGAAAATAAATGCCAACCGATCCAAGCACACTATGAGAATTTTAGTCAATTTGTGGAAAGACAATAGAAAATCTCGCCAACACTCCTACGAACCTCCAATAAAAAATGCCCAATCCAAATATGCAAACAGCAACATCAAATAACGACCAACACTATGCAACAAATGACCACAAGTTCACAAATCTGCATCGTCAAACAATGTCGAATGCCTCACCAAAAATCTCGACCAACCAATGCTCCACTAATATCCCTTGGACCTCAAGCACTTGGATCAAAGAGCTGGACCGAAACTTTGACCCTATAGTGCGTCAACAAGTAATGAAGGACGATTTGAAAATAGACTCAAACCACCTGATAAAGAAAGAATTTAGGCCGATCAATTTTCTCTTCAATAGCAAAACAAACTCGGTGAGAAGCAATAAACCCAGTGCCTACAGTGACTCCAAATAATCTGCATCTTATCTTAGAATCACAAATATTATGCCCATAACCCGCTCTGATACCATATTGGAAATATGGACAGAGATAGTCATAAAATGTAATGTCCCCATTATTTCGCGAGCATCAGAGTCATTGGATTAGCCTATTATGTCGACCCTCATAGGCTAAGGGTTCTGGTTAGAGGGTCACCTGTCCGAGCACTTGGTCGGAAATTTGCTTATTTGGTATCTGGAGTTTGGTGACATGGTGGAATTGCGCGTTTGGCGTGTTACGGGAGCTTGAAATATTGATCTTCATCATCGTTTCACCTTTCCAGACTTTGGGGGCCATGTGCCTATTAGTTCAAGGGGTCACTTTATATTTTGCTGTTACTATTCACTGATAAAGTGAAAAAAGAAATAACTTAAGTGAATAGTGTTTTTTTAATGAATAGTGATTTCAAGTGAAAGTTATAAAAGAAGAAGAGGAAGTTCGAACTTCTCATGCTTGGTTATATTTTGCTGATTGAAGTTTGGAAGTGTGGAGTTTGTGGAAGAGAGAAACTAGGGTTTCTCAATTTCAGCAGTGGGTAAGCCTGGTTTGGGGCTTGTAGTTAGGATTTGGCATCTTGAAGGTGTGAAAGACCACCCTAAAGTGCTGGTTTATTCTTGTTGCTGCTTTTTGGAGCTCGAATCTGCTGGTTACAAGCTGTTGGAGGCATCTTTTGGAAGGGTTTTTGCTGCCAGCATCTCCATTCGCCATCTAGAGGTAGTTACTTGCATTTTGGAAGATTTTGAAAGCTGATTTCTTCATCTACAGCCAGCCGCACCTTCTTGAGGGTTTCTACATCTCCTAGTAAGAAAAACACCTTCATTTTGTTGCTGCTTTCTTTCCTAAAAGGGGCGCCCTCTTATTTAGAAGCTTCTCCATCAAGAAATTGGTAGGAGACACTTGTATTTGATTTTGTATGAGCATTTGCTTGGGCGCGGGTACTGTAGCAGTCACTATTCACAGTGAAGTTTGGCTGTAAGTGGAATTAAGACATAAGATGTATTGCCTCTCGAATTTGATGCTAATTATCTATGCCATGTAAGCTGTTATATCATGTAGAATGCATCTTAGAGGTCATTTTGAATCTTGCTTGAGTATCTCGTTGAATGTATGCAAGCCGTCCCATTATGTACTCTCTTTTGTAATGAAGAAAGTCTATTAATTATGAATTTGGGACTTCTTGTGTTATCAATTGAAGTTTAGTTCATTTCGGGTTCATATTGCATGCAATTGATCATTAAATTTTATGTATATCATTGGCATTAATTCCCAAACACAAGAAACACAAAAAGAAAGACAAACACTAAACACAAATCAGACGTACAAGCATGGTGAAATCATCGCAGCAGAGAGTTGGATTATCACTACAGTGGTAGCAGAGTGGATCACCGGAGTGTGGCACATCACATAAAATAAATCACAATGATATTAAATTACTCTCATCCCTTTTACACTCGTTCAATACATATATATAGGACTTGTATTTCCTATATTATAGGAAACATCCTATAACAACCCGTGACTAACAAATAAACAAAATCCTAAATATATGAGTTGTTAAAACAACTCATAATACAAACAATATTAATTACGTGAGCTATAATAACAACTCACTTTTATTATAGCACACATTATTATTCTAACCCATGTGAACAATAATTCCCAACAAAGGTGGCGTCCCTTTTTGGAGGGAAAAGCATTTCAAACTTCTAGGTCTTGGAGCCTATTTATATGCCCTCTCTTGCTCTCATTTGGTTATGCAATTTGGAGATAAAGTTATGCTGCCGAATTGGAACTAGAGTGTTCTTTCCTAAATCTTTGGACGAAAAACCCTCTTTAGGTTGTTGGTTTCGGATTTGAAAGATAATCCCTAGCTGGTGGAGTGTGATTGCATTCAATAATCACCATTGGAGCTTAACAGTGATGGTTTGTTTTAATTTTGGTTACTTATGATGAATTCTAGCTATGTTTTGGTATGATAACTATTTGCGCAAAGATTTGGGTGCATTTTGGAAGTGATTTCTTGGAGTTTCAGATTGCTGGTTGCTATTTCCAAACCCTTGGCTGTACCATTGTTTTGCTCACACCAATTTGAGGAGTGGATAACTTTTTGTGGGTGTTGACTTTTTGGCTCTTCCATCCTAGGGTGCACCTTCTTGCAAAGTTTGGCATTTAATGATGGAGAAATTGTTATGGTAAAATCTTGATGTATTAAACAAAGGAGACGAAGGCTCTTTAAATAGATTTACAAAGACAATGTTTCTAAATGAGACAATCATTAACTGAAGACGAAATTAGAAACTATCTAACCTAACTAAGATGACCATTAAAGAAACATTACATTATTTAATACCCTCCCTTAATGGTCATCATTCTAACTACCCACAGAAGCAAAGAAGGCTGCCCCCTTATCTTTAGAACGTTCTACAACATGAGCCTGCCACTGACCCTCCCAAAATCTACAGAACTTCTGGATATACCCAAAAATCTTCACAAATTGTCCAACCTAATGTTGGGTAACAAGGTTGTACCTCCCTATAGCCAGAGACACCGAAAACAACTGTACAAACTGAAACCACGACTTTGAGGAAAAATCGGCAAACCCTCCACTGCTTTAGAAAAATAGCCACAAACTTTTGCAGATGAGCATGATGCCCCAAAACAGACTGCAAGAAACCAAACACAATTTTTGAGGAGAAAAATCGATCAAAACCAAACACGATTTTTAAGGAAAAAATCGATCAAAACCCACAGACAATTTTTTAGGAAAAAATCGTGAAAACCCACACACTAAAACATCAATGAGTAACTGGCACAAAATACGAGACATGGATCAACATACCAAACTTCGTTTTTGAGGAAAAACGGTAAAACCCTTGTACAAAACAATTTTTGGGATAAAATCGCACAAAACCCAGATATAATTTTTGAGGAAAAATTATGAAAACACCACAAAAAAATTTTAGGAAAAAAATTATTAAAACCCAGCACTAATTTTTTATGGCGAAAAAATAGAAAACCCATCTTTAATTTTTTAAGGCGAAAAATTAGAAAACCCAAAAATAATTTTTCTAGAAAAAATTACTAAAAACCAGAAGAAAACCCACAAAATCGTGGGTTGCAGAAGCTCCAAAAACCCGTCCATTGTAGGCTAGTCGTTGCACGGTAAAACCAGCAGAAACCATCGCACAAGAGAAATAGAAAACCAGACCCTCCAAAAAAAACTTTCACGCGGTAAACAACTAGAGCCATCACGGAAGAAACAAGAGGCATTGCAATGTTCAAAAAACCCTCGCACCCAGGTCACAAACAGAAGAAAAAAACATGTCGCTTGTAGCAGAAAACGCAAACAAACAACAACAGGAACGCCCTCTTGTCGCGGAAGAACAAAGAATTCCGCAAACCCTCGCGCCAAGAAAACCCACGAAACTTCAAACAAAATCTATCCAAAACTGAAACACGGGCACAAGCAAACAAAACTGCAATCTTCTGCAACAAATGCGGAAAAACCTCCATGATGTATTAAACAAAGGAGACGAAGGCTCCTTAAATAGATTTACAAAGACGATGTTTCTAAATGAAACAATTGTTAACTGAAGACGAAATTAGAAACTATCTAACCTAACTAAGATGACCATTAAAGAAACATTACATTATTTAATAGAAATGGTTTTTTCCTTGCTAGTCGCCCCTCTAGGGAGGTCATACAACTTGGCTGGAAGATGTTTTGGCATGTGACTTTGCTGATCAGACTTGTTGGTGGGTGCTAGCTATCTTGTCTTGGACACCCAACCTTGTTTAGACATTTGCAAGTGATTTGGAGTGATTCTACGGAGTTTGGGTGAAGTTATGTTCATTTTACTATTGCTGGTTGGTGTAATCAGCTTGTTGTACATGCATATTAGACTGTTGTGATGGGTATCAGACTTGTAGCGACAGCTTGTTAGTCCTTCCATTGACCTCCAGTGAACTAATCTTGAGGTATACTTGTTCTAGTTTGAAGAGGGTATTCTTATTCTTCATTGTAGCATCTTGGGAGGGTGTTCTACTTCGTATTTCTGTCATTTGCCTCTCACAACAGCAATATCTAATGGATTGATATGATTATGTTGAGCTCATTGTAACACCTTCGGTAGTACCATTGGTGAATGCTTTTGTATTGGCTTTGATACTTACCCCATTGAATAAGTGGTTGCTCCCGTTGAAAAGTGGTTGAGCCTTTTGCTTTATGTACTTCTCACTCCCACTGAATAAGTGGTCGAGTTTTCTATATTTCCTTTCTTGTTACCCGTTGAAAAGTGGAAGTGGTTGGCTTTGCCGCCAAGTGCATTATTTTCATTGTTGCCCGCTGAAAAGTGGAAGTCGTCAGCTTGCCGCCAAGTGCATTTCTTGTTTACTATCATGCACTTGCTATTTATAACTCACCCCACTGAAGAAGTGGTAGTTTAGAGAAGTTCAATATTGTAAGCCAACCACCATATGCTCTCACCTTGCCCACATCGGGATCTAGGTGATCAAAAAGTGGGAGGTTTCTTTACAATTGCTTATCTTTGGATTTCATCTAATGCTAATGGGTGCAAATTTGTGGAAAAAAAAAGGATGGGTTATTACAAATTCTCAAAACATTAAACGGTAAATTATGTCTGCTTATATATATGTATATATAGTCCTTTTCTTCATTGGTCGTTAGATAGAATATCAAATTGTGGTAACTGGTAAGTAAATCAGCAAAAACAATAAAGCATGTCCTTAGGTAACTACTACTATGTTTGAAACATTGAATAACATAAAATCAGAACATTGTCAAAAATGTCTAAGGGAAGCACATCTACAAATATTAATAGACAAACACTGGGTGATGGTGTTTGATATGTCATATTATTCTTTGAGGATTACAAATAAAAAAATCTACTAGCTCATACTATTTTGCTAGCTAAGTAGACATGGATCCTAACTGAAAACTAGACAGCAAAAGATCCCCCACCATGGATTTGAACACCTTTATTAGAGAATTCACTGATACATTCCTCTAATCCTATGTTACTAGATCCACCTGCAAACCAGCCAAATCTGTCATCTGGTCCAATTTACCTGTGGATATGGGCAGTATACAGCAAAACGGGGTTGGGTTTGTTTGGGACAAACTCAGGCAAACTCAGAAAGCATTTAGGGGTTCGTCTAGGACAAACCTGGGCGAACCACAAAGGATCTGAAGAGCCTATAGATGAACCTAGGGCAAATCCATCCATTTTTCTATGTTTTTTTCTTTTTCTTTTCTACCTTTGACTTTGCCTTTTAAAAAATTATGAAAATCATGTGCACCATGAAGGTCTGTGTGGTTTTAAAGGTCTTCATTTGAGCTTGGTGGTAAGGGATTTGCCCCTCAACACCGCCTTGCATTGTGACAATGAACACGTGAGGGGTGCCATCCCCATACCCCTGCAAGAGGCACTACCCATCAACCCTGCAAGGGGAACTGCTCCCAAACCCCCACAAAGTTGTCGGATATTGGGCCAAAGAAAACTAACTTGAATGCTTCCACTTTCCAACATGTTGCACTTGAGGAGTTCAAAAGTGAACACACTTTTAGTGTGAGTAGCAATGGCACTACTTGTGGTTCTTTAGATGTCCCTATATCATCTAATGTCAGTAATGATGATGATGATGTTAATGATTTAGAAAATCCATATGATGCTAAAAATTGATTGTTGAACTTGATATTATTATTTTAATATTGAACTTGAAATTTGAACAATGAATATTTTATAATATATGTTTTAAATGACATTAGAATTTATGGTGATTTTGTCAATTATATTATGCTATGTGGTATTCTAAACCTTATTCTTGCTTTTAGGCTGCAAATATATATATATGATTTTTACATTTTTTTGTACGGATGAACCCAATATGAACCCAACCCAAAAAAAATATGCCAACCCACAAACCTGAACCAGGATCAGTATCAGAACTGGTAACTTAGTTTTATTCTTTTCCAAATGGCGTAGTGAACTGTGAAATATTAGTTGATTTAGACAAACTTGCTGACTCCAATACCCCATTAATGTTAGCAAAAGAGATAGATCAAGTCAAGCAGATAGATTGTGACAAGCATCATTCAAGCAAGCAAAGCAATAAATTTAAGTGATCCCCAACTCCATTTTCTAACGGGAAAAGAAATCTCACTTCTCAATTGTCTTTACATTCTATCTTCTAAACTTTGTTATAACCTGTATAATTCCAGCCAAAACTGAATTTCCATAACACTAATGCTCTATCCCAAATGACACTTTCCTATTCCTTCAGAAGCCTTAAGAATGTTACACAACAAGAGAACATCACCTCAATGGCGTTGAGTGTGAAGCTTCAAGGTTTAATAACTATCATAGATGATCCTAGAGAGTTCCATACAGCAGGAAAAACTAAGCAAACAACAGTCCAATCAGAGAGGACTTGTGAAAAGATGAAGTGTGTTAAAGGGTACTTCAGTGACCCTTCATACATACAAGAAAACAATTATATATTTAGCATGTAATGCATTCTACTCAAGCATTACAAGTATATGACAGCAAGTTTGTGGGTGGAAATCCAAAGCAGTAAATGATATGTACATCAAACCTCCACTAGGACTACAACCAATATAGAACAAGTTAGGTGTACTTCGATGCAGTCCCATGGAAGGTGCATGGAATAAAAAAAATGCAGCTACAGGATTGAAATGAATCTTTCCCTCTAAAATAAGAGCCTCGAATATCTAGCTATAAGGTTAAGATGGTGTTGGAGAGGGCAGGGGCTCAATGTTTCCCCTACCAGCTTAGGGACTTTTATTCTATGTGCCAACTTGCATGACATCTTTATCTAAATTCTAATTTTTGGAAAAGAAAAAATAGATTATCTATTTGTTATATTTTTATAATTTTTCATGTGAAATTCCTCACTTCCACTAAAATTTTCTTTCCAACAATTTTTATTTTAAATCTATGGCACCATTTGCTTGAAGAAAGCTCAGCAGCACCAGCTAAAAAATTTTGCAGCATGGTTCCATGCAGCTTCTTGCTGCTTTTTAAAAAAAAAATTAAAGCTCGGGTGGTTCCGTGCAGTTTTCTTAATAAGCATAAGGCATAACTTGGAATCTCCTCCTAAAATAGTGGAGAGCTATAATTTAGGATTTGAAAGTTCAATTGTAGATGGAGTTAGAAAGGTGGGAATGTGTTTAACAACAAAATCATCATGTGGCTGCACAATGCATCTTCCCTGATCCCTTCCTTTTTACGGTTTCGTTTAGATTTTACCTCTAAAATTTAGTAATTACAAAAATAAAATATCATATTTTGTAATTACTTACTATAAGTGGAAAGAAAAAATCTGGGACAGCCCCAAAATGTTTCCTAAAATATTTGAGCAGAAAAATTAGCTAAACAGTTGCATGGGACCCTGTTGTTAGTTAGTTCAACTCCATGGAAATCAAGACCATAGCTTTATTAATGGTTCCATTTGTCAAATCATTCTTGGGATACCAAACAAACTTGCCCAAACTCTGAACCAGAACATTGAATACAACTATAGCACAACAACCTGTGACAAAAGTACAAATACGTGTGACAATAAGAGTGGACATCAATTAAATTTAGAATTCTTTTGTGGTGTTATGACATCAATTAAATTTAGATTTCTTTTGTGGTGTTATGACATCAATTAAATTTAGATTTCTTTTGTGGTTTTATGGACACTTTGCTACCAAAAAATAGACAATGTTTGTTACTTACAGTAACCCATAACAGATCACACCGTACAATATTGCCCCAAGCTCAAAAGGAGCTTAAAAACAATGTAAGGTAAACCGATAATTGAAATCATCCTGTCCTAGATATTGTCCAGGGCACAAGAATACATATCAATATAGGCATAAGATTCAATTTCTTACACAACCTCGATTGTATACCTCGGTTCATTGGCCAGACTATTAGACCCATGCTTCTCTCAAAGCACTTACACTTCACACTGGTGGATTTTACTGTTGGGCGTGCTGGTATGTTATAGTTGTAAACAATGCTGACTTACATACAGTAGATCTAATACCTAGAAAAATTAGTCCGAGCAAGAAAGTGGGTATAACTCCAAACCATTTTCTTTCCACAAAAAAACAAATCCATGAATGCATACATGAATCACAGAAAGTAAAAACCCTAAACACAAGATGAAAAAGACAGAGATAATAATTCCACAGAGTTGCTTTTGGGGGTTTCGCGTTTGTCGCTCAATTTTGAGCAAGGGAGAACCATGTTGGCTACGCTTCTACAAAAACAACTCCATGATGGACCTTTTAAATTACAGACAAATTCTAAACCTTGATTTGCCAAACGTCAATACGCATGTTTGCATATTAATGGTGATGATAATGAAAACTAACAGAAGGAAAACGCCAAATGCAACAAAATTCGATGCAGAGCAGAGAAGAGCAAACCTCGGAATTTATGTGAGATGATGTCCAACTGAAAAGCTAAGGCTGGGAATGAAAATTATGCAGAGATTCCTTTTATTTTCATGTCATCTCGAGTTGACTCCACTCAGAACATCGCCACTGTTGAACAAGTTGGTAGGACCTTCCAATCAAATACAGATTCCGCTTTCATTTTAATTATTATGGTATATACAGCTGTTACAGTTCAATTGGCTTCTCTGTTAATTGCCGCTGCCTTCCAAGCGGGTGAGATGAGATTCTAAACTTTGACTTTTTATCGTTACGGGGGAAGGCATTACCTACAGTGAGTCGCGACAATAAGCCCACCCAAAAAATACTGTTTCGTAGGAAAGTGTGGTGGGTCTGGGCCTAAATTTGACAGGGGAGCCTGCTTATGAAGGTTTTTAATTTTTGGACAGCTATTTAAGTTGCCCTTCGAATGTTAAAACATATCTTATTGGGGGGAGGATGGTATGCTAACGTATCTATTAAGTTTTATTAATTTCTATTCAATTAACTATCGAGATAGGTGAATTAAAATAGTTTAATTAAAAAGAAATTAATGTAATATTATTTTGTAATTTTTTCTTATAATATAAAAGAAAAATTATTTAACATTTTATTAGATAATAGTTGTGAATAATCTTATTAGTCTAATATAAATTAGTGGGCTCATAGTTAATTATAAGATAAATTAGTGAACAGATAGTTAATTATAATGTTTATAGAATCTTTTTAATTCTATTCAATGTGACTATTAAGTACTTAATAGTGTAGTCAATAATTAGTGCAATAACAGATGAGGATTTGGTTCTATATTATTTTTGTATCATTTTTTTATTTTATTCATTTTGACTATAAAATATTTAATAGTGTAGTCAATGTAGACACTGAAATTTGGTCTAAACCTGCCACTTCAATTTCTTCATAATTCATATTTTCACTGTCATGATTAATTATTCTCTAAAGTCCTTTATTTCTCTATTAATTAAATAAACTTAATTATTTAATTAATTTATTTTAATATTTATTCTTCTATTAATTAAATAATCTTAATTATTTAATTAATTCACATTTTCTTTATTATATCGTGATTAATAAAATAAACGCTCTTTATTTAATTACGTCATTAATTAACTTTATCCTTCTTAAATTAAATAAATTCTTATTTAATTTACTTTTACCATATTTTCAACTATAATTAAATAAATATTTTAATTATTTAATTATTCATTTAACATTTTCTTTACTTAATTAAATAAATCATGTTTATTTAATTAATCCTTAAAATGTCGAATCTTGAATTAAATAATCATTTAATTCATAAAAGTCTATTTTTAACACATTCATTTATATTTAGATAAATGTTTAAGTTATCTAAGTATTCATTCCCACTTGACTCGAGATTTATTTAAATTAGACAGTTATCTCATGATTTAATGTTTGAGTGTCTTTAGCGAATAAACTCTCTGTCATAATCAGTCAATTATTTAATCCTAATTTGTATGCATGTACATGCTTATTAATTAAATATATTTATTTAATTAATTAAATTTTGTGCATGCGTTCAAACATAAAGTTATTTTTAATCTATCTTTATCTTTATCATGCAAACATTATTCTTCTATTTTTCGAATACCAAACTCGAAGATTAAATCATTATTTAATCTTTATCTCTATTATTAGGTTTTATCAGTCATGTCAATACTAACAGTTATCATAATGCATGTCAAATCATTTCATCTCAATCGTTTGTTTATCTTTCGATCCTGGCCTGTCATTCGAATGATCAATTTTCTATAAATTGATTTGTCTTTCATCATTTTACTCCTTCTGAAATTGTATGACTTTTGGAGCACTTTTTAATCTTTGATATTTTTTTATAATCACATCTATCAAGGCTATACTTGCACACTTACTGAAAATCTGAGGGCAAGAATACCAACACAACGAAATGGAAGACAACAGAGGTTATCCATGGAGTTACATCGATCTTTGGTGAGATTGTTTTATGTTTTAGCTAGTTCCCTTTGTTCTTTGTTGTTTGACTTTAGATTGCATTAGAGTTTATTAGCCTTTGTGTTTGTTTTTAATCTTTCATGTTTTCATGATGTTGCATTGGTGAAAACACATAAGGGAATTTTCCTTGATGTGCATAGATGTCACCTACGACCCCAGCTATCTTATGAGACTCTTTCTGAGAAATCTTGTTGGAATTGCACTAGAGTGGTTTTCAGGTCTTGACTATGGCATAAAATCATGGGGCGAACTGGCTGAGAAATTCATTGAAAACTTCTTTAACATTGACCACGAAATAAACATAGCAACCTTGTGTCATACTGCATAAGACGAAGGGGGAACTTTTATCACTTTCTTCCAAAGATGGAGAACTATAGCCAATCGATGTCCTATCAAGATACGTGAGAAACAGAAGGTCACTATGTTCCAAGAAAACCTCAACCCAAAATTGAGAAGTAACTTAAGGGTACATTGTTGCACATCCTTTACAGAACTAGTGGAAAAGGGGCTCATACTAGAAAAAGATATCATTGACAAAGCAGAAATTAAGACACAAACACTGAACAGAAATCCAACTGTGCAAAACACCCCTAATGATAGAAACAAGTTTTGGTCTCAGAATAAAAACTTTACCAACGATGGGGTAGTTGATGCTAAAACTTTACAAGTAGGACCAATCATCACACTTAGAGGAAATAACCCCTCTACCAACATACTTAACGTCGTCAACCAAACCCCCAACACTACCCAAAACACCCAACAACCACAACAACAGAGGCGATTTCCAAAACTTGAGTTTACTCCCCTCGGGGAACCCATCGAGTCAGTCTTCAAACAACTGTTGCAACACAACTTATACAGCTTCAGGAGCCAAGACAATACGATCCAGGGCAATTCAAACCATCTTGGTGGGATGATAATGCCTTTTGTGATTTCCATCGGACAAAAGGACATAGCCTACAAAATTATCGTCAATTGAAAAACATCATACAAGACTTTGTTGAGAACGGAACTATTCAAGTCAAGGGACAAAAAATTACATATTCGAACACTAATCACAAGGTCTTTTTGGATCCATTACATGATCATGGGAAAGGAAAAGCCCCTAGTTCGGGTAACAAGACCAATACTTCCACCAATTATACTAGTGTCAAGCATGATTATAGTGGCCCCATCATAAATCACCTTCGGGTTGTTGATGAGCATGTCAATACCATTTCTATAAATAAAACTCCTAAGTGTGTTGTTAACACTCATTGGACCAAGATCACCGTACAAGGCCCTCTGTCACATCAGACACCACAGACTTCCAAGCCGTAGTATAACTTACTTGATCAATTGGGGAAGACCCCAGCCCAAATTTCCATCTTGGAACCTGAACATCGATCCATTTTAGATAAGGCTTTACAAACCATGACTGTTCCTAATGATCTTGATGTCAATCGTTTTGAGGAAATGGTGGGCTACTTGACCAATAATCATCATGCCACATTCTTTAAACAAGACTATGCAACTGAAAAGACAAATTATAACAACTCGTTACATCTTGAAGTCCTTGTTGATAAAACCAAAGTTAGACCAGTTCTAGTAGATGGAGGAGCAGGGTTACATCTTTGCACTTTAAAATTGATTAAGGCATGGTAGATGGAGGAGAAGGGTTAAATCTTTTCACTTTAAAGTTGATTAAGTCATTAAGTTTCTTGAAAGCATGTGTAGACACAACCAAAAGAATTGTCATTAAGGCTTATGACGATGAGGAACGAAAATCAAAGGGGGTGGTAACACTTCCTATCAGAATTGGTCCTGCAGCCGTGGAGACAAAATTCCAAGTCTTGGATCTCACCCTTCCATATAATCTTCTACTAGGCAGACCATGGATTCATGCCATGAAGGCAATCCCTTCCACATATCATCAATGTCTAAAATTCCCTTACAACAACACTGAAATAACAATAGATGGTGACCCAGATCCATTCCAATATTGCACCAGTCTACGAGAGACACCTCAACGCCAAGTGCCTATAAACCAAGAAGCCTCATCATCCAATTCATCTCATTATGTCATTCCATCCGCTCTCACTAGAACATCCACTTTGCCTTCATTACCTTCCACTCCTAGGGTCGAGATCCAAGACAAGGGTTGTGGAGAATATCACATGAAGACATCTTATTGTGTTAGCCATCTGATTCCTCCTAAATCATATGATTACCTACAGAAGATAGGAGAAAATTAGTGGTCACCATACACATACCTCCCTCAACAACCTTTACAAAATGAGGAGAATTAAGCAAAGAAGCCATACATGCAGAAGATGTGACCACCTGGTTGTATAGAGAAGACCCTGAAGAACCTCCCTCACTTGCTCACATTCCTACAAATCAATATGGAAAAGGTTTCACAATCATGTAGAGCAAGGGATATAATGGACATAGTGGTTTAGGATTACATCAAGATGGGAGGACAAAACTAATTATTTTTTCTAAGTGGTTGAAAGGCTTAGGGCTTGGGTTTCAACCAATTCAGATTGGTGTTCCTAGTACCACATCACCTTTACTAGAGGAAGTAAGTGCTTCAAAAGATATCGAGACATCCAACGAACCATCTAATCAACCCTACTGTGACTCCCCCAACTCAAACGAATATGAGTGGGATTCCCTATCCTCTACCTCTACCATGGACCTTGATAAGCTATTTGGAGAACTTGACTTGATGTTGAAATCTTCACCAAATCCATTGAATTCTTGTCCACCAAAGAATATGACAAAAGAGGAATGGTTTAAACATTACTACTGGGAATCTCTTGATCCTACCTCTTGGGAACCTACTAAATCTATTTTTGATAACCAAACCTTGGCATTAGTCCCACCTCAAACCCACCTAGATCCAAGCAAAAGAGCAAAGAGGACTTGGTACAAAATTGTTGTGACTATATGAACAACTCAGCTTTTACCTTGACCCCGTTGAACTTTGACAACTCCAATGATGACATGCCCTTAGTCTATCCCAAACTCATTGATTGGGACCAACAAGACACACCCGTCTTAGACATTTTTTAGAACAACGAAGTGATTGCTGAGTTCCTAGGATTACGAGAAGGCATACCTAGTGGCGATCACAAGGCTGGATTTACCATTGATTTGGACAACAAAGCATATTTTGGGGAATTTTTTCAACCCCTCCAGTCGCAAAAATAAGAAAAATAATGATAAAAATAAAAATGACGAGTCTCTGGGTGAAAACTGAAAGGTGCCTTTAGACAATGAAAAGCCAAAAATATAAGGACGCATCTGAAGGTGAAAACCTCTTTGAGGCACCTAAGGATGGAGGTTTGAACATTCTCACTATTGCATAGGAAAAGTCACCCATGCTAGTTGAAGAATCAGTGGAAGTTAACATAGGTACAAAAGAGAATCCCCAACTGGTATATTTTGGAGCATCATTGACAAAAGAAGAGTAGCCAGAATTCCGCAACTTCTTTACACAAAGACAGATTAATTTTGCCTAGTCATATGCAGATATGCTTGTGCTGGATCCTGAACTTGTACTACATCATTTTCCCTTACAACCAGGTGTAAAACCAGTGAAACAGAAATTGAGGAAAATGCACCCACAAATTGCTTTACTAGTCAAGGTTGAGCTGAAGAAACTATTGGATGTTGGCTTCATTAGATCAATTGACTATGCTGATTGGATTTCTAATCTAGTACCAGTCACAAAACCATCAAGGGGCATCTGCATCTACATAGATTTTAGAGATACAACTAAAGCATGTCCTAAGGATGACTTCCCTCTACCCAACATTGACATGATAGTAGACATGACTACAGGGTATGAGATGGTATCCCTTATGGATGGATTTTTCAGGATATAATCATATCAGGATTGCAACTAAAGACCAACCTAAAACAACTTTCACATGCCCTTCAGACTTGAGAACACTGGAGCAACCTATTAGCATGCCATGACCACTATTTTTCATGACCTTATACACACTCTTATGGAGGATTATGTCGATGACCTTATTGCTAAATCGCTAACAAGGGTTGATCATTTAAAGGTCTTGGATAAGATATTTTAAAGGCTACAAGAGTATAAAGTGGGACTAAATCTAAAGAAATGTGTGTTTGGTGTGAAATCAGGAAAGCTTTTGGGATATATCATCTCTAGAAGAGGCATTGAAGTGGATCCGACCAAAGTAAAAGCAATCATATACATGCCTCCATCGGCTAATCTCAGTCAGCTAAGGACATTACAAGGGAGACTACAATCCATCAGAAGATTCATAGTACAGTTAGCAAATAAGACACATCCATTTCAACATTTACTTAGAAAAGGAGTACCCTTTGTATGGACAGGTAAATGTTAGGAAGCTTTTCAACTAATTAAGGATTATCTACTCACACCACCAGTCTTAATGCCACCTATTGAGGGACGACCATTGATCCTCTATACTTCAGCAACCCATTCATCACTTGGAGCACTGCTTGCACATAATGATGATGAAGGTCATGAAAGGGCAATATACTATATCAGTCAAACTTTGGTAGGTTATGAGCTTAACTCTAGCACCATTGAATGTGCTTGTCTTGCGGTAGTATTTGCTACTCAAAAACTAAGGCACTATATGCTAAACCATCAAATAATGTTGGTTGTGAAGATAGATCCTTTAAAATATCTTCTAAGTAAAGCAACATTAACAGGGTGACTGCCCAAATGGGTAATGATACTTAGTGAGTATGACATCTTGTACGTAGAGAGAAAAGCTATCAAGGGACAAGTCATTGTTGATTAGTTAGTTGATGCACTGATACAAGAAGATCACCCTTTAGTTGTAGATTTTCTTGATGAGTTTATATTCACCATTGACACAGGCACAACATGGAAACTATACTTTGACGGGTCCCATACGAATCATGGCTTAGGGGTTGGTATCCTGTTTATCACACTACAAGGTGATTTTATCCTAAGTCATTCAGGATTTCCTTTCCATGTACCAACAACATAGTAGAATATGAGGCTCTTGTGATAGGATTACGCATGGCAGTCAAATGGAAGATCAAGAACCTACAGGTTTATGGTGATTCTCAACTGGTAATCTAACAGGTGAATGATGATTATGAAACTAAGGATGAAAAGCTTGCTCCCTACAAATGCATGGAAGATAGTTTCAAAGAGTACTTTGACAAGGTTTACTTTCATCAAATACCTTGTGCTATAAACAGGGCAGCAAATGCCATGGCTACTATTGCTTCACTCCTCAACATACCAAGCAACGTGCCTAAGTTTGAGTTTTTTGGTAGAACAGCTTTTGGTCCCTACCTATGACATCCCAGATTTAGAGATGGTGTGTGATATTGTTGGTCCCGATTCCCCATGGTATAAAGATATCTATGACTACCTCCATGCCAAACTCATACCCCCTGACCTTTCTAATAACCAACGTAGGACATTCCTTCGCAAGTCAACCAAGCACACCATCATCGAAGACACCCTGTATAGACGTGTCTTAGATAATACCCTATTGATATGTCTCGATATTGACGAAGCACAAGCAACCTTGTGTGGGGTACATGAGGGTATATGTGGATTCCATTCTAGCGGTCCTACCTTAGCTAAAAAGATTATGAGGTTGGGTTACTATTGGCCTATCATGGAAAAGGACTCATATGTATTTGTTAAGAAATGTCATCAATGTCAAGTACACAGAGACTTGATACATGCACCTACGCAGGAGCTCCATCCCATAATGTCACAATGGCCCATTGCCCAATGGGGACTCGACCTCATAGGTAAGATACATCCCACATCATCCAACAACCATAAGTTCATCATTACTGCCACTGAGTATTTTATGAAGTGGATTGAGGCTATTCCCATGACCTACATCACCGACACATAGATCTCTAAGTTTATCTTGAGCTATATCATATGTTGGTATGGTGTTGCTCAATCCATTATCACAGATAATGGTCGTCCATTCAAAAACCAAGAATTCCATCATCTTTGTGAAGAGTTCCATATCCAACATAATTTTTCCACCCCATATTACCCACAAGGTAACGGCCAAGCAGAGGCATCTAATAAAACTATCATTACAATCCTCAAAAAGACTATCAATGATGTTGGTCGTGATTGGCATTTACAGCTTAATCCAACCTTGTGGACTTATCGCACAAGCATCCGTACTCCCACTGGTGCCACTCCATATTCTTTAGTATTTGGTTCCAAGGCCATTTTGCCTATTGAGGTTGAGATTCCTTCCTTGAGGGTATCCTTGAAAGGGCACATTGACAATGAAGAGTACCGAGTTTCAAGCCTACATGAGCTAGAATTCCTAGATGAACAAAGACAAAAGGCATTAGATCATCTCCAAGCATATTAGAATCGTCTTCGTCACAGCTACAATAGGAAGGTCTTGAATAGAAACTTTGACATTGGTGACCTCGTCTTAATGGAGAATCCTAAGAATCAAGTTGAAAGAGAGAAACCAGGAACGTTTGAACCTAACTGGTTAGGATCCTACATTGTCACAAAAGCCTTTGGATCAGGAGCGCATCAACTCTCTACTCCTCAAGGAGAACCATTGTCAGCACCGATCAATAGTCTTCATCAGAAGAAGTTCTACGCATAGCTTCTGAAAGCCTTGTCTTAATTATCAAAAATACAAAAAAATCATTACCTAGGTGAAAACCTGGCAAACAAGCGTCTTGGTAACATAAAAAAAATTAGAAAATCAAGAAAATAGTAAAGAGAAATAAGTCATCCAATAGTGAAAACCACCTCGATGGCACTTTAGATAAGTACCATGGTGAAAACCTGGCAAACAGGCGCCATGTGTAGTTGACTTTGCTCCTTTGTCTATCATTATTCTAATCTGACTTCCTTGTACATATCGCTTATCCCTATACATATTATCTATCATTGTGCATATCATATCTCTCCCATTTATCACTTATACACCATTCATAATAAATGGTAGTCCTTCCCATAACTTGGAACAATTGACATCGAGTGCATTTCATATCCCCTATTCTATCATATTCATAATCAATTGGTCTTATACTTAACTAGGGGCAAGCACTTGACTTGCGTCATATTTGGTTCTTACATTGGCTATCTTGAAGATGTAAAACCATTGAAAATCCAAAAACATTACAAAATGTCTTGAGAAAATCCAAAAAACACCAGAAAACTTCAAAAAGACAAAAAAAAATGAAAACATGTCAAAAAACCAAAAAATAGAGTAAGGGTCAATCACACTTGTTAGTCTTTGTCATTTGTCAAACTACGTTGCCTCTGTGATTGGACGTAGACAAGACCATCTGTCATTGTGCCCCAAAGGCATTAGGTCAGTCCTTTTAGGTTTGTTTGTATAAAATCATGATTTAATCCATTTGTCTATAAGACAAGGTCATTGGTCTTGTCGAACTACGAGGTCTCTACATGTATAACATAGGCAAGGTCATCAATCGATGATCCCCCGAGGCCACAATAGGTCAATCCATTAGGGTTCGTTCCATGCACTACCACACACATCAAATATCTTCATACAAATCAATATTTTTATAGTCAATCTTTTCAGTCAAAGTCTAGTTGAACTATGAGGTCATTGCGTGTATAATGTAGGGAAGGCTATCAATCGATGAGCCCTCGAGGCCGCACTAGGTTAGTCCTTTAGGTTTCGTCATCACACACAGTCAATTGCCAGCACATCATATCAAGTCACGCATCAGCAAGATGAACAATTCAACAATCTCATCAAGTCAAATCAAACAAATTTCCAAAGAAACAAACAAAACAAATCAACTTATGTCTGCTACAGGATGTGTCCTTCCTGAAAACATATATCAACAAAATAATCAACCTAGGTCTTATTTAGGATGAGTCCTTCCTGAATACAAACATTATCAAACAATCAATGTGACCTTACACAGGTTATCACATCAAAGACATCAGACTCAACGTCTTATATGATACGTGTCTTTCTGCAACCAAGATCTTGTCATGCCTTATAGAGATAGTCACAAACTCAAAACTAGACTCAACGTCTTATACAGTATGTGTCCTTCCTGAAACCAGGTCTTATCAATCAAAACAAATCAAACAAACAGATCAAGTTTTGGAAAATATTTTACTAGCTTTGACTATGTGGCTTATTTATCTTATCATTTCATTTGACTTTACGATTGGAATCTTGTTACTAGCTTTCTCAAAGATGTCCCATGAAGGATTTAGAGAAGCAACAATGTATCAGTATTCCATTTTTTTTATTGTTGTTTGTCGACTGTCTTTTAACTTCAATTTTTGAGTCATGTTACTAGTTTCCTCAAGGATGTCCCATGAAGGATTCAGAGGAGTGATGATGTCTCGTGACCCATCTTTTATTTGTTTGTTGTATGTGGTTTGTCTTGACAAAAAGACTAGGGCAATTGTGCCCTTAGTATGAGTTAAGACAATCCTTGTCTGTGACTATCTCTTGTTAGCAGGTGGATGACCTTGCACACCTTGATTTATGTCATATCATGGTGTTTATCTCCATTTGTATTAGTTACCGCCCAATGATGATAAAGTGCAAAGCCTTTTGTGATTTGACAAAATATCGAAGATTGATAAAACTAACAACCATGAATTTTATTATAAATCTTATTTTCGCACTAACATTTCTTCTTTCTTGCATTATGACGGAGTCTTGTGACACACAAAAATATAAAGCATCCTGCACATGCATTCATGTTAGAAACATCATGTAAAAATCATACATTATAAATCATCCATATGCCCTACATTTGAAAAACACAAAAGTATAGGAAATCATGGCATAATAGGAATTAATCATCATAGATTACATTACATCAACTTTACATGTACATAACAGTTGTAAATATATGCATCGCATTACATCCATCATCATCAAACATATAGCATCACATGTAGATATCATCATATATAAAAATCACATTGCATCTCATAATCATAAATTGCATACATAACATCCATTGATACCATAAGAAATCAATGCATACATCATCATATAGAATAAAAATCACATCATAAGCTGCATAAACACATCATAAGGTAGATATGATCATCCATAGCATAGGCATATCATATAGAACACGTGCATAAATAAAAAATTACATAATCATACATAGAAATACATATCATGAGAATCGTCGCCAAAATCATATATATATATCGCTCAAAAAGTGTCACATCACAATATCATAATGTATCAATAAATATAAAGCCCACAGGCTCTATGATCACAATACAATGTCTCAATAAATATCAATACATGTCCCTATCCAGAACTCCCACTGTTACCATGACCAAAATGTGAAGGCGAATGATGGCGGGATCCTGATGACCTGTGTGCAGAAGGAGGCCTGTCATATGGTCCAAATCTACGAGGTCCCTCGACCCCCTCTATACTCATTGTCCTACTCTGTGATCTGCTACTCTGTGCCTATGAATAGATAGGATCCTGTCTCTCGAGAGGAACCTCTGCCTCATATAGGTTCCTGTAATATCTCTCCCTATCACTAGCTCTAATCAACTCTCGTGCAAAAGTTGTAGACAACCCACTACAAAGAGTTGTAATCTGTGTGAACCTCTGCTCAGTCTCTTGTCTCCGAGCTATGGCTTGATCTCTATCCAGATATGCTCTATCTCTCTCCATCACAACTGCATCTCGCTCTGCCATCAATACCCTCAGCTGCTCCTCCAGAGACGCTACCTAGGCTCGTAAATCTACTACCTCCTGCTCAACAAGACTTGTGTCATCTAGTCGTGGCCCCTCCATCCCATCATCCTCTAGCTCCTCCACAATCCTATCATAGAAATCCCGGTCCTAGTCATCCATATCCTCCTCCTCATCGTCATCCTGGTAGCTGACAAGCAGACCAAGAGAATCTATCTCTGCCTCCTCCCTCACCACCTCCTCTACATGCTCCTCTGGAATATCCTCCCCTCCTGCATGCTCCTCGCCACCAACCTCCTCCACACCTCCGCCAACCCCGAGCATGGGAACATCCTCTCCCTCCCTCTCCTCCTCACGAATAGGTGATAAATGAAAGCCTCGTCCTTTGTGACCACGTCTCCCCCTCCCACCACCTCTTTGACCTCCTCCTCCTCCATATCCACCATCACCTCTACCACCTCTCCCACGTCTACCTCATGGTCCTGTTCCGCGCCTCTCTACAGGAGTATCCTGGTCTAGATCTATCAATGGAACTGGCCTGTGAGTGGCCCACCAGCGATCATATGCCTCTGTCATACCTGGATTTGCTACTCCACCTCTCCACCCCCACTATATTGGTTGTAAGGCATCAATGTTTGCCTCTACTGTCGCTACAGGAATCTCAGCTCCCCGTAATGTCACCTCCTTGGAAGATCTAGCATACTCTGCTCGACCTTGAGGCTCATCCTGCACCTCGCCAAACTGTCTCACTACCCTATCTGACAAATTCCTCTCAATGATGTGCACATGTGAGACTATTTGTCCAATAAGATATTGTGTCTGCCAGCAGTATGTCAAATGCCCGTCCTTATCCAACCACTGTGGGAAATCCATATATGGCCTCTAAATAAATTGGACCGTCATGTCGATGGCATGTATGTAATAACTAGTATCACCAACATGATGTTGGGTGTTAGCCCCTACATAACGGAAGGCATAAGGCGATCCTTGCTGAACCTCTGCTATGACAGGTGGACGAAAAATAGTTATGTTTTCTCATGCCCATACCATCAGGAGCATGGTACCACAACTCATGGATTGTGCCTCTCTATAGGCAATATCGTGCAAATGGACATATAACATAGCTAATAAATAGGGGCCCCAAGTGTAAACCACCCGCCTCTCTAACATCCCTACAAGCATCTCCCCCCATCCTACAGGGAATCCATGACCTTGGCGGTCAAGAAGAACTATACCTCCAATCAATGTACATAATAGACAATCTAACTCCTATATCTCTGTGTCAACACATGCCATCTAATCTCGTAATGTTTTATCCCCAGTTGTCTAATGTCCTAGTGGGGATAATATCTACACATCTTTGTGAATCCCCTCTATGTATCATACATAACCCTAGTCCCTCTAATAGGTAATCTCATAATCCTATACACATCCTCTAGAGTCATCGTCGCCTCACCAGTAGGTAGATGAAACTACGATGTCTCTGAATGCCACCGCTCGCACATTGCAGTCAATAGTCCTTGGTTTGCCCAAATAGTGAGCATGAATGTCACATAATGCAAACCCAAGTGCCATAGAAACTGTTTCTCCTCGCTCTGCAAACTATCATGGAAGCCAAAAGTCAACGGTCTTGACTCTCTAGTATACATAGGATCCAATACAACTTGCAATGGAATTATGCATGGCTCATGTCAGAATCAATATATCCTAGTCCAAAGTTCCAAAATTCTTCGCCAGTCAAATGCGTCATTTTATTTTCAAATGCATTGCAAAATATCACATGCGTCATTTAAATTTACAAATGTGTCTCAAATTGTCATATGCGTCAATCTAAAATGCAAATGCGTTTTACAATGCAAATGCGTATATATATAGTCACGCCTAATCAACATACCATCAAAAAAGCAAATGCATCCTAAAATAATCATATGCATTGCAGAAAACTATATGCGCTATAGTTAACTGCAAATGCGATGCAAAAGAACAAATGCGTTGAAATTAAAAATAGATGCGTATATATTTTGAAAACCCTACACTATCCCATAACATAAAATTACAAATGCGACCTTCCACGTACAGATGCGTCATTTATGTACGCATATGCGATTTGATAAAAAAAATGACGTGTGACAAAAACATGTAATAAATGCATTAAAAAGCATGCAAATTAAATTTTCAAGAGCCAGTTTCGGACAACATACCAGGGGGCCAGCGTCTACAGGTTGCCTGAATGTCCAGATGTGATAGGTGCAATGATGTGAGTATGGAACTGGAGATATTGTCGCTAGGAGTCTAGAGCAAAAATCTCAGTTTTCTAAACTGGGAGGGTGAAAATGAATTGGATTTTCACCCCTTTTCTATTTATACCTAGGGTTTTTGGTGGCATTTCCTCCAACCTTGTCTATTGGTCGTGTAAAATTCCAACTTCTATCGACCCGTACACGTACCTAACACCTCGAAATTCATTTCTATCAACTCCACTGCATTTTTGGCTATCAAATTGACTAATCAGGACTATTTCCAAATTTTAAAAAAAAAAAAAATTGTCAATTTTCCTGTGGGGGTATACCTTCACCTGTTTCACACTGGGCCATGACTAGGGCATGTTTTTGATCGATTTTCTTTGACACAACACCGAAATGACATTGTATCAAAGATGGGAAAAATGTAGACACTAAAATTTGGTCTAAGCCTGCGACTTCAATTTCTTCATAATTCATATTTTCATAGTCATGATTAAATAATGTTAATTAATTTAATTATTCTCTAAATTCCTTTATTTGTCTATTAATTAAATAAACTTAATTACTTAATTAATTCACTTTAATATTTATTCTTCTATTAATTAAATAATCTTAATTATTTAATTAATTCACATTTTCTTTATTCTATCCTGATTAATTAAATAAACACTCTTTATTTAATTACGCCATTAATTAACTTTATCCTTCATCTTAAATTAAATAAATTCTTATTTAATTCACCTTTACCATATTTTCAACTATAATTAAATAAATACTTTAATACTTTAATTATTCATTTAACCTTTTCTTCACTTAATTAAATAAATCTTATTTATTTAATTAATCCTTAAAATGTTGAATCGAGTGTCCTTTACAAATAAACTCTGTCATAATCATTCAGTTATTTAGTTCTAACTTGTATGTGTGTACATGCTTATTAATTAAATAATTAAATTTTGTGTGTGCGTTCAAACAGAACGTTGCTTTTAATCTATCTTTATCTTTGTCGTGCAAACATTATTCTTCTATTTTCGAATACCAAACTCGAAGATTAAATCATTATTTAATCTTTATCTCTATTGTTAGGTTTTATCACTCATGCCAGTGTTAACAGTTATCATAATGCACGTTGAATCCTTTCATCTCAATCATTTGTTTATCTTTCAATCTTGGCATGTCATTCGAATGATCAATTTTCTATAAATTGATTTGTCTTTCATCATTTTACTCCTCCCGAAATTGTATGACTTTTGGAGAACTTCTTAATCTTCGATATTTTGCTTTAATCACATCTATCAAGGCTATACTTGCAAACTTACTGAAAATATGAGGGCAAGAATACCAACACGACGAAATGGAGGACAACAAAGGCTATCCATGGAGTTACATCGATCTTTGGTGAGATTGTTTTACATTTTAGCTAGTTTCCTTTGTTCTTTGTTGTTTGACTTTAGATTGCATTAGAGTTTATTAGTGCTTGTGTTTGCTTTTAATCTTTCCTGTTTTCATGATGTTACAGTCAATAACTAGTGGAATAACAAGACACATTTTGAGGATTTGGTTCTATATTTTTTATTACATGTGGTATTAACATTGTCATTTTTATTTTCTCCCCAATAATAGAAAAGTATCTACTCCACTTGTCCACTAATAATATTATTGTTCATGTGTTTATGATCTCTACTTTAATATGAAAGGGCATTAAAGGAGAATTCATGTTGCAATTGGATTTAGAATAGATTTGTTATGATCTATTCATTTTAACTGCAAAAAATTTAGTGGTGTGATTGAAAGGAGGTATAGTGTTACATCCCATTTTTCATCACCCTCTAGACTATGTTATTTCATTATGCATTTCAATTTTAGACTTGAAAATAGGAATTGTGATCAATTTAGGTATGTTAGTTAACCGTTATATCAAGTAGATGTGTTGTGAAATGATGAAATTATGTATTTAATGATTATATCAAATAAAGATATAATACTATACTTTAAATTTTAAATGAATTATTTGGATAAATTATACATATTTTAACATCGTACTTAATATGAAAGTACTTTGAGTGGAAAAAATCCATTAAGCAGGAGTTAAGTCAGTAAAAGACTTTACTTCACATGGAGTGGGAGTAATGGAATAGGGAACATGAAGATGGAAATTTGCAGGGAAATGAATAAATAGAGCTTGCAAGAAATTAAGGAGAGAAAATAGGAGTTCAAAGGAGTTAAGAGGAAGGAAAAAAGAATGCAAAGGATAAAAAGGAGGATAGAGGTGATTGAAGAGGAAAATTCAGTATGTATTTTTCCTTGTGTATTCAATAACAATGATTTTATCCATATAATCTTTGTAGAAATAATAAGAAATATTATTGAAATTATGTGATAGTTATGGCAGGATTTTATTTGATATTTATTATTCAATTCCTAAGAGTGTTTTTCCTTCGGATTTATTACACATCATTGTTTTGTCTCAAAACTACAATAGTTATTATGCTTTATATTTGTTATTCTTTGTCATAAGGCCATGGGATTGTTGTCTGAAACTTGTAAGTCACTGGTTATTCTTTGCATAACTGATAGATTTACATTATGTTATTAAATACCCATGAGAATAATGTGTCATTAAGTCACCAATAATTATCTACAAAAAAAAAGGTTTATATTGTGTAATTACATACCCACGAGGGTAATATGACATTAAGTCATTGGTTATTCTTTACATAACCAATAAGTTTACATTGTGATATTACATACCCACGACGGTAATGTGACACTAAGTCACTGGTCATTCTTTATATAATTGATAAGATATCAAGTTATGATATGTTAATGTGGCTATTAAAATTTAAGATATACAATTACTGCTAAGGGTGTGTATTGAATAATATATTCCCACTGTGCAAGATAAATGATATTAAGCCACTCAGGTCGTAGGCATACGAAATGGAATTACAGTCCTTGTTTGTTCTATATTTTTCCAAATACTTAGCCCATATATCTTAATTCTATCAAATTACCATCCCTGTGAAAGTATTGGATGCATATGTTAATACTATCGAATTATTATCCCTATGAAAGGATTGTAAATATGTCAATATTATCGATCCAATCTCTTTGTGCAAGTATTATATGTATGTCAGTCATGTCTCTCTGCATAAGCATATGTATGCCTGATTATACTATCGGTTCATTACTTTTGTGAAAATAGTTACATAAAGATATGAGTTGATGGTGTATTACCAATGTATAACTATCCTTTGAAATAAACCCTAAATGATAGATATGTCATTGTTTATCATAATGCATTCAAGTTTTAAAAGTAAATAGAGCTCTAAACCTCATAAGAGGGTCGAGAGCATTGGTTATATTTGATACCAATTGTATCTAGGTGTTTATATGAATGAAAATATACTTGTTTTTCTCATAAAGAAATTAACCTCTTTGTAGTAGTAATACAACTCAAATATTTGATGGTTGTAAATATATAAGTGTATTTATATATACATATATATGTGTATGTATTGTAATGTCGAAAATTGCATTCCATAACCTTTACTTTAGCCTAATTAAATTCGATAATGCAATGTCCCCTTCACCTAACCTTATTCTCATCCTTAACCCTTTCATTTTTTATCGTCTAAGTGAACTTTTGTCACGAATGACTATTGATTGCGTAGATGTCTACACATCGCGTGAATGTCCCAAAAAGATTCTTGACTGTGTAGCCATTCAAATGTTACTTCTCTCACCTGCCCGTGAATTGTAACACCTCTACATCTTGTAGACATGCCGAAAATACCCCTTTGCATGCCTATATCCCATTGAAACCTCTCATTTTGCTATTCTATTTACTCTATTCACTCTATCATTCATTCCTTCAATTCTATTCAATCTCTCACTCATTATTGCTCATTCTTCTTCATCTTTCAATCTTGTTCTACCATTCTTTCAAGTTCTCTTACGTCTTGGCTCTTTACACCAACACTTTGGTTCTCTTGGCATGTCTCGGATGTTGCATGCTCTTCCTTTTGGAATCATCGTCTTGCTAAAGGGAGGGTAACTACATCCTTTGTTTACATTGCATTATCGTATTTGCATCAAATAACATATTATTATTCTAGCACGTCTATTATATTTATCTTGTTTATCCATTTATCTTGTCTATTGTCTAGATTTTCTTTTTTATCTATTTATTTATCATATAGCAAGCCCTTAAAACAACCCCAACCATTTTTTCATTTTCGTTTGTGCAAGTATTGAAGTTGGAACAATATGAGAGGCTTCACGCATGGACCTTTTGGGAGTTTCCTTTATTCCTTTTCATCTCTGTCATTTCCTTTAAATCTTATTTAGTTTATGCTTATCATCATTATTTTGTTATTTATGTTATTCTATCATTTAAACATGTTTTGGAGTTTTCAGTTATCGAATAGTTAGTAGGCTCTTCGTTGTTTCTATTAGTGAACTTTGTTGTCAGTCTGTACAAGACTATAGCATGCCACGAGGACGTTCACACACCACACTATCATCCTTCACCAAGAGCCTATTATTTTGCTCATGTGACCTCTACAACCTACTCTTTCAGTCTCTAAAACTCGCATCCTTTAATTTAGCATAAAACATAAAATATAAGCAAAAACTCCCTTTTCTTTCCACCTTGTCACCTAAGCTTTGTTCCTTGAGGTAGTCGAGGAACATTCACCCTTTCAAAATCACATCATTTTGGGGTGTTGAATTTCCTCTACATTTTGATGAACCTGATGTGAACTATCCTTACCTTGATCTTTTGTTGAAAATTTTCTTCTCTCTTGTTTGGATGTTTGCTTGATCGAGTCTCGTGACACTTGTAGAGTCTAAGCTAATGTTTTGTAAACTTGGTGAAATCCACTCAATTCAAAGGGTCAACTAACTAAACAGTCCACTTAACACTGCTTAAGACTACATTAAATCATCAACCAAGGTGAGTAAGCTTATGATGGTGCAACATTATATATGCCTTCATGGACTCAAACTACCTAAACTATCCTATTAAAGTCATTCTAATTGTTGGAAATACACGAAACTGTAAAATAGTAAAAATATAAATTGAAACTAGTTGCTACAGGTACCTACAGTAAAGGTTGTGACTGAAATTTTGCTAATGAAATGAAATTGTATTAACTAAAAACTTAATAAAACTACTAACTCAACTGAACTATCCTCTGGAGTATTATCAATGGTTGTTACATGCATGTTCCTAAGCATTCATTCATAATAAACAAGAAACGAAATCCCATTTAACTTGCATATGATTTATGGATAATAATAAACTAATTACAACTATCAACATAAATAAATAATTGAAAAAGGTGAAGTGAAGAACAATACCTTGAGTGGCCTGCTCAAGTAAATGTTCCCACTTTAACTAAACTCAATCTAACTACTAGATTTCATGCATTCCATGAATTGATCTCCATTTATTGTATAAAGTGAAAGCTTATAAAATATTCTTGCACAAATCATACTCAACCATTCTAAAGATTCATGTTTCAAACTGAAGTAATAGATAACATAAAATTGTGAAAAACCAACGGACTGACCTATGGACTCAACCAAAAGTTATATACAAACTAAGGGAATCATTATTGAAAACAGTTGCTTAACTGAATAATTAATTCCACTTCCAAATATTTAGAGCATAGAATTAAGACTTGGAATTATTCAACCTATAACTAAAAAAGGAGAATCCTATTGAAACTAGACTTATGTCAAAATAGAATGTATGCAACCATACGCTCATCTATCAAAGTCCCATGTAAGCAAGACCTCTTCTTTAGTATTTACTAGAACTGATTGTAATAGCACACGTTCTATCTTCATTAAGTACCTTTAACCAATGATCATCACGTTCAATTGTTTCTGCAATTTACCATGTTTTGGTGTCCAACACCCCTTTTGCTTCAGGTTCATTCTACAACTGTTGTGTATCATGGTTCCTCCTTTAGCTACAAATAAGTTAGTTAAACAAAACATGTACACAAGGATAACCATCATAATTAAACATGGCATTCCATCAACATTTCCATACACATATTCATATAAACCATTTAATGTTAATATATTAAACCATAATTCCATCACCATGTTTTTTGGGTTTAGGTCTACATAACGAATACAAAAAGGATAGTATGATATGAAATATTTCTTAGAAAGTGTGTTTAAAAGTATCTTAAATTTTGCATAAAACCAAAAGAAAACAAACTATTATCTAGACCTATCATTTCCCCCCCAATTTAACTTTTTGCTTGTCCCACAACAAAATACTAAGGGTCTTGATTATAGTGGAGATAAATTTTCCTTAGGTCCATGACTGTACTAGCACCCTGATCCTATTCTAGATAAAAACCTTGGTATGCTAAAAGCTGCCTCATCCCGATAGTTCCTTCCCTCTCACATTCTTCACTTTTATCTCCAATCTAATGTGGAATTGGACAACTTGGAGAATAGGTGGTTGAAATGTGAGAGGTATCCAATGAAATCCTTTGCTGATATCAACTACCATATATTTTTGCACCCTCTGGAGCATAGTAGTAAAATTGTATATAGAATGTGGCTCCTTCTTTTGCAATTTAGGGGTTAGTTTGTTCCATCGGTTCTACACATACTTATAACACTATTGCACAATACCTACAGCTAACACTTTCATTCTCTTATAGTCTTCCTTCTGAAGTTTCATTATTGTCTTGCCAACTCATTTATCCCCAAGAAGTTTCATCCACTCATCAATAATTGTTTTTGAATCTTTAGCCTCTCTTTTTACTGGAAGTACAATAGATTTTTGTTTTCATCATATTCTTCCATAATTTCTCCTCTAAGTTGTTCATTCCTGTAGTAAGAGATGAGTGCTCGAACTTGAAGATCCTCCACAAGCATTAAGGGATTCCATTTTGTTTCATCAAGAATCACATAATTATGTAGATAAAATTCACATAATTGATCCTGGTCTTCAAATGTGGAAGTTTTAATTTTTTGAAGAAACTCATCTGGTTGACTCATGGCAGTAGATTGCTTGCTAATTAATCTATTAAACTAAAAACACAAGAACCTTTATTGTAGAAACAATGCATAAGTCCTGGGTGGAGGCCTGCACTTAACAATTTGTGCAGCCTTATTTGCAACTTCTTCCAATCGAACTGACGACTTATTCAATTCCATTTCTTTCTTTTCCAGTTCTTTTGTATATCCTTCCTTTTCCTTCTTCCACTTTTCTTTTTCCTTTGCAAACTCATTAGTTACACTCCACAATTGGTAGCCTAGAGAGAAAGTTGTGTGATATCCAGGAGTTTTAAGAGGAGGGGGTCTCTCACTTGGGATATCCAATTCTTTGTCCCCTGTCTTAGTGATAGCCAATTGTGCCAACAAATATAACTTAACACCATGACCATACGGTTGTAGTTTTTCCTCCATCTCCTACATCTTTACTTCTCTTTCTTTATCCTTTTTCTCATAATTTTTCACCAACTTCTCTAGGTGTTTAATTTTGTCTAGTGCTTCCTGGAGTTCTTGTCTCGCATTTCTCTCTTCAAGGTAAGCTTCTTCTCTATCCTTAAACTACTCATTTTATCCTTCATAACCTCCCTGTATAGGACTATCTAGAGCTTATATCAATTTCTTTTCAATAAATGGGTCCTATGATTCAAAATAAAAATTCATTATCATATACCTTCTCTTTTTCACAGTTGCATTCATGTCACCAGAGGCATTCCCTCCTAGTTCAGAATGAGACTCTACAACTGTAACATTTTCCTATTGTTGTTCCTGCTGGTGTTGATTCCCCTGGGATTGTTCTCTACTCTCCTCGTCTCCTTCAAGTTCCCCTATACCTTCCTTTATATAATTTTGTTACCTGAGCCTACCAGAACATTTGGGTGTAAGCATTTCTGCTTTAATTTTTTGCTTTTCTTTTTTAATACCCTTCTTCCTATTTAGGGCATTTTCCTTTTTTTTTTGTTTTTGGGAAACCCTCTTTCCTTTTGTAACTTCTTCCTCTGGTTTAGAAAGTGTGGAAGTGGTGGATACACTACTTCTCCTTCTTTTAGAATTTTGTGGCTTAGAAGAAGAAGGTAACTCCTCATTTTTAGACGGCCCAGACTCTAGCTCTTTAGGTTTTTCATGTTCGCTTTGGTTGTGGGTAGGTGGGGCCATAGGAAAATTATGAGGGTCTTCCTCTTTCAGCTCATTTTTGGGTTCATTTTGATTTCCTATATCCCCAAGTACTGCCAGCAAACAGTTGATGTCATTACATTCCTCAGCCCTAAAATCCTCCCACCTTACAAATGTGGGTATTGAATTCTTAGACTCCTTTTTATCAATAGGGTACCTAAGTAATGGTGAGAGAGGGAAGTATCAACTTGTATTTTCTAGTATTTTGAAGTCATTCTCTTCAACAAGTGGTATAGGAAATTGGGTACATTGACTATCTTGTTATGCCTAAGATGGCTTAACAACTTAAAATGGGAAATATATAAAATATTTTGTCTGCCATCGCATGTAATATGTCTAACAATATAAGAGGCACACCTTTCTCATAACCAGTGGAGAGACATTCTTTTTGTACCTTGTGATGAGGAATCCAGTTCCTCTCCTCTTGTGTAGAATTCCTCCCGAGCTGTGACTACATCAAACCAAGCTGGAAATTCTACTCCTGTCCTTGGCAGTCTGATCACTTGAGCAACAATGGTCTTTGAAGCATCCACATAAAGTCCTTTTACCATGGCTTCATCATATTGGAGAGTTTCTAAAAATCTTCTCGTTAAATCATCACTATACTCTGTTAATTTAAGAAAATACTCGAGCCATCCAACCCTTGTGAATATAGGAAGGACAACTGTGTCCTCCAAAATCTATTGATGAGTTGTCGATTCTCTCCTTATGACATCTCCTCCCATCTTAGTTCCTTTTACTACTTAGTATACCAAATTTAGCTCTAAAGATTCAATTCAATCTCAACCTACCACCTTCAACTTCTCTTATGACTTCAAAACCTCAATTTCCATATATATTCTTACTACCACACCACACCGTAACTGTAAATTCCTCTTCAAATCTAGCTTTGGTACAAACCAAGCTAAAGTTCTTGCAAATTATATAGGGTTTCAAGTTTTAGGAATTGCAAAAATGGCAACAAAAATAGTAATAAAAATAAAATATGACTCAGGGCTTTGCATTTCATGATTTTCATTAAATTTGGGTTACGGTGGCAAATTTGAAAAGACTGGTGAAAAGATAGAGTAAGCGTACCCTCCCCCCAATGTAATTGGTGAAGTGGCCTCACTTCACAGTGATGATTTGGAGGTGGTATAAATGTGAGTTGGTGTAAATGAATAATTTAATATTTCACATGCATGGAATTGAAATGAAAAGTGCATAAAAAGTTTAAAGAAAACTTGAATAATCATAATAGTATACCTCAAGCACGGTCATGCAAAAATAACCATCGATGGCACATGGAAACTGAAAGAACATATATGGTTATTGATTTTGATGAGACATATATTAACTACAAGGTAATGAGTATCTTGGATAGTGAGTGGATACGATTAGATGGATATGAGATGGCAATTTGACAACTTCAAAATTTTGAAATGAACGTGGGCAATAAAGTAATTATGCCGCAATACTTAACATGAAGTGATGGATAAAATATGTGGATATTGTGGAAATGAATGTGCATAACCTTGCAATAAATATAGTGCCAAATGAGGTGAATAGTCTTTCAATTGTCGAACGTTGCTACGTGCACCTACAATGTTAGGTCCTAATCAAAGTATGGGCAGTGTGAAGCTATAGGTCTCGACAGCATCAGGTCCCCTGGAAATATTGTTAACAGGTCCCTTTTGAAGATATCCTGAATATATTGTAATCATGTAGTGTGTACATAAAGAATGTGTTGTACGTGCATGTGGTGTTTAAAGCATGAGGAACTATGCCTAGGTGATTTCAAGGGCTGAGTTGTGTAACTCAACCTCTGGATCACCAGACATGTTGGGTGTGTTTGGTAGTACTGATGTACGACTCTATGGATCAGTTTCTATTTCAAGTTCACTATGAGCACCATATTGTTGAATCAATGAAAAGATGAAGTCATCATGTTGCATTGGTCTCTTATATAACTTCAATCTGTGTCCATTAACAATAAGTGAGAACCAGACTTCATCAATGGTATGCAATTATACTTCTCCATTAGGGTAAACCTTACTAATCTCATAAGGGCCCAACCATCTAGTCTAGAATTTTCCTTTGAAATCTTTATGCCTTGTGTCATATAACAAAGCCCAATCTCCTTCAGTGAATTCTTTTGTTTTTATGTACTAATTATGCCATTTCATTCTTTGTTGATGTATCACTTATGTATGATGGATTGCTTCCATTCTTATCTCATCCAACCCATTTAGAGAATGTAACCTTTCCTTCTGAGCCTTCGTTAAATCCATGCCCAATTCTATTATTGTGCTCAATGTTTTATATTCAAATTCAATAGGCAATACTGTTGTTTTTCCATAAACTAGTTCATAAGAGGTAAAACTTGTAGTTGTCTTCCATGTGATTCTATATGCCCAAACAACTTCTGGTAACCTAGATACCCAATCTCTCCTATGAAGTTGCACTTTTTTTGTCAATATATTTTCAATCTCCCTGTTGGTGACCTCTACTTGACCATTAGCTTGAGGATGGTATGGGGTAGATTTCTTGTGTCTAATCTGATACTATTCTTCCAATTTGGAAATTAGGTCTAATGTGAATTATGGCCCTTGATCAGTGACTACCTCCTTGGGTACACCATACCTAGTGAAAATCTCCTCATACAATTTTTTTTCTACATTTCCATCTCTGGAAAACTGCAATGCTTTTACCTCTACCCATTTAGTTAAGTAGTCAGTGCATACCAATAAGTATTCCTTGTTATTTGAAGTGGGAGAGATAGGTCCAATAAAATCTAGCCCCTATTTATCAAAAGGAGCTAGTGCTAGCTAGGGCTCTAAAGGCATTTCATCACTCTGAATGGGTCTCCCTATTATCTGGCATCGGTCACAGCTTCTAGTATACTTAACAGAGTCTTTATGTAGGGTTGGCCAGTAATATCTTGTTATAAGGATTTTGAAGGTTGTTCTCTTGGCTACAAAATGTCCACCACAAAGTTCATCATGACATGCTTTCAATATTTCAAACACTTCATCCTCCTTGATACAAAAATGAAAATGGGAAGGCTGTAAGGTGGAGCAAATCCATAAAGGTTGCCTCAGTTAGGATTGTTCTCTGCATCATGAGAACATGAAGTTGGAATCGCTAGTAATCGTGGATCAACATGTTGTTGTGAATATGTACCCGGGCCCTGTACACACCACTTGTCACACCTTGGGAATTGGTTTCGGCTAAAGCATCAGACCAAGTCCTCATAATATTGTTTGGCCCAGTGTAAAATAAGAATCTAGAAATCCAAGAATAAGGAAAGCATTTGTGTACTAACTATCTTTTCTCTCTCACAGAAAAAACCTGGAATCTACCCTATCACCAAATAGTTAGTTATATTAGCAAACCATGGAGTATGTACATTTAGAGTGCAAATAGATGCTCATCAGGAAAAGAATCACCAACCACTCCTTTTGCTAATTAGGTAGGCAATCTAGAAAGAAAATCAACAACCACATTAGCCTTTCTGGGTTTGTCAACTATTGTTATGTCAAATTCTTGTAGTAATATTAACCACCTTACAAGTCTTCCACCTACTACTAGTTTATTCATCAAGTACCTAATGGTTGTATGATCTATATGTATGAACACTTGATAGCCAATTATATAGTGTCTGAACTTGTTAATGGCGTAGACAACTGCAAGCATTTTTTTCTATCATAGTATATTTTAACTATGCTCCTTGTAGGTTTTTGCTGATATAATATATTGCACACTCCTTATTCCCATCCTTCTATCCTAGGATTGCTCCAATAAAAAAATTTGATGCATCAATGTGTATGTGAAATGGCAATGCCCAATTTGGACCTCTTAGAACAGGTGCATGAGTTAAAGTTGCCTTTAATTTCTCAAATGAACTCTGACAGGCTTCAGTCCAATCAAACTCATTATCCTTTGTTAACAGAATAAACAAAGGAGCAATAATTTTGCTAAAATCTTGGATGAATCGCCTATAATAACCTGCATGTCCAAGGAAGCTCATGACATCTCTTTATTTTTGCAGTATAGGTAGGGTAGATATAATTTCAATCTTCTTTGGGTCAACCTGTATACCTTCATTGGATATAAAGTGTCCTAACACAATTCCTTGTGTCATCATCATGAAGCACTTCTCATTGTTGAGTGATAGATTGTGTTCCCTACACCTTTTTAACACTTTCTCCAAGTTACTGAGAGCTTCCTCATATTTTTCACTATAAGTGGTGAAGTCGTCCATGTATATCTCCATGCAATTATGTGTAAAATAAAAAAATATGTTGAGTACTGCTCTTTGAAAGGTAGATGGAGCACTGCACAAACCAAAAGGTAAGACAATATATGCATAAGTTCCCTAAGGGTGGGTGAATGTGGTCTTATCTTAATCTTCTAGTGTAATCTTGATCTGGTTATAACAACTGAAGCCATCAAGAAATGAGAAATATTTCTTTCCTGTCAAAGAATCAAGAACTTGGTCAATAAATGGTAGTGGGAAGTGGTCTTTCCTTGTGGTAACATTTAACTCCCTGTAATCAACACTGACTCTCCATTTCCCACCTTTCTTGGGAACTATCACCAATGGTGAAACCCATTCACTATCTGATATAGGGTATATAAAACCTACATCTAAAAGCTTTTTCAATTCAGCTTTCACTATATCTCTTAGAGCTGGATTCATGTGTCTCTATGGTTGTCTGATAGGTCTGTAGCCATCATTAATATAAATCTTGTGCACGTATAGATCGGGATCAATGCCCCTCATATCATGGTAATCCCATGCATATGTAGTTGAGTGTGCCTGTGGCACTAATTGCAGAGAATTCTATTGTTCCTCGGTCAAGGCATTAGTAATGTTTTACATCCTCCCTGACATAATTTCCAACTCTTTTGATGACTCTTGAACTGATGAGAGATCAAGGCTTGGTATAATAGGTAAACATTGTTGAGGGAGTAATGAATGAAATAGCTGTGATATCTCTTCTATAGAATTGGTAGGTAGAATACTTTGCAAGGGGTCTTGTAGGCATATGAGACAATCCTGTTGCTACGGGCTCCTACGACAATCATTTTGGATTATATGAGCAATGAGCTCATCTTCATCCTAGTCATCCACGTAGACATTGAAAAATGTCCTAAGTCTGCGAGCGTCATTTTATTTTTCTTGGTCTTCGTCTTCCGATAATTAAATAATTTTAATTATTTAATTATTCCTGACCACATTCCTCTATTAATTAAATATTTTTAATTATTTAATTAATTCATTTATTAACCTTTTTCTATCTTCATCAATTAAAATAAATTAATTGTCTCGCTAACACTCCCTTTCTTCAATAATTAAATAAATCATTATTTA
This sequence comes from Sequoia sempervirens, assembly GCA_007258455.2. Classification (NCBI taxonomy): domain Eukaryota; kingdom Viridiplantae; phylum Streptophyta; class Pinopsida; order Cupressales; family Cupressaceae; genus Sequoia; species Sequoia sempervirens. The sequence goes on from VDFB02058242.1 coordinate 414,132,208, forward strand.
TTTAATTATTTATCTTTTTATCGTTCGCCTATAGTCAGATAATAAAAATTATTATTATTTGTCTATGCATCGACCTTTTCATTATTCTATAACTAAATAATTGTCAAGATTATTTAATTATGTGTCATTCTCCTCCCCTTTGAATAAATAATTCCAATTAATTATTTAGTATCTAATTTCCCCCTCCCCATTTAATTAAATTGATTTTATAAATTGATTTTATTAAATGCTCATTTTTCATTTTCCTCAAATAAATAATTCGAATGAATTATTTATCCTCCACTTGTCCATTTACTCCATTTTCCCTTTTTCGAATAAATAATTTGAATAAATAATTTATGCCTCCCTTTTGGTCAAAGATGCCTTGCTCATTAATTTTTGTCATAGCCTTCATTTATGTCATACCTATTAGGCGTCATAGTCGTCAGCATCATAACTGTCATAGATCCTTCTATGAATGGCATATTCTTGGTGCATCAATTCTAGACCGTTGATCTTAGCATCTTTCTAGAAATTCGATCTTGGCCTTTCATTTCATAACCTCCCTCTTATGCATCCTCCACCATCGATCTTGGAATTTTTCTAGAAGATTAAGTTGGACCGTCCATTTGAATGGTTGTCTATAAAAGCAACCTTCCTGTCCCATTTTCAACTAAACAACTAATTGTCTCCAACTTTCTTGCTTACCATTTGCAGGTTTTGCACAAGTATTCCAACAAATTTGAGGGAAAAGTTGCATAAGAAGAAGGAGAGCAAGATAAGTGAATCAACCATGATGGGGAGTGCTTTATTTCATGTTTTGCATTTTTAATTCTCTCCATTATTTGTGTTCTCTTGTTGATGAGGTTTTATTAGCTTAGAGGTGTTGGTTGTCACTATTCTAGGCTAGGAACTCATAAACCCCATATTACATTGGTGAACCCGATGCGAACAATGTTTTTTGCAAATTTTTGTATGGTTTTTTGCTTGATTTTGTAGATTTTAGGTACGAAATGACACAACTGATAGGAGCAGCGACGCATTTTCCAAGAAGTGACGCATTTGATAAACATAGTGACACATTTGACGACAAATGACACATCTACAGGAAGCACCCGTGGGTGGGAGAATTTGAATTAAAAAATGTGACACAATTGCCCTCGTGTGACACAACACAACAACAAAACTATTGAAAGGAGTGACGCATTTGTCTGCTAGGTAAAAAGTTTCAGTTTTAACATCTTTTCCATTTCTCTTTTAGTTTGTGCAAATATAATAGGGTTTTTGGGTTACTGATCTTTTGTTTGCAGTGTGTGGCTTTAGGTTGGGACTCCCAAAATTGTTTCTTTTTGGAGCAACACAAAAAATTGAGTCCTTTAGTTTTTAGTCTTATTTGAGTTTTAGTTTGGTTTAATATTTTTTCTTTCATTTTTAGTTTGGTTGTTAGATTTTGGTTTTAGTTTTGTCCTAACCCTCTTTTGGTGCTAACTTGGAGTTTGTGCAGCTTTTTCGTTGGTCTGAGATCTTTCTTGTGAGACTACTAACAAGTGGTTTTGTAGGTTCAAATTTCAAGGGATTATATTTTGAAACCACTTCATTGCTTGTTTTAGATTAGATAACACTTCGTTTGGTGCTCTAAAAAGAATGATTATCTTTCTCACATAGATGTAATTAGAGGGTAAATGAACCACATGTCTTAATTTTTGAATGATGGTAGGTATTATGCTCTCACCCTATGCAAACTTGGTGATCAGAAAGCCAAACCCATCCACTTTTGTGTTGACCCATTAGAGGGCTTGCCTTAGTGGGAAAAATTACTCACCCTAAGGGAACGACCCAAGTGGTAATGGGCTAAAGCCAAGTCCTTCTAAACCGCTATATAAATTTGTGATTGTGACAAAAGTTCACAATCAATGGGAAGCAGTACGTGATAGCCCTCCTCCAGTATCTTTATCATGCGACAAGCCCTTGTTCTAAGAGTTGGGAGGCCTCTTGAGGGAGTTTATCACAACACCCCCTAAACCCGATGCCCTTACTAGACACCTCTTGTTTGTAGCAGCCAAAATCCTTCTATTTGTTGGTGCAGGAGGTTGGACCTCTAAAGTCGTCCCACATTCTCATGATTCACTATAGAGATAGAAAATTTTAGGAAGTGATGACCTGAGAATTTAGAACTCAGCATGCTTGTAGAAGTGAGTATTGTGGAGGGAAGCCAGTGCTACCAATTTCCTAGGCTATCTACTTTGAATAAACATGGCTAGAGAAATCCAAGTGGGAATTCAATGGATATTGTCCTTGCCAACCTTAGGATTATGCTTGTCTTCTTTAAAAATCAAACATTTTCACATCAAACCAAACCAAAACAAAGTTCTTGATACTATTTGTTGTGTTTTCCAATCATATCTCATTAGAAACAACCAAAAATCAGGTGAAAACCATTGTAAAACCATCAAAATTGTCAAAAACAACATTATGGAACCACAACTATCAAAAACAGACCCACAATTGCCACTGTGAACCACAACTGAGATTTGGAAAACCGCAACTATCTATCTGAAACACATTTTCCAGAAATAGAGCTGCATTTGAAAACCCAAGCCACAACTATGAAATGCATCTGCTAAAAATTTAACTGCAATTGCTTACTAAACAAAATTTCCTGAAATCTGTGTTCAGAATCTGATCAAAACAAGTCTACAATGACCTCTGTTTGATAAAGCATAAACCTACAAGCTTTTCCAGCTCATTTTAGCATCTCCATTAGGAAAACATTACATTATAGGTTGCATCCCTTCATCCCTTGCATTATACAAATTAGACTTTGATTCTTAGGTTGCATCTAGACCTTTATATTTTGAACATAGGGAGACCTTTGAGCTTTTTGAAATTCTTGGTTACTTATTCTATTTGTCATTAACCATTGTCCTTGTCATTGTCACCTTGTCAAGTTGAGTCTTGGTCTTGGTTGTCCTCTTATGGTCAATGACATTTGGAATTTGTTGCCTTGGGTTCACATTAGCTTGAGTGCCACCCTTTGTTTAAAAATTTAGGATTCCTTTTCATTACATTAACCTCATTTAGACTCACCTTCCTTAGATTGCACTTTTCACCTCTATTCCAAAAATACAAAAAAAATAGCTCACTTTACCTTAGTCTTAATCCTTTTGCATCCATTAGTTTCATTACCTTTGCATCCTTATGCACCAAAAACACAAAAAATAGTTTAATTTCATTTTAACCTTAGTTGCATTATCACCTTGATCTTCAATTAGCATCATTTAGTCACCCTATCATCATCCTTGATCATTAATCAATCTTTAGCATCCTTTAACATCCTTTCGTCTTAAGATCATTATCATCCTTGCATAATTATATTACATTCTCATATCCAAAAGTCCAAAAAAATACAAAAAAAACATAGATTAACCTCATTTAACCTTAGCATCCTTTAGTCACCTTATCACTCACTCTGACCATCAATAAACCTTTAGTATCCTTTAGTATTCATTATCCCCCCATTCTTTGGACATTACCATCCTTGCATTATCATTCTTGCATTAGCATCCTTGCATATTTATATCCTAAAATCTAAAAACAAAAAATCCCAAAAAATAGCATAGTTTCATTGCCATCTTGCATTATCCCCCAACTTGCAAAAGTATCACATGGTTGAAATGAGGTCACAATCCAAATGAAAGGACATGGATTCCCTAAGCAACCCTTTTCCTGACAACGTCACAGATTCAAATCAATCTACACCCTGCAACAACACATCACAAAGAGAAGAGAGTGACCCTTGGGAAGACTTAAACCTTGAACAATTCAAGAAGAGATTGAAAGGGTTATCAAGATCCTAGAGTTTTGAGTATAGTTGACAAACTTGTTGGTGCCAATCCAAACAAATTTATCTATGCATTAGCCAAAAAGGGTGCCAAGTTACCTCAAGGTTTTGACGTATCAACCATCACAGAACAAGAAAATTAAAATCCATTTAGCATGCCCTCATCACAAAAAATTACAAGCATACCCCTTGGGACAACTACACACATGGCTACTACCACCACAACACACTTTTTGAACATCTCAACCCATACCACTACACAAGGTCAAACTTTCACATTTGGTAGTTCCTCAAACACCATGGGTAAAACTTTCATGAATCCTCTCTTTCAAAGCAAAAATCAAGGGTCCACATCACAAGGTCCTACACCTTTGATCCAAAATATAAACCAAGGTCACACACCCTTGACCCAAAATTCAAACCAAAGTTCTATACCCACATCCCAAAACACAAACCAAGGGCCCTCATTCTAATTCCAAAGTACACCTTCATTAAATCAACCTCCACCTAACAACCCTAGGAAGGTGCACATTATCTCATGAAGGGACCCACATCAAAACCACAATCAAGGGTCTAATACATCATTCCATAATACCAATCAAGGTTCTATTCCATCACTTCAAAATACAAATCAAGGATCCCTTCCATCATTCCAAAACTCCACTCAAGGACGAATACCATCACTTCAAAATGTCAATCAAGGGAACATTCCTTCATGTCAAAATGTCAACCAAGGGAACATTCCTTCACACCAAAACATCAATCAAGGTTCCATACCCTCACTTGCAATTCAAGGATTCAATTTCCAAAACTAAAACATGAATCAAGGGTCCATACTGCAATTCCAAAGTACCATACCAAATACAAACCTCACCTTTGGAACAAACCTAAACATCAATTTCATTCCAAATCAAAACAACCCACACCCATATGACAATCAAGGTCTCATATCACAAAACATCAATCTAGATCCAAATCCAACATACAACCCTAATGCCAACACTATGACATCTCATCAAAACAATGTGACACCATCCCTTGCAGACTATTTGATCCAACATATGCAGATCCTTGAACAATGAATGACCAACATGCAATTGGGAACCAACAAGAAGACATATTTCATGGAGGATTTGTGCCCTTTTCCATTTGACTGAAATCTATACATGCCACCCTTTCCCCCGCATTTCCCAACATCGCCTTTGCCTAAATATAAGGGGATAGGGGATCCAGTAGAACACATCCGTGAATTCAACACATCATGTATGGAAATTGTCTATTACCCCACACATTTGGTGAGGTTATTCCCGTGAAGTCTCACAGGGGAAGCCTTAGATTGGTTCTCACACCTTCCACAAGGAATCAAAACATGGGGTGAACTAACTAACAAATTCATCAATCATTTTTCCTTCAACATTAAAAACGATGTCACCCTTGCAACATTGGGCACAACCAAATAAGAAGGAGAATCACTTACCTCATTCTACCAGAGATGGCGAGGCTTGGTTAGCAAGTTCCCTTATCACATTCCTGAAAAACAACTTGTCACCATGTTTGTGGAAAACCTTAATGGAGAGTTGATGAGTCGAATTCAAATCCAATGTTGTACAATCTTTGAAGAAATTCTTGAAAGGGTGTCCTTATTGAGAAAGGCCTTATTACAAGAGGACTGGTCAAGATAAACAAAGACAATCTGAAACCCAACAATGACAAAAGCAAATATTGGTCCTGAAATGAAAATGTCACAAATGGAAAAGTTGTTGATGCCAAGCTAATAACCAAAGGACCATTCATTCAACTTAAAATCCCTTCTTCATCAAACACATCCAGTATGTCGAATACCCAAACACAAAGCCAAAACCAAATGCTAAATGTTGTCCAAAACAACTAGCAAAGAAGAGGTCCTCCCCATGTCAAGAGAACATATACCCCCTTGGGTGAACTGATCGAATCAATCCTCAAACGAATTTTGCAATCTAATGTCATCACATTGCTAGACACTAATAATTATGAACCTTCCTTGATCAAACCAATTTGGTGGAAAGATGACAAATATTATGAATACCATCGTACAAAAGGACACAAAACATCTAGGTTTTGGACACTCAATAACATCATTCAAGGCCTTATTGAGGATCAAACCATTTTAGTTGATAATTCACAAGGAAAAACCAATGTTGATCATACAATATTCAAGACCCCTTTGCAAGACCGTGATAAAGGAAAAGCCTCCAATTCATGGAATAACAACAATGCCAACTATGTAGCTATCAAACACGATTACAACACCATCATCCTTAATGTGACGCCCTTTGATGATCACATTGCCACTATCACCATAAATAAGCCAAAATTAGATTGTGTTGTTGCCACCTGCAGAGCCAAGATAACTGTCCTAGGTCCATCCACAAATCCTCAACCAAAGGATCAATACAACCTCCTAGAGCAACTAGGGAAAACTCCCGTGCAAATTTCTATCTTGGAACTCCTTCATATTTCACCAGAGCATAGAGCCATCCTCGATAAAGCCTTGCAAGAAGTCTCTATACTCGCAAACCTAGATGTCAATGAATTTCAGGCCATGGTTGGACACCTAGCTATGCCACACCACGTCACCTTCTCTGAACAAGACTGTTTGGCACCAAAATTTGACCATAATAGTCCTCTACACCTAGAAGTATGCTTTAATACACATAAGATCAAATGAGTCCCAGTAGACAATGGAGTAGGCCTGAATATTTGCTCACTAAAATTAGTGAAAGCATTGGGATACTCTAAGAATTGCATTGACCAAACCAAGAAAATTGTAATCAAAGTTTATGACAATGTTGAATGATCTTCCAAAGGTGTAATTTCACTCTTGGTGAGAGTTGGCCCAGCAATACAAGATACCCTATTTCACATCTTGGATCTAGACTTACATTACAATCTCCTCCTTGGCCACCCATGGACTCATGCCATGAGGGCTATTCCATCCACATACCATCAATGCCTCAAGTTCCCACATAACGACACTGAAATCACTATTCTAGGTGACCCTGATCCTTTCCAATATTGTTCCAATCTCAAAGGAACCGCTGAGCGTCAAATGCCCATCAATTGAGAGGCCTCATCTTCCACTTCATCCACCACTCATCTCACTACATTGATCCATCCACTCTTGTCAAATCATCCAACTCATTCATTCACCTTCCATGCCTAAAACCTAGATCCAAGACAAAGGCTACGAAGAATACGATATGAAGAGTCTCTTTTTCATTGGCAAGTTACCCAAGTCACCAAAGTCATATGGAAAACCACATCCTATGCAGCCCAAAGTTGTTTTCCACAATCCCCCTACCACCTTCACTAAATGGGGGGAGCTTGCTAAGGAATCTCTAGATGACCACATTCTTACATGGTTGTACAAAGAAAAGGAGGACATTGAAACTAAGAAATTGCTAATTGAATAGTACCGAAAAGGGTTCGAGATAATGAAATGGCATGGATATGATGGACATAGTGGCCTTGGTCTAAATAAGAAGGGAATATTGGAACCTCTACAACCTCCTAAGTTAATAAGTCATCAAGGGTTAGGGTTTGTTCCAGTAAAAGTGACTATTTGAGGTATCGAGTCACCCTTAAGTGAGGTTTCTAGTGCTTCAGATGAGAGCGAGACACATGAAGACCCTTGGGATTATGATGTTGATTCCAATGAATATGAATGGGAATCCCTATCCTCCACCACTTTCATGGACCTTGACAAACTATTTGGGGAGTTTGACCAAATGCTTACCCTTGATTCTTCATGAAACCCATCAAGTACTCGTCTGAAAATGTCTTTGACTAAGGAAGAATGGCTACAACACTATTTCTGGAAATCCATTGATCTAGCCCCCTAGGAGCATGATGACTCTAGTTCCATCTTTACCCTATCTGCCTACACAATGACCCTTGACAATACCGATGGTGGCTTACCTCTTGTCTACCCTCAACTTATAGATTGGAACCAACAAGGACCACCAAGTTTAGACACTTTCGAGAACAACGAAGTCGTTGCTGAGTTCATGGGACTTTGTGATGGAATACCAAGTGGAGATCATAAAGTTGGCTTTTCCATAGAACTCGACTATGCTGCATACTTTGGTAAGGTCGTCCTGTCCTCTAGTCGCAAAAGTGGAAATGAAAAAAGTAAAAAATAAAAATAATAATATTAAGGTGAAAACCAAAAGGCGCCTACTAACCATAAAAAAGTAAAAATAAAAGATGTATCCAAAGGTGAAAACCTCTCAGAGGCACCTCAGGATGGAGGACAAGACTATATCCCAATAGATTGAGAGAGATCATTGTTGCTTATAGAAGAAACAAAGGAAGTTAACATTGAAACATCATATAACTCTAGAATAATATAGTTAGCAGTATCCTTGACCACTGAGGAAAAGCTTGAGTTCATAGCATTCTTCTAAGAAAGACAAGTCAATTTCGCGTGGTCATACACTGATATTCCAAATTGGTTCTAGATCACTTACCGCTGCTACCAAATTCCAAGCCATTCAAATAGAAGTTAAGAAAAATGCACCCCCAGATCACACTCTTTGTCAAGGTAGAACTCAAGAAGCTCTTGGACGTCAGATTAATTTTTCCAATTGATTATGCAGAATGGCTATCAAACCTAGTTCTTGTCACAAAATCAAATGATCAAATCAAAGTTTGCACGGATTTCCAAGACCTCAATAAAGCTTGTCCCAAAGACGACTTTCCTCTGCCAAAGATAGACATCATAGTAGATTTAACTACTAGACATGAAATGCTATCACTAATGGATGGATTCTCAGGTTACAATCACATCAGAATCATTACTGAAGATCAACCAAAAACAACTTTCACATGCACTTGGGGAACTTTCTGTTGGAATGTCATGCCATTTGGATTGAAAAATGTCAGAGCCACCTATCAAAGAGCCATGACTATATGCATGTCCTTATGGAAGATTATGTTGACGAACTTCTCTACAAATATCTAGAACAAAGTGGACACTTGGCCATATTGGATAAGATTTTCACCCGACTTGAAAAATATCAACTCAAATTAAATCCAAAGAAATGTGTCTTTGGGGTCCAATCAAGCAAACTCCTAGGATATATAGTCTCTCACAGAGGAATAAAAGTCAATCCTACTAAAGTAAAAGCTATCTTAGACATGCCACCACCAACCAATATCGGTCAATTAAGGACATTACAAGGACGATTACAATCAATCCACAGGTTCATTGCTCAGCTAGCAGACATACCCATCCATTCCAACATCTTTTAAGAAAAGGAATTCCCTTCAATTGGATTGATAAGTGTCAAGAAGCATTTGATCAAATCAAGAAATATCTATTGAATCCACCAGTACTTATGCCACCAATTGAAGGAAGACATCTAATACTATATGTGACAGCTACTACATCGGCACTGGGGGCACTTTTAGCACAAAATGATAATGATGGAAAGGAAAGGGAAATATACTATATCAGTCACACTTTAGTCAGGTTTGAGCTAAACTATCGTCCTATTGAGCTAGAATGCCTAGCAGTGGTATTCGCAGCATAAAATTTGAGACACTATATGCTAAATCACAAAACAAAGTTGATTTCCAAAATTGATCCTTTGAAAAATCTTCTCAACAAAGAAGCATTGACATGAAGGCTAGCTAAATGGGTCATGATCCTGAGTGAATATGACATTGAGTATGTTGACTGTAAAGAAATAAAGGGACAAGTAATAGCTGACCAACTCGTAGATGCACCGTTAAAGTAGACCACCCTTTGATATCTGATTTCCCAGATGAATCAATCCTTGTCATAGACACACCAACAACATAGAAGCTATACTTTGATGGATCTTATACAAGTCATGGATTAGGCGTCGGTATTTTATTTATCATACCTCAAGGAGACTCCATTCCTAAGTCATTTCAGATAGCATTCCCATGCACAAACAACATGGCTGAGTATGAAGCACTATTGACAGGACTTTGAATGGAAATCAATTGGAAAATCAAGGACCTACAAGTCTATGGTAACTCTCAGTTAGTGATTAAACAAGTTAATGACGACTATGACACCAAGGATCATAAATTGATTCCCTATAAGTGCATGGTAGACAACTTCAAATTATACTTTGATAATATTTCTTTTGAACAAATACCGAGAATTCAAAACAAAGCAGCTGGCGCAATGGCTACAATTGGATCTCTTTTGGACATTCCCAATAATGCCTCACAATATGAATTCTTGGTGGAACAACTGTTGATACCCGCATTCGATGTCCCCAAAACCAAACTTGTGTGTAAACTTGTTGGTCTTGAATCTCTTCGATATAAAGATATCTACGCCTATTTGCATGACCAAAGTATCCCTCTTGACTTGTCCCCTAACCAATGAAAGACCTTTATCTGACAAGCGTCCAAATATGCCATCATCGAAAACACTCTTTACTGTCGTAGCCCAGATAGCACCCTACTTCGATGTATTGACTCAAATGAAGCACAAATAGCTTTACAAGAGGTACACCAAGGTATATGTGGAGCTCACTCTGTTGGTCCAACCTTAGCCAAAAAGCTCATGAGAATGGGATATTATTGGCCTACGATGGAACGTGATTCTTATCACTTTGTGAAGAAATGTCACTAGTGTCAGATTCATGGAGATCTTATACATGCACCAACACAAGAACTTCAGCCACTTACATTGCCTTGGCCATTTTCTCAGAGGGAACTCAACCTCGTAGGAAAGATCCATCCAACCTCTTCTAATGGACATAAGTTTATCCTTGTCGCTACTGAGTATTTCACAAAATGGATTGAAGCCATCCCCTTGAATTATATTATTGGAAAGCAAATAGCCAAGTTCATCCTGAATTATATCATTTGTCGCTATGGTATTCCATCACTGATAATGGTCACCCTTTTAAAAACCAGGATGTCCGTGAGCTTTGTGACAAATTCCATATCCAACATCATTTTTCCACTCCATATTACCCTCAAGGAAATGGCCAAGCTGAGGCATCTAATAAGACCATCCTAAAAATCCTAAAGAAGACTGTCAATGACGCTGGTCGTGATTGGAACTTACAACTCAATCCTACTTTATGGGCCTACCATACTAGTGTCCGCACTCCAATTGGAGCCACTCCATATTCCCTTGTCTATGGATATGAGGCGATACTTCCTATAGAGGTCAAGTTACCCTCTTTGCGAGTCTCTATGCAAGGCTTGATTAATCAAGAAGAATATCGTGTATCCCATCTACATTAGCTAGAATTACTAGATGAAAAGAGACATAATGCCTTGACACATTTATAGGAATACCAAAATCGCCTTCAATGTAGCTATAATAAAAAGGTCAGACCTAGAAGCTTTGACATTGGTGACTTAGTCCTAAAAGAAAATCCAAAGAATCTAGAAGAACGGGAAAAACCTAGAAAGTTTGAACCTAATTGGTTGGTCCCTTATATCATCACAACATCATATGGATTAGGTGTTTATCAGCTTTCTACTCTAGAAGGAGAACCATTGTCTGAACCTATCAACAACATGCACCTCCACAAGTATTACACTTGATTCTCAGAGTATCCCTTTAAAAAGTCAAAAATACAAAAAAAAAGTCAAAAAAATGGTCACCCTGATGAAAACCTGGAAAACAGGCATCTTGGTGACAACAAAAAGATCAAAAAATAGAAAAAATAAAAAAATAGTAAAGAGAAATAATTCATCCAAAAGTGAAAACCACTTCGGTGGCGCTTTGGATAAGTACCATGGTGAAAACCTAGAAAATAGGCACCATGTGTAGTTAGTCCCCGCTCCTTCGTCTACTGTCACTCCATCTGGCCATTCATCCTTTCGCTCATCCATGTGTGCATGGCATTCACCCATAATAAATTTTGTCATCCTTCCATGGCTTGGAAACCACCGACATTTGAGTGTCCTGATCATCCTTTGCATTCGCCACTACCCCTTTGTGCATAATAAATTGGTCTCAAACCTGACTGGGGGAAATTCCTTGACCTACGTCTTCATTATAAATAATATCAACATCACAAAACATTAAAATAAAAATAAATAGAAAATCCATAAAAAATAAAAAAAATAAAAAAACTTCAAAAATACAGAGTCTAAGTTAGTTTGTGTTAGTAGTGTTGAACTACGTTGCCTCTGCGCATTTTCTACGTAGGCAAGGCTCATCTTAAATGAGCCCCCAAGGCATTAGGTCAGTCCTTTTAGGTTGTCCAAATAAAATCATGACTCAGTCTTTTGTCGAATAAAACAAAGTCAAGTCGTGTCGAACTACAAGGTCTCTACACATTGCTACATAGGCAAGGCCATGTGTCAATGAGCCCTCGAGGCCCCCTAGGTCAAGTCCTTTAGGTTTTTTCAAGTCTAGTCGTGTCCTTGATCCAAAAACAATCATCATTCAAACTAAATCATGAATCAACAAACGAACATAACCAACAAAAACCCTTCAATCAATCAATTATTCTATCATCAATCAATCAACCTGGTCATTTAATTGGAATGGGGCATTATTTCATTTGTCTCATTGGGTCTTATCTCTTATCTTTTTATCAGGATGTGTCATTCTTCAGATTAGGCTTTCTCAACATTGTCATTCACCTTAAGCATGATATGTCTTTCTTGCAGCTAGGTGCCTTGTCAACACTTATCACTTGGCCAAATTTTGTCCTCGGCCTTAAACAGGATGTCTTTCCTACAGTTGGGTATCATCACATCACTTGATCATTTTCATCAATCTTTTTCAAACAAACAATCAATTTTTGTCACAGTTAATCTTGTCAAGCTTATCAATCAATCTTTCCTTAATCAAGATGTGTCCTTCCTAAAACTAGGCATTATCATTATCAATCAACCTTTTCAACCTTATCAATCAATCTTTATCAAATCAATCACCCTTTTCAATCTTGTCAATCAATCTTTCCTTCATCAGGATGTGTCCTTCCTGACAATAGGCATGGTCAATCAAATCAATCCTTGTCCACCTATCAATCAACTCGGTCATCTTGGTCCACCTAATCAATAAATCAAACAACCTTATCATAGACAAACACTATCTTGGAAAACACTTTGTTGATCTGGATTTTCTTATCTTTTCGATTGGTTTTGGGTCATGTTACTAGTCTCCTCGAGGATGTCCTATCAATGGATTTATAGGGACAATGATGGATCATGGTCTCTTTTCTCTGTTTGTTGTCTGTGGTTTGTCTTGGCAAAAAGATTGGGACAATTGGGTCCTTAGTATGAGTGAGGGAATTCCTTGTCTTTTTGACTACTTGTCTCTCCCAAATGGTCACCTTGCACACCTTGGTTTATGTCATACCCTGGTGTTTCTGGATCATTTGTGACATTTTGATGCCCAATGATGATAAATATAAAATTGTAAGCATGAAAGTTGGATCCCTTATCATTCCTAGTCTAACTTTCCATCTCCATCTCCTTTGTCTTTTCCACGCTAACATTCATCTCCTCCATCTTCTCCGCACTAACATTTCTTCCATCTACATCTTGACAGAGTCCTATGACACACAAAAACATCTTGCATCCATAATCATGTTAGATTGCATCATATAAAGCATTATCATTATAAACATCATTTTCATATTAGGTTACACATATTTGCATAAGAAAATACAAAAACACAAACTGCATCCACATATCATTCATATCTCATCATCATGATAGTATCATTTGCATCATACATTTCATTATAGCATTATATCCCATATCACATAGTATTGCATTCCATAACATGTTGCATTACAACCCATTTGCATTGCATTTCATATAACATCACATTTTACATATCACATATTACATCACACATCACACTTCACATTGCATATCATATATATTCATATCCTATTATCACATATCACATTAAGCATAACATTTTACATTCACATTACATATTTTCCATCAAACACTTTGCATTATCATACAAACATTATATTGCATTAATACATTCCATATCAAATTGCATTAGGTCATTTCCATTACATTCAACATTCAACATTCACACATAACATAATCAAAACATCCATACCCATATATGCATTATGCCATTATATTTCACCATGCTCATAGCATAATCATATAGATCATCATCATATCACACTGCATTCAGTAAATATTAGGTCATCCACATTGCATATATAATATATATATATATATATATCACTGAAAAAAATATGTCATGGAATAGTGTCAAGATGTGTCCAATGAAGGTGGAGCTCATAGGCTCGATAATAAAAACATCGGTGTCTAATACATAAATAACAAGGGACTCTACCCTAAATTTCCCTAATCACCTATCCTCGGGTCATCCTCTCTGTGTGGTGCATCTCTAGCCCTGTGCTCTATAGTAGGAGGCCTTTCATAGGGAGTGGCTCGTCTAGCATCCGAAGCCTCACCCTGGGACTTGCTCTGTGACTGCCAGCTATGTGTTTTGTTGTGCCCTTTTCCCTGTGAACCACTGTCTATCTTTGAAAATGTGGGCTCTCTCCTCTCGGGCGGTACTAGTCTCTCATACAGATCTCAGTAATACTAGCTAGCCCTGCTCGCCCGAGCATACTCTCAGGAAACCTCGAAAACTAATCCATTACATGTGGTCATGAACTCAATCATCCACTGATCGGTCTACTGCTAACTAATCACTGCTAGGTCTCTCTCCACCTAGAATGCATCCCTCTTGTCCTTAAGGCCGTCTCGCTTTGCGGTCACTTTCCTCAACTACGCCTCAAGGTCCTACATTTGAACTTGTGAAGCAGTTATCCTCTACTCTGATAACCCCTCCCCCTCTCTAATCCCCACCTCCTGTGGCATCTCCTCCTCCCCCATGATGATCATCTCATGGAGAATCCACTCTGCCTTGTCCATATCCACCTCCTCCTCTCCTACCTACTCTCCTTGTCCTCCCTCACCACCTCCCTCGACCTCCGTAGCCTCTGACTTGCAACCTCCATTGCATCCACCTCCTCATGCTGCTCCCCAGCCTGTACCAACACCTCTTCTACAACCCTGACCTCTAGATGATCCTCCTCCATCTCTGCCTCCTCTCGGATGGGTGGAAACTTCCTACCCTCATGTCACCCTCTATCCCTCCTCCTCAGTTGTCTATCACCTCATCCTCGTCCTCGTCCTCCATCACCCCCATCATCCGCTCATCCTCCTCCATCTCTTTGCGCTCCATCTCCTCTACCCCTCCCACCTCTGCCTCCCCGTCGACCTCTCACACCCCTGACTCTACGCTCTACTGGTGTTGGCTGCTGTGGATCTGTAAGTGGAATGGGTCTATGAATCTGCCACCAATCATCATGCTCTGGCATCGTACCCACATCTGCATCTCCTCCCTACCACTTCCACTCTAGGGCCTGTAGGGCATCTATCTCCTGCTTAGTCGTGGTGACTACAATCTGTGGGCCCCAAGGATGCACCTCATGTGATGATTGCCCATACTTTTCTCTACCCACTAGAGCTCCCTACCTCTCCCCATACTGTTGGTAGGTACATCTCAATGATGTGTTGACTCTGTACAATTTTTCTGATAAGATATCTAGGCTGTCTACACCAAGGTAAGTGATCGTCCTCATCTATCCACAACGGGTTGTCCTGTATGGTCTACAAATAAAACTCACTAGTGCGTCAATGTAGTGCCTCCAATAGCCCACATCTCTAATGTGTGTTTGAGTCAAGGCTCCCTGATAGATATATAAATATGGTGTTGTGCCCATTTCCTGCCGAACCACTGGTGGCCGAAACACTGCTATGTACTCCCATGCCCAAACTGTCAGCAAGGTCACACCATAGCTCAAGCTCTGCCCCTCTCTGTAGATAATATCATGCAACTAGAAATAAAACATAGCCAAAAGACACGAACCCCATACATAGACCGTCCTGTGTCAAATCATCGACCCCAACATCTCGCCCCAACCAATTGGGAAGCCATGGCCCTTACGATTAGGAATCATCACTCCTACTATCACCGTGCACAAAACACAATGAAACTAGTCATAAGTCTTCGCCAGGACCTCCCACCGGATCTCATATCCCTTGATCCTGAGCCCAACATCATCCTCAGTCTCGTAGTACTCATACAACACCTGAATCCCTCAAGCGGGGTCGTATTGTACCTGCTTGTCGCAAATGGGTAACCTCAAGATCCTGTACACATCCTCTAGGGTGACTGTCACCTCCCCTGTAGGCAAATGGAAGCTGCTCATCTCTGAGTGCCACCGCTCTGCTAGTGTTGTCAACATGCCCCTGTTTTCCCTAATAGTGGGCATATATGTCACATAAAATAAACCTAGCTCCAACAGCACACCCTTCTCATCATCTCCTAGCTGGTCCTGCAGTTGGAACACATCTGGTCTAGACTCTTGTGTGTAAATAGGGGGAAGACACACTTGAAAACATCAAGCACCCAATAACATCAATCCAAAACCTTCAATTCACCTATCAAACCAAAATTGACCAAGTCAAACTTTACTAGACTGGGAAAATCCTTAATCAGGCAATTGCATAGCAATTTCTATCTAATGTGTCACATAAATTATAACCATCCCGCAACCGCAAATGCGTCACAATCCCAACAAATGTGTCATTTTGTGCAACATATGTATCACACGTAGTCATTTGCATCATTCCCAATCACATGTGTCTCAAAAAAATCACTTGTGTCACATAATTTCATGTGTCCCACTGCAAACGCTTCCTGCCCCTATACCTATGCATTTGCATCGCACCGAGACGATTGTGGTGAACCGCTTATCAAATGCATCGAACGTGATGACATATGTGTCACATATCATGCGATGCAATTGTCTACTAAATTATTTCCTACACTAAATGCACGTGAAACTAAAAAATTAAAGCATGGGTTCATAGTATGTACCAAGGGAAGCGCTCCCTTAGGACGACGATGTGTGAAAATCCGATATGCATGGTGGGAAGCCTCTAGAACCGGGGACATTTTCGCTGCCTACTCACTTTGAGCTCTCAAGATTTCTAAATTTGGAATGTGAAAATTATCCTTTTAAAAATTCAAATTTCCATATATAGGTCCAAATTTCGGGTTTTTGCCCTGCCTCACCTTCTGGACGCACCTTTTGACACCCTTGACCTCAAATTTGACCCTGTCTTTGATCTTGATCATCAATTATGTCTTCACCATCGAAGTTCTGGCCATCCTTTTGTCTTATCAGGACAATTTTCCAAATTTTTGAAAATCTTTGAAAATTTGTCAATTTTTCTCGAGGGGGCATACCTGTACCCTGTTGTCACCAGGGCATCCTAGAGCATTTCCTAATTGAATTTCTTTGACACAACGTGATGAATTGCATTATGTCAAAGAGGGGAAAAATGTCCTAAGTCTGCAAGCGTCATTTTTCTTGATTGTTGTCCTTCGATAATTGAATAATTTTAGGTATTCAATTATGTTCGATCATATTCCTCTATTAATTAAATAATTTTTAATTATTTAATTAAGTCACCTTTCTCATTTCTATTCTATCCTGACCAATTAAAATTATTTAATTGCGTCTCTAATATACCCCTTTCTTCAATAATTAAATAAATAATTATTTATTTAATTATTTATCCTTCATCTATAGTCAGATAATAAGTATTATTATTTGACCTTTTATTCTTCTATAATTAAATAATTGTCAAAATTATTTAATTACGATTCATTCTTCTCTTTTGAATAAATAATCCAAATTATTTATCCATGACCAATTTCTATCTCTCCATTTAATTAAGTTGATTAATTTAATTAAATGCTCCATCTTTCATTTTCTCCAAATAAATAATTTGAATAAATAATTTATTTGCCACTTGTCCCTTTCCTCAAATTTCTCCACTTTCAAATAAATAATTTAAAATAAATTACTTATGCACCTCCTCCAGTCAAAGATGCCCTATCATTAACCAAGTCATAGCTGTCAAGCGTCATAGCCGTCAGCGTCATACTTGTCATGATTCCTCCAAGAATGGCATATCCTTGGTGCATCAATTCTAGACCATTGATCTTGGTATCTTTTTGGAGACTCGATCTCAGTTATCCATTTCATAACCTCCCTCTCATGCATCCTCATCTGTCGATCTTGGAATCCTTCTATAGGATCAATCTAGACAGTCCATTCGAATGGTTGTCTATAAAAGCAACCTTCCTCCTCCATTTTCAACTTAACAACTAATTGTCTCCAACTTTCTTGCTTACCATTTGCAAGTTTTGCACAAGTATTCCAACAAATCTGAGGGAAAAGTTGCATAAGAAGCAGGAGAGCAAGAGAAAGAAAATTTCTTGGAGTTACTTGATTGATCAAGTTTTGAAGTAGTTGGTAAGGTCTTATCACTCAATCAGTGAAGACAGTAATGCTCAACAAATTTTCCTGAGTATTGATGAGGAATTTTAGTTTTGGGAAGTATATATTCCCATTCTTCACCAAATTAATGAGACAAAAGTAGATGAACTATTAAAAGATGTTGTGATAGAAGAAGGAGATCAAGATTTATTCCTATTTGGGTTAGAGAAGCAAAGTTTCATATAATTTTTTTGAATAAGTACAAAAACAAGTTGAATAATGATAGAAGCCAGGCATAAAAAAGCAATGAACATTCTCCATGCAATAGAAGACCTGGGGTGCACATTTTGGGACAATCATATGATAGTAAGAGAGCCCATAAAATGGTTGAAGAATTACAAAACCAGATGCAAGGGAAAGTTACACAAGAAGGCATCAACAAAATGGTCAATAAGAAAGTAAAGCTTCAGTCTCTCCAGGAAGAGTTAGAATCTTTGTCTTAGATACACCAAAAAATGGAGAAAACTAAATTTGACCAAAATATTAAAATCCAATTCCATCAAGGGCCACCTATTGAGAAGATGAATGAAATTGTTCTAACATAATTTGATAACTTTGCCAAGTGGTTCGAAATGTCAGTGTTGATATCATTGGTTAAACCCTTTTGTGTTTTTTGTAAATAATTAGGACGTCTAGCCCTAAGTTATGAGGTGGTTTTGCAAATCAGTGAACTGTTGTTAGAAACCACACCCAGATGAGAAAGCAAAGGTGGCATTTAGAAAATTGCACTAAATGTTGATGAAGAGATCCATGCCTAGATAAAGGAATCAAGGAGGTGTGGGAATTTTTTATGATTGCCAGTTGGATGTCATTTAGAGTTTATTTTTGTTTTAGTTGCTTCTGTCTTTCCTTAGTTATAACAATTAATTTGAACTACAACTAGGGTGCCCAATTATGTTTTAATTGTAATTTTAGTTTATTTTCAATTAAAGACTCAAGTGTTGGAGTTAGTTCTAGTTGAATTTTATCAAATCCATAAGTTTAAGAACTTATATTTCTATATATTTTTCATTTTGGGTCATTTCAAGGGATTCAATTCTTATGTAATTTCTACAATACAAACAATACAATCTTAGTGTGGAATTTACCTATTGATCTTTTTGCAAGAGTTTATTTTATTCATCTAAGGATAACACATGTGTTGCATGCATCTGGATTTGGTGATATGGTGATGGTATGATCATTTCATTTCAATATAAATTGTTAAAGTAATGAGATTTTGTCAATAACCGTGGACTTAAGTAAGATTTCTTCCCAAATCTGTGCATTTTTTATGGCTTTCTGGTTGTATGAAGTTTGAAAATCTTGTGAATATTATATTTCCTTTGAAGATTGCACTACTTTTAATTGTCGATGTGTGAAATGATATTTACATTAATGGTTGTTTGAAAGATCTCATTTAAACGTACAAAAATGGTTAATGAAATGTTTCCTATTATTACACCACATCTCTTAGTTACCAAGTTCCTTTTACCTTGAAAGTAAATATGATGAAAAATTTAGATCATGAACTTTAATATGCTCAATAGGTGAACAAAATACTGAAATATGCATTAAGATGTTATTGTTTCTGAAGGAATGATTATGTTTTATATAGATGGAAAATATGATGAATAATTATGAATGGAAATATGATTACTTTAATGCTCGGATGATGCAAATGATTTATGATGCTATTGGATTTTATGTGAATGGCTAACTACCTATGTGATGTACTAAGCTAAATGAAAGAACAAGTTCAAACCTTTGAAAGAGAGGGGGAGTATCACTTAGGAGAGGAGCTTGGTCTAGTAACCCTTTATGAGCCTAACTGAGCATTCACACACTCACGTCCTAGATTGGTTTAGAAGAGTCAAGTCAGTCAGGATTCAGTAAGTAAACCCTAGTTTAATCTTGGATAAATTGGGAAGGTTGTTTGGTTGTCTTTGATTGATTATAGTTTTAGTTTGTTCTTTGATTTTGTGATTGTTTCTTTGGATGAATTGCGTGTTTGAATCTTTGTTATGGGTTTGAGTCTTTTGTGTATTTACTAATCGATGATTATATATGTAATGAGTATATATACATATGTGTGGGTGAAAATGATAACCCATGCACGAGTACATCACATGCATAAGTAAATCAAATAGACGTATACCACACATATATATGTATGTATACATTCGATATATATTTATTGATTGGTGAAAGCGTAACTATAAGTTATATACATATATATATATATATATATATATATATATATGAATGTGCGTGTCTACACATATGTAATCATATATATATGGATATATATTATCATATATAAATAAGTATTTATACATATTTAAATATCAAAGAATGTCTTTGTGTGAATATAAATATATATACTAATATATATATATATATACATACATTATATTACTGATATTATAATATATATTATTATATATATAATATTGAAAGCATTGTTATAAGAAAAACATAACACTAATGAGAAGTGCAGGCTTATAAGCCATTCATTACACATTTAAAAGTAATATGAAATAACCACATAGTATTATAGTCATGATAGCTACATTTCAAGGCACATAAATAGCGTAATTCCTATAAGGTGAAAGGCTCATATAAGAGCTAGTGTTATGTCATTACAATGCTATGCATTCAATGCACCAAGGAAACAACAAAACCATCGATGAAAAGTAATAGTAAAAAGTAAAAAGTGGGCGCTGCTAGGAATAGTGGAAAGGATAAGTAATGTGTAGCACACTATTAGCACATATGGAACTAAGTATTAATGACTTAAAAACCAACATATAAAGTTAAGTGAGACCAAGTCAAACCAATGAATAAGCACACAGAAGTTAAGTTGTGTAAACATTTGAGATGGAAGTTGAAACTATTTTAAAAACCTTTGGAATATGTCAAACCCGCACAATAACTATGGGTGTCAAACATGTGAAGGTGGTGCCATATTTGCAAGTGTTTGGAGTACATTAAAGGTCTTCAAAATATGCACAAGTCTGTAAATAGTATTTAGACTCAGTCAAGAGTAAACTTGGCAACATTTTGTAAAGGAAATCAAATTAGGAAACTTTTTTTGAACTTGTTGTCCCATATATCAAGTCGACTTAGCCATTTAAATGGTGAGGACTATGATGCGTTGCAAACCTGTGAGTTAACTTAGTGAGTCATTGCATGAGGTCAGAAAGGTGTTAGAAATATTAACTTGTTTGTAGCCTTTAGTTGCTCATAAATTAGTATAAATAGAGGTGCTCATTATACCAATTGTTACACTCATCAATCTGAATTCCTTTTGTTATTTTGCTGCATTATCTGTGCAAAAGAGTTTAGAGAGCTTTGCTAGTGAGTGCGAATTATTTTGGTGAAGTTGTAATTACTGAGAGTTCTTGGATAGAGGCTAGTTTGGAAATAGGATTGATCTTAGAAGAAGCAAGCATACTTTTTTGGAAGTGGAACTTGGGAAATCAATGTGTTTGTTAGAGCTAAAGTCCAGGCATGCTGATTTCTATAACTCCACTCTTTCATATTTTAGGTTGTTCGTTTATGTTTGTCATGATTGTGAAAAGAGTGTTACCAATGCTTGTTTGATATTGTATGATACTTGGTTGAAGTTTTGATAGATGAAACCCTCTTTGATTAGCACATACTTAGGTATTATATGGAATAGTGTGGTTATATTGTATTTAAAACTATGCTAGGTGGTCAAGGCTATATATGCTACATAGGTCATGTAGAATGGGGAACAACAATATATTGAAGTACTACTTTGGAATCGTTAGGTTTTTGAGAAAACCTTAATGGTAATTAATAACTCCTTGGAGGAAGAGGAGTAATCTATTCTTAGGATTAGGAATTATATTTGAGTATGATTATTTTGATAGTCATCACAAGGTTGAATATCATACTTTTTGATTATGCTAATATTTAATAATGTGCAGGTAAATATGTTGCCTTATGGAAGAAAGATTTATTATGAACTAGAAGCTTAATAGGATAACTCAAATATATCTATAAGAAGTAAAGAATGATTATAAAGAAAAGTTTATGTGATTTACATGTTTGTGGGGGTTGGTAGTTGTAACCAACTAGAGTCAACTATAGAGGATTATTATATCAAGGTCAAATATATGAAAATGATATATACTATTAATGTCATTCAAATGTAGTATGTCAACCTATGAATGGTTTAGGATTTATCCTGGGATTTGGGAAAACCAAGGTTGAGAGTAACCTATGTGATTAAGTTGATCACTTGAATTTGTGAATCACTATTTGGTTGGAGCCATAGGTGGGATTACCCTATCAAGTTGGAATTGTTACTTGATTGATTATTTTATACTCTTGGAATGAAGTCATTTAATTAACTAGAATCTACTTTTTGAATAGCCTTTTATTGATGTGATTAAACTCTTAAATAGAGTCTTTTATTGTTGGGATTTTACTTTTGGAATAGAGTCCAATAATGTTATAATGTAAGTCAAAACTATATGTATGTAGCATAAGATAGAGTGGCTTTAAGATACTTAGAAGGAATATCACATAGATATGAGTTAATGGGAAGGTTAAACCTGGGGTTAGGATAATCCATGAGAAAGAGGATAACTTTCGAATAGAATACTAATGGTCAATACAAATTGAGCAATTAAATGTGGTGAAATAGATGACCTCACTCAAAGTTACTGGGTGATGAATCTTTGGCCAAAGTAGTGTAGGTAGCCACTGTCTGCACCGTCAGTTCACTATGTGATCCAATTTACATTCTAGGCTGAGGTAATCATACTTGAGGCAGTAGACATTATCGTAGCCCTAGATATGTAGGACACATCACTATGCTTAGAAAAGGCTATTTGAAGCATGAGGTTACCAAACCAATCTATTCGTCAAAGGGATGGTCATCTTACCAAGTTTGGTAGATGTGCAAGGGAAAGCAATTAGTCCATGGTTGGTAGAAAAGCGCTTGAGTGATGCTTCTCCTCACACAGTTGGTAGCCAAGATTTGGGAGGACATTCTGGACCATTAATATTTTTGATTCGAGAATTGAAGATGTACTAGCCAATATTGGGGACAACTAGAAATCATGCACGTGGAAAAGGGGGCATCTAGAATGTATACACCAACGCTGGGACATTTGTAATATTTTGTATTTCTAGTTCATGTCAGCTTGTTGAAGCTAAGTATGTAATCATGTGTCCATCTATATGAAAATTGTAATGTGAAATGTTATCTTGAATATATTTATGTAAAGTTAAATCATACTTATATTATTGGAATGAATCTTTGATTATGCAATGTGTGAGGCCCACCCCTATGCTACATCTAGTACATGGATTATTTTGAGTTTCGTTATTATCTATGCCTATTGATAACATTTATGACATGATATTTAAATGTTCAAGTTCATATGATGAATTGATTTTGATTATGCTACACGTAAGCTAACTATGATGATTGATCCAATTTTATGCTGGTTATTGAGTTTGTTTAATTTGAATATGAGAACTTAATGATGAATGAATGAAACAAGTGGTGTGAACCAATCATGTTGCAGTTAGATGATTATGAAAATTAAAGATTAAAGAAAATGGGATAAGATAGGTGGCTAATGATTTTTCAATTATGTTATAGGATCTTTATGCTATGAGGAATTATGAAACTTGTACGAATGCAATTATGATTCAAATGGTATGATTATTATATGAATATGATTTACTTGGAAGGATTGACGTGTGCATCGAGTGTGCAAGTACATTTTCCATGGCCAATGGAAACTGGAGGCAACCCTTGGGTACCTTGAGTAATTTAACCAGTGAAACTGAGCTAAAGTCCGTATGGAGGGACTATAGTTCCATTTTGTAATGTATTTTATTTGTGCTATTATTTCTAAATGTTTGTAAATTGATTTTGATTGTCATGTCAATCCACCTAGGAGATGAGTTGTCCATCCAAATGGACAAACTCGGATTTGAACTTTTAGGCACTTTTTGGGGATTGAAAAGTGATATTTTTTAAAGTGTTTTTATGGGTTTAAAGTCCCTAGGGAAGGTACCTATGGGTTAGGTACCTTTTTAGCTCAAAATCATGGGTCAGTCTCAAGATAGGGCACTCTTTTTGAGGCCTTAAAGAGATTTGACGAAAATAAGGTTTGGGAAGTGGGATGAGGACTAGTCCTTTCCAATCCCACTTCTCCATGTTGTCTTGGAAGTCTCCCAAGTCCTCACACATGTGTGAGAACACATGGGTGAGTGTGCCTGGGAGGGTGAATGGAAGGTTGACAAATGTCAGCTCCCTATTCAAAGGAATTAAAACTTGATTTTCTATAAAGCAAACTCAAAACAAGGGTTAGGGGATTCTTTTGCATTCTTGATTTTGGTTGAATTTTGGGGGAGTGAGGAGTTTGAAGAAAAAGCTTGGAAGAAGAGGAGTTGTGTGGATTCTTAACCCATCTTTCCTTGAGCTTGGTTTTAAGGTAGATTCACCACTTTTGTTTTCTACTTCTTCATGTTTGTATTTGAAAGATTATATGTGTAAGTGAAAAGATGTGCTTGAAATTTTATCTATTGTGTTTGATTTGTATACTTATTTCAAATTTCTCTTGGAGCATATCTTCTTGTGTTTTTGATGTATTATGTGTCATGGGAAAAAGGGTTGTGTAGGGATAGGCTCACCCAAGTTGGGAAGAGCATCCCTTGTTGGGGATGGTATGGAGTAGGAACCTCCATGGGGAAGTTTAATCTCTCCTTAAGAGGAGAGGCTCAAAAAAGGGTATGAGTACCCATATGAAATTGTGAAATGGTAGAAATAGTTTTGGTGATATGGGTTTTGGAGAAAGAGAAGAGATTAAAGAAGGGTTGCATGTGAAATGATGGGAGTATGATATTGACTTGTTCTTGTTGCTATTATTATAAGCCCCCATATGGAGTGCGTAGTCCACCCCCACCCCCAACTTTGGATTCTTGATGGAATCCTAAAGTTATGTGAAAATCCCTTTGGTGGGTGTAAAAATATTCTTGTGTGTATCATGTGTTTGTAAATATTGTTTTTCTTGGTTTTGTTTGTACCCGGTTCCCTCGGTTGCCTCCTAGCTCGGGGGTGGTTTGTAATCAAACCTACGGTTGGGAGGTGAGCTAGCTATGGCCATGAGAAAAGATCATAGTATGTGTTGCTTGTGCAGGTTTAGAGGATCTAATGGTGAACAAAGCTTACCTTGAAGATAATCTATCTCCTTACCTTCTATTACTTATGGTTATGAAAGTGTTGTGCATGCCCCACCTTGTAGGGGTATTGGAAGTTTAATAGTTATGGTGGAAGAAAGGTCCTTGTCCAACTTATATCTTGTATTGGTTTGAAATTCTTAGATGTATTTTCCCTTTAATAGGAGGAGAAATCCTCTTGTGTGTAAAGAAAAAGAGAATGTGTTTTAAACTTGAAGGTGGACATGTTATTTCAAAAATATAGTTGCTTGCATTTTGTCTATTTTCTTGAGAAATACATATCACCTTTGGTTATAATATTTTTGTGAATTAGTAGAGAATACTATGTTTTGGATTTTCTGTTATTAATACAATAAAAATACAAATAAAAAGTTCTTGCAGCCATGTATACTATTTTCAACTTAAATGAATGAATGAAATTTTGGTTATTATATAGTAAATCTTCTTGTTTCTATCTTGACATTACTTAAGATAGGAGAATACATGTAGCATGCCTAAATTAAGCACTTTCTTATGCCAATGAAGTTCCATTGAAATATATTGCTTGTCTTAGTTGTAAAAGAAGGAGAAAATATTTGATTACTCTTAGTATAAATCCCTTATAGGCTGTAAATAAATAAAATTAATCTGAAAAGAAAAGAAAATGAGAGACAGACCAAAGAGACAACATTCTTGTTAAACAGAGCTCGGCTATTTTGCTGCCTCTAAAAAAAAAACGAAGTTGTTTAGGGAACTAGATAAGCTAAAAAAGTTATGATTCCCTCTCTCTGATGCACATAACTTATAGGTATTAAATTAATACCCTTCTCTGAGACTAATCTGCAATACTGTTGTTCATTTCCTTAAATTGTTAAAGAAAGGACTCAGAATAATGATTATTCATAAATGCTTGTATGGAAGTGTTAAGAAATAAAACCAGATGATAAGAAGGGCATAACATTCTTGTCATATTTCGAACTATCCATGTGCCAGGTGTGGTGGTGTGATGGAGCAGCTCTAAGATTTTAACTACAGAGTATAATGAGTTCTATTGTAGTTGGAAATAAAATAATACATGGTAATAATTGGTCTTCATCTTTATCGCCTAGGTAAAACCTAACATGGTAGTTCCATGAGAGCATACTAAATTGCAACAGTGGGGGCGACGTTCTATCCCCTATAGACCTGTTGGAGGAAGATTTTAACCATGGAACCCTATCTTTAGAGGAAATATAAATAGCACACGAGTTGCAGAGGAGTTCTTGCACACCTATGAGGATTGTGTATACAACAACGTACTCTCACGCCTGGGTCTCTTGTCTTTTCCTTGGTTCTGTTACAAGGAAGCATTTTGAACAAAAGAAAATCAGCGTGATCACAACTGGTGCTTGAGTGCATCTATAACCCAAAATGGCTGCCCCCTGTCATTGTTTAAAAAGAATAAAACAGAGAAAAAAAAAAAATAACAATAAAGAAATGAACAGATAATGAGATAGAACAAATATCTGCGTGGCTGTCTGTACAAACTAAATTTCTAGGTAATGTAGTGGACGCAGTCTAGTTTCGTATGCTTTCTCGTGGGGCTATACCGGAATCTGTTGCATCTCCGAATGAAATTACAAAATCAATGGATTGGCCTGGGCATCCAAATAGATGCTAAGAGTTGAGCAGTGAATAGGGTAGTCGACTAGTGCTTGAGTGACTTTATATTTGGCATCCAAATAGATTCTAGTTATGTAATTGGCCGCTCCCTTAAATCCATGCGTGGAGTTGTCCCCTCACCACATACGACCTTGGAGCTGAGTACTGTGTAACCTACGCATCAGAAAGAGAGAGGTCGGAGGGCGCAACCACAGGGTACAAATGATGTGTCTGTGGTGCAGAGTTATCGTGTTTATTATTGGTTGTTGAATGTTTTGCGTCTAAATGAAGCGTTGTTGTGTAATGTCACCCTTTCTACGAATCTTTGCCAAGATCTTATGTTTACTTGACCTTGAGTATCTAGTAGATTATATGTGTTCTTGTGCACAATGAAACCTTATATCGAATAAAACAAGGAGTTCGGCTCATAGGACAGTTAAGAAATAGTTGTCCGTCTCTTCAAGCCCACCTATCATCTCATATTGACTTCGCTTGGAATTCATCCTCACATACGCTTCTAGCTCCACTCGATTTTTGCTCCTAATCGCCTCGTGATCTGCATGGACCTTCATTTTTCTTATTCCATTCCATTTCCGATGAAGCGTCTTATCACAATCTTAGAGTACAAGTAGGTGTCAGCCGCTCCTTCCAACCCACGTTTTAGGCTCGATTATTGGCCAGAGACAACTGAAAATAGCACCACCTTCCCTTTTATTGCCGGTATGGAACACATGATAGCATATGTGATAGGGTAAAGAGTTGTGATAGATCACTGGTTAAATTTG
Organism: Sequoia sempervirens; assembly: GCA_007258455.2. Classification (NCBI taxonomy): domain Eukaryota; kingdom Viridiplantae; phylum Streptophyta; class Pinopsida; order Cupressales; family Cupressaceae; genus Sequoia; species Sequoia sempervirens. Next base: position 414,160,038 of record VDFB02058242.1, read on the forward strand.
CAGGCTGTTGCAAAATGATGTGGTATTGAAGTATTGTAGAAAATTACATCGTTGAAGGGGGACGTTGAAGAGTTTCTTTTTTTAGGTATCTGCGATGCATGTTAGTACCCTGGTCTGAAAAAAATTGAGTAGGCGAGTTAATGAATTGCTAGGGACTAAATTAAAATGTGTATCCTCATATGGACACTAAAATCATTTAAGCTTTCTTGGAATTTTATCCGCCACACTAAAGTCATCGCTAACATAATCGAATTGGGAGAAGTAATATTTATCGTGTATGCTTTGAATATTCGGAAGGCTAAACGTAAATTTATAGTTAATTTTTTTAATTATACTCCTTCGTTACGCCGTAAGAGTGTAATGATGCTTTGGACGTCTCCTTGTTCATTGAAGGCTTAAAAACGTTGGTGAGTTGTGTGTGTGGTGAGTATGACCTTTTCACGGCACCACTTTACACTGTGAAAATATTCACAATCTTTAAATGTGCGCTTGGCATAAAAGAAGACTCCCACCTAAGCCACTTTTAACTTTAGAAAAGTAAAACTAGAATAAAGTATCGTGGGTTAACTTTATGCTAAGCTATCCCTTAATAAATCCAAAGGGAATATATTCCCATATTCTTTAAAAAGCACCCTATTGAGCCATATTAAGATTATATAGAAATATAAAGATAGGTTAGTATTTTAGGAATTTCTTTAGAAAGGAGATTATTCCCTTATTTTTCTTCTTTTCTCTTAGAGGGAAAAAAATTATATATATATATATAGGAAATAATATAATTATTGGTAATTGTTACCTCTTTATTTTTATATAAATCTTTTAGATTGTTTCTTAAAGAAATTTATTCATAAGGATAAGAGAGTAATTAAATAAATAATAGATATGTGTATATTAAAATTTATGATGGTAGCAATAAATAAATTCTAAGAAATATGTTAATGTTAATAATTTCAAAGTTTTATGAAGTATGTCTATAAGACTATATGTAGATAAGAAGAATTATTATTTGGATTTAGTATTATTAATATTAACGAGGGGGAGAAATATTATTATATTAATTTTGAGAGAAGTGTTAATATATTGGTATTATCATAATTATGAGAGAGAGAGGGTAATACTAAAATTAACAATAGTATTAAGGTTAATAGGCAGGGTTAATATTTAAAAAAAAATATTGTTGGTTGTGTTTTTATCCCAAGGGTAAAATATGGGCATTACACAATGAAAAAGTTTGGATAAAGTTATGTTTCAAATGGTGCATATACTATGGAAAAGAAAAGAATTTTTTTATTTCTCTTTAGGTTTGATGCATAAACTATTCACTTGTGGGTAAAACTTAGAAAATTACTTTGTAGAATAATGGGCATGTTACACCTATCATTGTTCGATTAGAATAGATTTACATTACTTCTTGTTATCCTACTTCTTTTTACTTTTATTTTAGAAATGGTTCCAAAATTGTTTTTTAAAAAAAGCAACAAATTGATATAAATTTGTTTTATTTTTGAAATGCAATATGCTATTATAAGGTGTTAGAATTATCTTTTGTGATTGCATGTTATTTTCTAGAAAGCTAGTACACCAGAACCCTTATAAACATGTTGACATTGAACCTGTGCTATACTAACGCAACTAAGAACTAGTTATACATGAACCTAGGAGTAGTTTCACTACTTTTCAAGAGGGGCAATAAATCCTTATTTCCTAGCATGTTGTAAGTGATTAAAACCACCCTCAACAAGTACAACCTTATAGAACATCTAAAGAAAACACCAACCTAGATTTCATGTTAGAACTCCTTTATATATCTCTTGCACATAAGAAAGTCCTTGAAAAAGTACTTTTGGCATCATCCATACCTACCAACATAGATATTGAACAATTCCAAGCAATGGTAGGACACCTTACATCAAATCATCACCTTGTATTCATAAAAAAGACCTTCCTACTAGTTCATACCATAGTCAATCATTTTTCCTAGAAGACTACATCTATAAGCACAAATCAAAAGAGTCTTGATAGATGGTGGGGTAGGCTTAAACATTTTCATCCTAAAAATGGTAAAACAATTAGGATACTTTGATGGGGTCATAGAAAAATAGAAGAGCATTACAACAAGAGAATATGATGATGTTGAGTATGAATCAGAAGGGATAATCAAGCTACCTATTTAGGTTGGTCCAACAATCATAGAAACTACTTGTCAAATATTGGACTTGATCTACCCTACAACATTCTCCTAGGCTTCCCATGGATACATGCCATGCAAGATATCCATCCACTTACCACCAATACATAAAGTTTTCCTACAATGAAACCAAGGTAACCATTTATGGGGACCCTCGCCTTTTCTAGTATTGCTAAAATATAGTAGAAAAATACCAAAAACTCTACCATGTACCCAATAATGACATCACCTCATCATCCAGTTCACATAATTCCATTCTCAAAATGAAGGTCCAAATATATGACAAGGGTTGTGAAGAGTGTGATAGCTCTATTTCACAATTATTTCACTCTTTTCTCAATAATTTTCTTAGGTTATAAAATAAACTTTTCTTCTTCATCTAACTCTATCAATTCTAATTGGATTGGAATATTGTTAACTATTACTTTCTTTAAACAAGAAACATGGAAGATAGGATGAATTTTGGAAGACAGTAGAAGTTCTAACTTATAAGCTACACTTCCTATTTGATGGAGAACCTTATAAGGACCATAAAATTTATTTGCGAGCTTCATGTTGTTATGTTTCTTAAGTGAAATTTATTTATAAGTTTGTAATCAAAGAAATACCCAATCTCCCTCTTCAAAATTCCTCTCACTATGATGTTGATCAACTTGTTGTTTCATTCTATTTTGAGACATAACTAAATTATCCTTCAGGATTTGTAGTATTTATTGTTGGTGTTGAATATGGTCCTCTACTGCATGAGCTTTAAAATGAGATTGTAAATAAGTATTAGATGGTGAAGGGTATCCATAAAGAGTCTCAAATGGAGTCATTTTAGTGGATGTGTGAAATGATGTGTTGTACCACCACTCTGCTGATGGTATTCATTTGGACCATTTTGTTTGTTTATCAAAGGTAAAACAACATAAATATCCTTCTAAACATTTATTCACAATTTTTGTTTGGTCATCTAATTGTGGATGATAAGAGGAACTATGTGCTAGTTTTATACCCCATGCTATAAATAAGTTTTTCTGAGAAATGCTAGTAAAGATAGGGTCATGATCACTCACTATGATTTTGGGAATTTTATGAAGTTTTTATACATTTTCCATGAATATTTTGGGGATGGTACTTGATTGAATTGAATGAGGGAGTCCATAAAAATGTGCATACTTGGTGAGTCTATCCACAACAACCAAAATTACATCAATATTATTAGATTTTGGTAGACCTGTAATGAAGTCCATTGATATTTCCTCCCAACATTGTGTTGGAATGCCTAAAGGTTGCAAGAGGTTGGGAGTCTTTATTGTTTCACCTTTATTTCTTTGGAATATTAAACATTCAACCACAAATTTCTTGACATCTCCTTTTAAATTTGTGTAAGGGGGAAATCGAGAATGCAATAAGATTATCAATGTTTAATAAATTAAACAAAATATAATTCAAAATAAAGACTAAGATTCATACCCATTACTCACAAAATGAACAATACAAGATATTGAATTCAAGAAAGCATTTGTAAAACAAGAAAAATGAATTCAATAAAACATAAAGTTACCCATCCCATGTTGAAGTGTATTTGCAATGATGTTGGATCGTTGTATCAAATGTGAAGCCTCCATTGATGTAGAGCAAAAGCTTCAAAGTTGTGTGATGTTGATTGAAGATGTATGTAAAGTTTATCAAGAAATTGGTTGTGATTTCAGCATTACTTCGTTGTGCAAAATATGTCAATTATTTGATCATTTTTTAGGAAGAAGATGATTATTATATAGATTTTGTGTTTTGAAATGAATGCTCGAGATCACGTAGTAGAATATCTTGATCAATGGCTCAAAAATATTGAGAGAAATTAGATGGGAAGAATAAATGGATTTTGATTACGTAATTGGTACGATTGAAGAAATCATGTTGAGTGTTCAATGGAATTGAGGAAATAGATTGATTAGTCAAGAATAGATGGATTAGTCAACTAATCAGAGTGAGCAATCGGGGGATCATAATTTGCTCAATCATAAAAGTGGGTAAGGGTAATTAATTAATTGAATGTGCAAGTCATGTTTGACTTTTGCAAACAAAGTTGTACTTGTTTGTTTTTGACCTTTTTAAACGATGTTTGAATAATTAATTTAATTATTCAAGTTTAGAGGAAAGTGATTTAATTAAACTATTATGTTTTAATAATTTAATTGATTTAGGGGAATACAGTAAATTAGCGACATAATTAAATAACTAATGTTATTTAATTAATTAGGAAGAATAAAGTTAGATTAGGACTTTATTAAATAAATGAAGTTTATTTAATTAGTCAAAAATGATGAAAATGTGAATTAATTAAATAATGTAATATTATTCAATTAATAGAGGAAATTAAGGTTTTTGATGCAATTGATGTGAAATGCAATGATATTAGGTGATAATGATGTCGATGATGATAAAATATCATTTAGGATGTGTGATAAATGTTAGGTCATTTTTACATGTCTACAAAATCTTCACAAAGTAAATCTTTCTTTATACGATGATAGGTTTTTAAAAAACTTGAAAGTCATCCTATTGGCAAGTCATGCATTTGAGATAATATGTCTTCTTTTAAATTGGAAATTTTCATAAAAATAATCTATCTTTGTATCATAATGAATCTTCTCTCCAAACATTCTTATTGAAAGAAGATAGGTCATGTTGAAGTTTTAGAATGAGGTCATGTATTTGAGGATCATTTTGCCACTCTTTATGTGTAACTTCTAACCATTTTGGTTATATTAAGGAAATTACACAATTATTTGCTTCCTCTACTTCTTATCAAGAAAGGGCATCAACTACAATATTTTCTTTACTCTTTTTTATAAATGATTTGAAAGTCATATCCTAGTACCTTAGTAACCCATTTTTGTTGTTCTAATGAGGATAGTCATTGTTCTAAAAAATATTTTAGAATCTCATGATCCATCTTGACTTTGAAATGCCTTCCCATTAAATATTGATGCCATTTTTTAATTGCATGAATAATGGCTAATATTTCCTTCTCATATGTGGGCCTTAGCAAGTTTTTTCCTTTGAGTTGTCGAATCTCAAATGCTAATGAACACCATTCTTGGATTAGTAATGCCCTAATTCTATGTCCAGAAGCATCACATTCTACCACAAATATTTTAGAGAAGTCTGGGGTAGCTAGTATTAGGGTTGAAGTGAGCTTCTTTTAGTTGTTGGAAGGCTTGAGTGGCTAGCTCTAACCACGAAAAGGAATCCTTCTTTAATAACATTGTTAAGGGTGTTACAATACAAGCATAATTATGAATAAATTTTCTATAGTATCCTATTAGACCCAAAAATACTCTCAAACCTTTAATATTTTTTAGGTTGTGGCCATTCTTTTATTGCAACAATCTTCTTGGGGTCTACCTTAACACCTTCATGTGACACCACATATCCCAAGTATTCTATTTATTTTACCCCAATGACACATTTGGATTTCTTGGCATAGAGTTTATTATCTTCCAGTACTTGTAATATCTTCTCTACGTGTTGTAAATGTACTTCCCATGATTTACTATAGATAAGGATACCATAAGAGAAATCCACCATAAATTTGTGAAGAAATAGGAAATTTACTAAGTTCATGAGGCTTTAAAAAGTTGATGGGGCATTAGTTAAACCAAATGGTATTACTAAGAATTCATAATATCCTTCATGTGTTCTAAAGACATTTTTATGTATATCCTCTTCCTTCATATGAATTTGATGAAAACCAGAACATAAATCTAAATTAGTAAAGAAAATTGCACCATTTAGTTCATCTAATAATTCATCAATAGTAGGAATATGAAACTTATTGTTAAGAGTGAGCTTACTGAGTTCCCTATAATTGAGACACGTTCTCCACGATTAATCCTTCCTATTAACCATAACCACTGGAGATGAATAGGGAACTTTACTAGGATGAATACTTCTTGAATCCAATATTTCCTTGACTATTTTTTCAATTTTTGTCTTTTGTTCATAAGGATAATGATAAGGTCTAATGTTAGGAGGAATGCTTCTAGGTATTAATTCAATGACATGATCATGGTCTCTAATTGGAGGTAGACCCTTAGGTTCTATAAAAATTTGTTGGTGTTTTTAAATTATCTCTTGAAATTCTTGTGGATGTTGAGTTTTAACATCTTGTGATTCTATAAAATTTAGTTGTTCCATTGGACCATATGAACCTTTCTTAATTAATTTTTCCATCCTATGGGAGCTAACAATTTGAGTTGCTGGTGATGTTTTGATTAGGGGTAAAAAATAGGTTTTGAAGGGGCCCAGAACCCTTTACAAAAGAAGACAACTAAAGATAAAGATAACAACAAAGCCTAAATTTTCCCAACAACAACATGTTGCTTAAAAAGATAACTAACATACCAACAGCAACCTGATAGCAGCCACTAACAGACACAGGCTACAAAAGACACACAAGCAAGGGCCCGAAGCCCAAATACAACCTAGTTTTATTCGGGACCAAAAACCCCTCAACCCATCTGCTCATAGGTAACCACCTGAAACAATCAAGAAACACTACAACAAAGCTACAACAACCAAGTTTTGACATTAAACCACCTGAAACAGTCAGACACCAAAATAAAAAAGCTGTAGCTACCCATCTGCTCATAAAAAAAACAACAAAGCCCACCAAAAGAAAAGGTAATTTAATGATGACAGACACCAATAAACCCAAACCCCTAATCAAAAGCACCAACACATGAAGGGAGAAACACCCCTTGAAACTCCCAGACTTACAAACCAACTCCAAATCCACCTCAAGAGGAAGGAGCTCCCCTCTATAGGAGAGGAAGATGTGAAAACCCAAGAAATCAAAAGCACAACTCTCCAGCAACCTCTGGCACCACCTCAATAGGAGAACCTTCCACCTCAATAGGAACACCATCGAAGGAAACCAACAAAGAGGACTTCCAACCACTTCCAACACACCCACCTCCAACTCAATAGGAAATGACTCCTGAACAACAAGAGCTATCTTCGCCTCAAAAGAAGACACAGTGCACAGGAAATGGGAGAAAGCCAAAGCTCCAGAAGACTAAGGAGACACACCATCCTTTGGTAGAGCAAGCAGGAGTTCCAAGAAAGAAGAAACAACCAAGAAACAAGAAGAAGAAGGAAAACCACTCCACCATCTCCAAGCACCAGCCAACTTCCAAGTCAGGCCCAAAATAAAGAGCTCCTTCGAGAGAGAACCCAGATCCAAGAACAAACGAAAACCCCCTTTGGAAAAGATAGCCGAGATAACCACAAAGGGTACCCAAAAGCTTTGAAAGAGAGCCCCAAAAGAACCATAACATCACAAGAGGCCAAACAAACTCTTCTTCCAGCATGCATCACCAAGATACCATCAAAAATGCTTTCCTCAACAGCTCAGAGACCCCACAATGGGTACCCAAAAGCTCTAAAAGAGAGCTCAAAGCCAAGAATATCAGAAGGGAGATAGGGCATCTACAAGCCATGAAAATAATGACCTCTTCCTAGCACAACACCATAAACCACAACAAATAAGTCTTCCACAGAAAAATTTGGCTGACGTAGGTCAGAACCAAGGTCGACTAGGACCAGAGCCGCCACATCCTCATCTACAGAGAACCCATCAAAACAATAATAGTTGCTCCTCATCCCTCCTTCAGCCTTCCTCATCCTCATAACATTCACCAAGACCTAATAGATGCCCAAAATCCTGCTCCATATTGCAAGCCAGGGGTCCACCAACATGGAAAGCAACCCAAAAGAGCAAAAAGGGACAAACTCATGCTCCAGCCCAAAGCCAGGAAAAAGAAAAAAAGGAATGCAACAATGCACCTCCCACAACACCATTTCCGTCCAAAAAAGAATGAAACCAGCCATCCTCAGTCGTAGGGACCAAAAAAACCCTCGACACAGCTAAAACACTATCGCTCCTGCTCTCGCCAGTAGCAGAGAGTAACAGGCCTAACAGACAATCTGCCAGCAAAGGGAAGGACATCGTAATCCAGCTAGATGCCTCCCTCTAGCCTCCACCATCGTCATCATTTGAATCTGAGTCTCCATCACCTCCAGACTCAGAGAGTTTCAAACAGGAATTTCTCTCGCCCACGCCCGCGCTCCACTCCATTTTATTATTAGTTGTTGGTGATGTTACTCCTATAAGTTTATATTTTTGTCCATTAGAGTTGAAAGTCATAAATAATTCTTGAAAATTGAAGGAAACTATTCCCAAGGACATCGTAAGCCAACAAAGGGAAGGACATCGTAAGCTAGCTAGATGCCTCCCTCCAGCCTCCACCATCGTCGTCATCTGAATCTAAGTCTCCATCACCTCCAGACTCAGAGAGTTTCAAACAGGAATTGCTCCCGCCCACGCTCGCGCTCTGCTCCATTTTATTATGAGTTTCTGGTGATGTTACTCCTATAAGTTTATATTGTTTTCCATTAGAGTTGAAAGTCATAAATAATTCTTGAAAATTGAAGGAAACTATTCCCAACTGTCTAAGCCATTACATACTCCTAAAACTACATCAACTCCATCTATTAGAATAACAAACATATTTGAATCTAGATGTTAATTTCCTATTGAAAGTTTTATATGATGGCACTTACCACCACAAGAGAGTTTTTTTTCCATTAGCTATCATGACTTGAAAGTTAGAGATTGGATATACAAAATAATTAAGCTCATGAGCTAATCTTCTATCAATAAAGTTATCTATACTACCTGTATCAATCAACACTACTACCTTTCTCTTTTTATATAACCAAAAACTTCAAGTGTTTTTGGTGTTCTTTTTCCAATTAATGCATGCAATGATATAGTAGCATTGTCTTATTCCTCTAAATTTTTATTCTTTAGTTCCATATTTAGTTCTTCTATAGTTACTTCTTCCTCTTCTTCAACCTCATTCTCAATAATAATTAGCCTCTTCTCATTATTACCACATTTATGGCCCCTAGACCATTTTCTATCACAATGCCAACATAGACCTTTTTCTCTTTTATAAATACCTCTTTTTAGGAGAGAGATTAGTTATTTGTTTTAGGCTAAAAAGGTTAGCCCCATTTTTGTTAGTAGTATTAGTGACATTTCTATCTTTCCATCCTACTATTTGGCCTTGTGTTGATCTTTTTATAGTGAGGTTTCTTTGCTCAATATGTAATGTTTGTTGCATTTCCTTTCTAACTGTATAAGGTTCCAATAAATGAACATCATGTTTAATTTTTTCATTAAGTCCATTGATGTAGAGTTGTAGCCTTTGATAAGGTGTTAGATCTTGAGTTCGAATTGCCAATCTCATGTGTTCAACATTTTATTCTGCTACAAACCCTATTTATTTTAAATTTGTAAGTTGGACAAAATATATCCCCTTCCATGGTTGCTCATAGTGGGCTACTAAGTTATTGGTAAATTCTCTCCAACTAAGTAATTTCACTTGTTTTTCACCCATCATCCATTGGTACCATTGATAAGGTTTAGATTCTAAATATAGTGAGGTTGTGTCAACCATTACATCATTTGATATATATGAAGCTATTGTAGGTGTTATGATATTTATTTGAAATATTTGTAAAAAAATAGAATTGTAGAGGACTACTTCAAGGGGTTTACCACCAATAATAAGAAAATGTGATATGAATTGAATAATTGATGATATGATGATTTGGGAGGAACACCTCCTGCTTATTTATAGGCTTAACCATGTAGGGACATACCCCTTCATCCTAATAAAGAATATTTAAGGTATTAACTAAAACTAATGTTAATGTTAAGTATGCCACAAGTGCTTAACTCATTATACTTAGGAATATATATTATATTCTTAGTGTAGACACCTAAAACTGTCCTAACAATATCACATACTTGATTTCTCGTACTAACATCAATTCTAGTCTATTTTACATAATTCATCCATTTCATTAAATAATGTCAATTATTTTGTTAAATTCATATTTTCTTCTATTAATTAAATAAATCAATTTTATTTAGTTAATTCACTTTTCTCCATACTAATCCCATTCTCATTTGATTAAATAATGCAAATTATTTAATTAAGTGTCATAATCATACTTTGATTAAATAATTCATGATTATTTAATTAAAGCCTTTTTCTCATTCACTTGCATAATTAAATGATTTTAATTAATTGTTTAATTAGCTAATTTCTTTCCAAATATTCCAACTTTTCCCACTTGCATAATGAATATTCCAAAAATATTTCCCCCCAAATGGAAATATCTCCAACATCTCTCCAACATAATTCATAAAATTAGGGAATTGGTTGAATCTCATGGATTTGAGACCATTGATTTGATCCTTGATCCATGCCTCATAGATTATCAACCGTTTGATTCATCCTTGATCCATGTTCATTCTTCTCATTCTGTTTCATCCATTGATTAACCTTTCTAATCCTCACCATTGATCTTGATTTCAAAATTCTATAAATAGTAAGCATTTTTCCATAATAATTCATCCACAAGCTTTGAGTCAACTTACTCTCTTGAATTGATTTCCCAATTTGATCAATTTGAGAGCACTTGTGAGTCTATTGTGTTCATTTATTCATCTATTATTTTGCATAATAATGGATTTTCTTTGAATTGTAGTATTCCACATCCAATTTGGGCATAATCCCACAATGGGATTGAGGTTTGCATCTCTTAGTTAGAATTTCATTTGAATTACTTTGTTCTTTCATGCTTTTGAATTCTAATTGAGTCTTGTGAACAATTTCATTGGATTGTGTAGTTAATTGATCATTTTCTTAGCTATTTTAGTTCATTTGATGTCATTTGATCAATCAATTTTATACATTCACACTTAGGATATATGATATTAGGGTAATAACATTAGATAGAATAATAGGGACCTAACAATAGGACTTAGGGTACTTGGAGAATTCATACCACTTGGGGATCACAAAGTAGGATTTACCATAGAACTTGATACATAAGCATACTTCGAGGTGGCAGTGGGGGGGCGAGGGGCGGGGGACGGGGGGAAGGGGTCAGGGAATCAAATCCTTTAGTTGCAAAAGGGAAAATATAAAAATAATAAAATGATCCCTAGTGAAACAACAATGTGGCACTTTCAAATTTAGAAAAAGTAAAAATAAAGAACATATCTAAAGTTGAAAACCTCCTTGAGGTGCTTTTGGATGAATGATTTGACCTCCCAATTGTTACTAAATATCAAGATCCCTAGTCTTAGTAGAAGTATTGAAAGAGATAAATGTTGGAACAACCAACAGTCTTAAGATCACATTCTTTGCGGCATCATTAACCCCAGAAGAAAAAAAAGATTTTGTAACATTCCTTGAAATATAGAAAGTAAATTTTGCTTGTTCATATGTAGAAATTCTAGGACTTGATACAACTTTAGTAGTCCATTGTTTGAAAATCTATCCAGAGGCTAACGCAGTAAAATAGAAACTTCGCAAAATGCATGCTCAAATTGCACTGTTAGTCAAAGTGGAATTGCAAAAATGTAATGCCCCATCTTTGGGCAATTTCGTTAAGTATCCCTTGGAGAAAAAATTGCAAAAGGTCGATTCAATCCAGGTGGTACGTATCACACTAATTCAAATAATATTTGTATATAGATTCCCTATCGGGCTATTGGGATTCCTATCATCACTATCAAAAGTATTATGGCCAAACAATATTAAGTAAAAGCCATAAGGATGCCGCTACCTTTATTTGTCTTATCTACTATGGTCAAAGAAGGACACAGACTCTATTTATATCGTTGTGTGAGAATATAGTCAGATTGGTATTGCCTTTAATTGAAGATTCGATATATTTTATGAAGATGATATTCATTTTGCTATATCGTACTATCTTGAGAAATCTAATAGTATATTTTATGAAGATGATATTCATTTTGCTATATCGTACTATCACTTATTTTCCTAAGACCACTGCACGCAAGTAGCAGGCACCTAGCTCCCGTAGCAATCAAAGTAGTCAATGTAGGGGCTACTTCAAGTAATCGAAGTTCACATAAAAAGAATGAGACAAATCGTGGATTCAATTGTGAGGGGAAGCTTAAACTAAAATAAATGGAGATTAATAAAGGAGCTGATTCCCTAAGAAGTGCACCTCCATACAAGAGAAAAATTCATCCCACTTGAAAATATAATGAAAAAGGCATGGATCAAATAAGAGACGCCTCCCTTATGAAGATGCACATTAAATGATATTTAAGGAAGATGAAAGTGTGAGAAAAGGGAGCAGATTTAGACTTATTTTTATTACTGATTTTCCTATTGAGTACCACTCTATATGCCTGCATAGAGTAACATGGAAGCATATATTACAAAATTATAAATCAGGGAAAGCTCCAAGATAAAATTATATATATATATAAAAGGTTCTAAATCAGAAATAGCAACTCATCAATGCATTAATTTATCATACCTACAATTATATGAATTGAAGAGAAAAATTAGAAACAGTGAATTTATTATCATGTCTATTTTTTAATCTTGAAATACCTAGTAGTTCGTATTCATTTCAAGGTTCATATTAAAGAACATAGCATCATTATTTCCATATTATTATTATTTCTCCTTATCAATAAATGTCTATCCAATAAGTAATTAGTGTTATTTATTTCCATCACCTCTTAAAGTCTCGTACTGTTGGCATATTTTGATAAATATAATGTTTAAAGTAATTCTACAAGGAACTTTGCAAAGTACAAGTTTGTGAATTATTAACAACATGTTTACATTATCAAATGTTATCAGATTATATTGTTAAAACCTCCAAACTTGGGCACGGGTTATTACAATGGTACCAGAGCTAGTGAACCTACCAGCCTTGGGTAATGCGACAAATTGAATTTCCATTTGAAGCATGGCAACCGATGATAGAAAGTGGTTAGCAAGATTACTTTATGAATCAGGTAGTAAGCTCAGTAGTTTATCTCAAAGGAATGACATTGTGGTCACATTAAAAAGAATAGAAGAATGTTTGAGCCTTATTGAGTAGTCATATGAAGTATTATATATAGCTCTAACTCCTATAAAAACCACCTTGAATCAACATAAATGGTTGAGGCATCATGATGAGGATATCAAGTTGTTAATGACTTCTTGTTTAAGTGAGATAATGAGAATTTTGGTTCCTCTAACCCCCTATAATGTTGACACGATGAAAGAGGTTGTACACTTGATTATAGGAAGCTTTGAAGATCTAGATGACACCAATAGTACACATTATTCAAGAAGGGTGACCATATTAAAAACATTCACAAAAATCAAGACAAGTATCCTTCTTGTGGATTTGAGGTTGCAAGATCAAGTCCACAACATGTTCCATTATTTATTCATCATGAACAAGAACACACATAATAAAGACATATTTTTAGCCATGAAAGATATTATGATTCTAGCTATCTAGGAGAGTGATGTCTTCTTGCGACCTGCCATATCTATACTATGGAATATTTGGAAACAAGAATGGGTTCCCTCTTCAACTGCATATACATTGTTCCTCGATGTGTTCACACAATGTGAGGAAAAATTAAAACCTCACTTGGAAAATGAAGAGCAAGAGAGGATCAATTTAGAAGATGAATGGGAGGAAGTTCCTTTAGTCGTACATATAGAAGATGAAGGCAAGAAACTACAAGATGTAGAAATTGTTCATAAGGAGGAAGATAAATCTTCATACTTTTCTTCTATCACAAATACAATAAGTACTTGGTTTCATGAGGGTCATGAGGCAACCACTAATAAGGATTCAATACGTGAGGAACAAACTAAAAATGATAATAGTCTTACATCTGCCATAGATGGTAATTTTTTTCAATGATACAGGAGGTTTTTGGTTCGAATTTCAGAATGAGTCTATGGAAGATAATGATCTTTATGATTCTAATGCTACTCTTATCTCATTTCAAGAATCATCCATTAAAGAAGGCATTGAAGAGATTAAATCTATTGATCATAAATTAGTTTATGAACAACCACTTAAGGATAAAGATTTTTATCATAGTTCTCCCTCACCTTTTAAGGAGGACATGGTCTCCTCCAATCAATCAATTGTTGTTGATGAGGAGAGTATCCTCTCTAGTGAAAACACATCAAAAGAGGCATTACTTGACAATTTAATCATAAAGGATAAAACCAAAGAAGGAGAGGCTACAAAAGATGAATTCTTTGAAAGAGAAAACCATCTAGTGAGTGAAGATGGTGATAAATGTTTTAAGGAAAAACTCTATCATGCTATAGATGAGGTTGAAAAACTTAGAAAAAGAACCAAAAACTTGAGCTACAACTTTAAGAGTTTAATGAATTTAATGAAGAGCTAATACAAAGCCTTGAAGAATTTGAGATAATCGTTGATCTAAACATAGTTTCAAGAAGAGTGTAGATCAAAAGTCAAAATTCTTGAAGAATTCATAAGTTTAAAAGCTCAAATTGAAGAAAGGAAAAAAGTGAAGAAGAGGTAAAAATCCAATTGAAAGCAAAGGAAGAAGGTGTGGAGAGTTTGGAGTGAGAAGTCAAAAGAAGAAATGATGAGATTAAGGAGTTGGACAACACAAATAAAACCCATGACCATTATCCCAAAGAAATGGACATGGAAAGTTTGGAAATAGATAGGTCCAAGTTTGAAAATAAGGATAAATTTTTTATTTTTAATAATCCTTTGTTTGAGGTCAAAGCTAATATGACCCATGATAATCCACTTTTTGAGTTTGGCAAAAGAACTCTTCAAAAATCAGGAGGTGATACTGAAGTCAATCACAAAACTTGGAATCTAGGTGTATTTCCCATCATTAAAGTTTTGGGACATAATCAAGGTTACAAGACAAGTCCTAGTGGTGCTATCATTAGCCACTCCAAAAAAACTGCAAGATATTTCAAGTCCCAACAGATCAATGAGTTATATACACTATTTTGATCAACAATCAAATGTGGGATGTTTAAGCTTGGTTGGAAGAAGAGGCAACGTGTCAATACAAAATAGTTATGGTTACCACTATTTTCCCATAGTAATGACATCAATTTGTGATCAAGTGGATTCTAAACCATTGATAGTATGGAGGTATCTAATAGTGAGAAGTTCTCCAAGTGCAATTCAGATTCTCATTGCCATAGTGAACAACAATTTTTACCAACATTCTAGAGCATTCATAATTGCAATGAGTTGGAGTATTTTCAATTTCCCCTTGACACCTTGAGGGAATATGTCAAGCTTTTTACTCTTTGGTTGAAAAAATCTCTCTTTCCATTAATCAAGAATGAGACCAACAATGATATCTATTTTTGTTTAAAGTTAGATAAAGAACACTTCTTAGGACTCCAAAAGAGATTGAGGTAGTTTGAGTATGAGAAGCAGGTTGTTGAAATCAGAGTAGTGCAACATGAACATGATGGTACATTTCTAAGGTTAATTTGGAATCTTGGAATCATTAGGGTAATCTATGATGGTTTTCATAACCTTATCCCTACATGGTTGAGGTTTAATAACATCCAAGGATATGTTTTAAAAGAGTTTGTGCAACATTGGTTTGGTCTTCCCATTAGAGATCTTCCATAGATCACTTTCGCTAATGTTAAAAAGAACTATATTATGGGAAAATGGTGCTACCAATCTTGGGACTCGGGAATTTCTGGATAGGAAATCTTGGGTGGGAGGACTTGTATGTCCCATTTTGGGCAATTTCATAAAGTCTCCCTTAGAGACGAAATTATAAAAGATCAATTCAATCCAAGTGATACATATCACACTAACTCAAATAATATTTGTATATAGATTCCCTATCGGGCTATTAGGATTCCTATCATCACCGCAAAAATTATTAATATGGCTAGACAATATTAACTAAAAGCCATAAGGATACCACTACCTTTATTTGTCTTATCTACTATGGTTCGAAGAAGGATATAGACTCTATTTATCTGCTTGGGGTCTCCCTAATTATATCGCTCTGTGAGAAAATATAGTTAGATTGGTATTGACTTTAATTGAAGATTTGATATATTTTATGAAGATGATATTCATTTTTATATTGTAGTATCTCGACGAGGCTAATCATATATTCTATTTTAAGCACCATTTGGTTTCGAGGATCAAGAAATCACTTCTTTTCCTAAAACTGTTGTACTTAGGTAGCAGGCACCTAACTCCCATGGCAGTCAAAGTAGTCAGCATAGGAGATACTTCAGGTAATCAAAGTTCACATCAAAAGAATGAGACAAATCGTGGAATCGATTGTGAGGGGAAGCTTAAACTAAAATAAATGAAGACTAATAAAGGAGTCGACTCCCTACAAAGTGCACCTCCACCTCCATACAAGAGAAAAAGTCATCCCACTTGAAAATATAATAAAAAGGCATGGATCAAATAAGAGATGCCTCTTTTATGAAGAGGAACATTAAATGATATTTAAGGAAGATGAAAGTGTGAAAAAAGGGAGCAGATTCAGACTTATTTTTATTAGTAAATTCCTATTGGGAATCGCATTGTATGAGCAGAGAGTAACATGGAAGAATATATTACAAAAGTATATATCAGGGAGCTTGGGAAAGCTCCAAGATAAAATCACATATATAAAAGGTTCTAAATCAGAAATAATGACTCATCAATGCATTAATCTATTGAGAAAAATTGGCAACAACAAATTTATTATCATGTCTATTTTTCAATCTTAAAATACCTAGTAATTCATATTCATTTCAAGGTTCATATTAAAGAACATAGTATCATTAAATTGCCATATTATTATTATTATTCTCCTTATCAATAAATGCCTATCCAATAAGAAATTAATATTATTCATTTCCATCACCTCTTAAAGTCTCATAGTGTTGACATGTTTCGATAAATACAATGTTTAAAGTAATTATACAAGAAACTTTGTAAAGCACAAGTTTGTGAATTGTTGACAACATGTTTACATTGTCAACTGTTATCAGATTATATTGTTAAAACCTCCAAACCTAGGCACGGGTTATTACAAAAACTTCTAGATGTTGGCTTCATTAGGCCCATAGACTAACCAAAGTGGGTATAAAATCTTATCCTTGTTTCTAAACCCATTGGGGGCATCCACATTTACACCAATGTAAGAGATTTAAACAAGGCTTACATCCAAAAGATGACTTTCCACTACAAAACATTGACATCATTGTAGATTTGATAGCAGGAAATGAGATGCTTTCCCTCATGGATGGTTTATCTAGATACAATCAGATTCATGTAGCACAAGAAGATCAACATAATACTTCTTTCACATGTCCTTGGGGTACTTATTGTTGGAACATACTGCCTTTCAATCTAAAGAATGGTAGTGCAACTTATTGGAGATAAATGATAATAATTTTCCATAACATGTTCCACAAAATAATATAGGACTATGTAGATGACTTACTGGAAAAATGCATAACAAGAAAATGGCATTTGGATATCCTTGGATAGATCTTTGACAGACTGGAGCAATACCAATTCAGGCTAAATCTTAAGAAATGTGTCTTTAGTGTCACTTCAAGAAAAATATTGGGATACATTGTGTCTCATAGAGGTATTGAGGTTGACCCCACAAAATTAAAAATAATAATTCAGATGCCTCCAACAAACAATCTTAAGAAACTTTGTAGTCTCCAAGGAAAACTACAATCAACCCAATGAGTCATAGCCCAACTAGTAGATTAATGTCATCCACTTTCTAATCTCCTTCATAAATATGTCACATTCAAATGGGATGAGAAGTACCAATAATATTTCCATAAACTAAAGGATTACCTTGCTTTATGCCTCCAGTTCAAGGCAAGCCATTGATATTATACATCTTAGCTACAACAACATTAGGAGCTCTCTTAGCACAACATAATGATGCCAAAAAAGAGAGTGATCCAATATATTAACAAAAAAATAGTAGGATATGAGCTTAATTACACACCTATTGAGTGAGCATGTCTAGTTGTTGTCTTAGCATCACACAATCTCTATTACTATATGCTTAATCACCAAACTAAGCTCACCTCAAAATTTGACCTATTGAAGTTTTTTTTTCCAAAGCAACACTCACTGGTTGCATGGCTAAATGAGTAATGATATTGAGTGAGTTTGACATAGAATATGTGGATCGAAAGGTAATCAAAGGATAATTTGTTGCAGATCAACTAGTAGAGGCACCTCTATATGATGATAATACTCTTATATAAGACTTTCCAAATGAAACAATTTTCACCATCACCCCAATAAATTAATAGAAATTATACTTTGATAGATCTCACACTCAACATAGTTTAGGGGAAAGAGTCTTATTCATCACTCCTCAAGGTGATTGTATTCCAAAATCATATTGGATAGCATTTCCATGTACCAAAAATACCAATGTTAAATATGAAACACTTATTACAAGACAAAATGGAAATCCAATGACACATCAAAGAGCTACAAGACTATTGAGATTCACAACTAGCCATCATACAAGTTCATGATGAGTAATAAACAAAGGATGATAATTTTCTCATATAAGAGAATTTTTGATTGTTTGAATCAATGTTTTTTTAATATCTCCTTTGAACAAGTACCAAGTTTAAACAATAAAGCTATAGATGCTATGCCAACTATTGGGTCTCTTCTAGATATTCCTCACAACATTTAGTGATGCAAATTTATAGTGGAACAACTTTTGGTTTCTACTTTTAATGTCCAAGAGTAAAAAAATGTGTGTAAATTTATTGGTCCTAATTCTCCATGGTATCACAATATATACACTTACATTCACAATAATACCATTCTGCCAAACCTACTTAGTAGTCAAAAGAAAAAAATCATTTGTTGCTCATCCTACTTCACCATCCTTGGTAATATGCTATATCGAAAGAGTCTTGATGGTACCTTAGATGTTTAAACTTGGAAGAAGCTAAAAATTCCTTACAAGAGATGCACAAAGGTGTTTTAGATCACATTCTGGTGGTCCTGCTCTTGCTAAGAATTTATTGCTTAAACAAGTTATTGTTAGCCCACTATGAATTAGGAGGCACATCAGTTTGCAAAGAAATGTCTTCAGTGTCAACAATATAGAGATTTAATTCACACACTTGCTCAAGAATTACAATTTATTACCACTCCTTGACCCTTTCACAATGGGGACTCAAACTTATAGTAAAAATTACCTCTACCTCATATAACGACCACAAGTTCATCATCACTACCATTGAGTACTTTACGAAGTGGATAGAAGATATTTCATTGACCTACATCACTGATAAACAAATAGCAAAGTTTATCCTTAACTACCTAATTTTTTGGTATAGTGTTTCCCATGCCATGATCATAGAAAATAATACACCTTTTAAAAACCAATACATTTGTAGTCTTTGTGCTCAATTCCATACATGTCATTTTCTCACTCCATATTATCCACATGAAAATAATAAAGTTGAAGCGTCTAATAAAACCATACTTAAAATCCTAAAGAAGATAGTCAATGATGTTGGTCGTGACTCATAGCTTCAACTCAATTGTAGATCTTCCCCTATGTCCAATCTACTGATGTAGATACTAGACATACAACTTAACAAACCTATAGATCCCAAATTAAGCAATTCATTGTCCTAGAGGTGCTTTATTTAAATTATCAACCAAGGAATCGTAATCTTGAGATAATGTTGGCACTATATGTGTAGCTGAGAATCCTAAACTCTCCTAATCAATTGAGTTAAAAAAATGAACAAAACAAATTCCAATTAAAGGCGAATTAACAAAGAGGGAACATTTTGGAGATGGCGACGGTGGACTACATGCGAGAGCAACTGTAGACCCGCAGCCTGTAGCAAGCCATGGTATGCATGCCTTCTAGGCATTTTTGCATGTGTTTCCTAGCTCAAGATCAGACATTTTGGGGTGGTTTCCAGCGCGGGGGGTGTTTATTGCTTGTGGAGGGGTTTATTATGCTTGTTTTTTTCTTTTCTTTCGTGTTTTCTCGTTGCTCAGTGTCAGAGTTGGGTGAAGGGGTTGGGGAGATCGCTGGAGGATTTCTTCTTGCCTCTTTACTCTTGGAAATGGATCCAGGTGAAGCTTCGAGGGCCAAAGAGCCTCTAGATTTTTGTTCGATTGTTGGTGTGAATTCTTCATCCTTCCCAACGAGGGTTTTTCAGAATGGTCTATTCTCCATTGATTCGGGGATTGGTGGTTTTGCTCCAATGGGTGGACCTCGGATCCCAAAGATTAATGGTTGCCTTGAACAAAGTAAAGAGAGGTCGATGGTGGTAATTCAACCTGAATTAATTGCAGAGGATATAGAGAATTTTTTGAAACATTCCTTGATTTGCAAATTTATGGGAATGTAGGTTTCACTCCAATTTTTGGAGAAATGAGCTCATTTGAATTGGTCTCCCGAGGATGAAATGGAGATAATGTTGTTGGAAAATAGTTATTTCATGGTGGTTTTCAATTGCATGGCTGATCGCAACAGAGTCTTTGAGGACGGTCCTTACTTCCATAATCAAGTTAGTCTATTTATTAAGCCCTAGCATGCTGGATTTAATCCCTCAAAGGAGCTTCCAAATCAAGTGTTGGTTTGGGTGCGTCTTCCCTGATTTCTAGTGGAGTGTTGGCGTAATGACATTTTTCACATGGTTGCTTCAACCTTGGGGAAACCAGTGGGCCCTTCTCAGCAAACACAAGATAGAAGGGTTATGAATTTTGCTCGCATCTGTGTTGAAATTGATTTGAGTCACCCTCTTCCGGATTCCCTTGAAATTCATGTGGGGTCGTATTCTTGGGTGTAACAACTTGATTATGAGACTTTTCCTTTTCGGTGTCATCTTTGTCATGAATATGGACATTTGCAGCATAGATGCCCTAGGGCCAAAGCCCTAGAGCCTCAGGCTTTTCAACCTCCTCACAACCTGTTGGTATGTGGCGACTGATCATGCTATACTGTATAACCCATGGTATATTGTACACCCCAACACGTATCCTTGTTGGGGTCCGGGGCTGGGCCGGGCCCCGGATGGGGGTTCGGGGGCGGCAGCCCTCGAGAAAAATTTCCTCCTACTTTTTCGCATCATCACCAAAAAAGGGAAAAATCAACAAAAAAAGAAAAATCCAATTTTGTAGAACCCAAAATCTGGAAGCTTCTAAGCTTGATAAAAAGGGGTTCGGATGGGTGTTACAAAATGATGAAAAACGAGATTATTCGCAAGATTGTAATAAGTTTTGCATTGGATAATAAAAGCATTGGATGGCTGCGGTTTGGTGGATGTAGCCCGGATTGGGTGAACTACATTAAATTTTTGTGTTATGATTTATTTTGTGTGTGTTTTAGTTTCTCTATTTATTAATTAAATCTGCATTTAATTGTTAGATATCTGCCTTTCTAACCCTAACAAGTGGTATCAGAGTGGGTTGTGTTTTGATTATTGTCTGTAGGAAGGTCTCACGGTTGAGTGGGAGTAATGGCAAACGAGGGTAAGAAGGTTGAGAAGTTTAACGGGCAGAACTATCAGTTATGGAAGATGCAGATGGAGGACTATCTCTATTAGAAGGATTTATGGCGGCCATTGGAAGGGAAAACCAAGAAACCCCAAGTAATTTCTGATGAGGACAGGGAGATTTTGGATAGAAAGGCTCTTGGTAGTATTCATTTATGCTTGGCACAATCGGTGGCATTCAATATTACAAAAGCAAAGACAACCCAAGAGTTGATGGAAACCCTGGCGAAGTTATATGAAAAGCCTTCCGCTTCGAATAAGGTATTTCTTATGAAGCGTTTATTTAATATGAAAATGGTAGAAGATGGGTCAGTTACTGATCATTTAAATGAGTTTAATATGGTCACCAGTCAATTAACTTCTGTAAAAGTAAATTTTGATGAAGAAGTTAGGTCTCTTTTGATTCTGTGTTCTTTGCCTAAAAGCTGGAATAGCTTGGTAATGGATGTTAGCAATTCTATTTCTGGTTTGAATACATTGAAATTTGATGATGTTGTTGGTGTTATTTTGAGCGAGGAAATCCGTAGGAAAAGCTCAGGTGGAACATCCACATCAAGTAGTGTTTTGAATGCAGAAAGCAGGGGCAGAACAAAGGAGAGAGGAAACAATTCTAGAAATTGTGGGAAGTCACGAGAAAAATCAAAGGACAAAAGGTGCCAATCTAGAGACAAGAGGGATTGCTGGTACTGTGTTAAGCCGGGTCATTTGAAGAAAGATTGCTGGTCTTGAAAAAATAAAGGAGACAAAAAAGAAGGAAGTAAAGAGGCAAATGTCGTAAGTAATAAATCTGATGAGGATGCTTTGATTCTTTCCCTTGATAATGCTGATGATTCTTGGGTGTTAGATTCAGGGGCTTCATTTCATGCTACCCCCCATAGAAGTTATTTTCTTGATTATGTCCAAGGGATTTTGGACTGGTTTATTTAGGAAAACAAACTACAGTAGATTGTTGGAAAGGGAAGAATCAAGAT
>VDFB02058242.1:414182762-414206796 GCA_007258455.2 Sequoia sempervirens
AAAAAGCAAGCTAAAAAAAATTCTAAATATTGCGTACACATGGAATTATTCAAAGTTTGATAAAAGAAAAAAAAATGCAAATATATTCAAATCAACGCCTTATACCTACAAAACAACACTGTAATATGCCCCCATTTATCTTTCAGAATGTTGAGCATGTCTGCTCAAGTTTGACATAAGAGAAATACCCTTGTTGATGTGAAACTAAGCTTCAATAGAGTATGAATTTTCTTCCACCATACCCAACAACCTGTAAATATTTGATGTCGTAAACATTGTTATATGCTTTTATACCACTTTGCAATTTCTCTCTTTGTGACGGTTTAATAAAAGGACTCTACCAACTAAAACAATTTAATGACTGAAAAAATATTTTAAATATCCAGTTATCCTCTTCTAGATAGAAGATGAACAACAAAGACCAAATACCCAACTTAGTCACTTAACTTTTAATTCTCGGTGGATCTCCCAATAAATAGTGTCGACCCCATAAGCATAAATAGAGTCTATATCTTTCTTCGAACCATAGTAGATAAAGACAAATAAAGGTAGTGGTATCCTTATGGCTTTTACTTAATATTGTCTAGCCATATTAATAATTTTTGCGGTGATGATAGGAATCCTAATAGTCCGATAGGGAATCTCTATACAAATATTATTTGAATTACTGTGATATGTATCACTTGGATTGATCTTTTATAATTTCGTCTCTGAGGAAGACTTTATGAAATTGCCCAAAATAGGACATACAAGTCCTCCACCCAAGATTTCCTATCCTCAAGCAACCTTAAATCGTTATGTTGATACCAGGGTCCTAAATAAGTCTATAAGATGTTTCCACATGTATCCATGGTTTCATGTTGATGCCATTAAAATCACAAAGTTTGGTAGACTCCATCACACCATGAAGACATTTCATGTCATTCAATATGTCCATTATAGAAATTCCTATGTCCCGAGATTGGTAGTACCATTTTCCCATAATGTAGTTCTTTTTAACATTAGTGAAAGTGATCTCTGGAAGATCTCTAATGGGAAGACCAAACCAATGTTGCACAAACTCTTTTAAAACATATCCTTGGATGTTATTAAACCTCAACCATGTAGGGATAAGGTTATGAAAACCATCATAGATTACCCTAATGATTCCAAGATTCCAAATTAACCTTAGAAATGTACCATCATGTTGATGTTGCACTACTCTGATTTCAACAACCTGCTTCTCATACTCAAACTACCTCAATCTCTTTTGGAGTCGTAAGAAGTGTTCTTTATCTAACTTTAAACAAAAATAGATATCATTGTTGGTCTCATTCTTGATTAATGGAAAGAGAGATTTTTTCAACCATAGAGTAAAAAACTTGACATATTCCCTCAAGGTGTCAAGGGGAAATTGAAAATACTCCAACTCATTGCAATTATGAATGCTCTAGAATGTTGGTAAAAATTGTTGTTCACTGTGGCAATGAGAATCTGAATTGCACTTGGAGAACTTCTCACTATTAGATACCTCCATACTATCAATGGTTTAGAATCCACTTGATCGCAAATTGATGTCATTACTATGGGAAAATAGTGGTAACCATAACTGTTTTGTATTGACGCGTTGCCTCTTCTTCCAACCAAGCTTAAACATCCCACATTTGATTGTTTATCAAAAGAGTGTATATAACTCATTGATCTGTTGGGACTTGAAATATCTTGCAATTTTTTTAGAGTGGCTAATGATAGCACCACTAGGACTTGTCTTGTAACCTTGATTATGTCCCAAAACTTTAATGATGGGAAATACACCTAGATTCCAAGTTTTGTGATTGACTTTAGTATCACCTCCTGATTTTTGAAGAGTTCTTTTGCCAAACTCAAAAAGTGGATTATCATGGGTCATATTAGCTTTGACCTCAAACAAAGGATTATTAAAAATTAAAAATTTATCCTTATTTTCAAACTTGGACCTATCTATTTCCAAACTTTCCATGTCCATTTCTTTGGGATAATGGTCATGGGTTTTATTTGTGTTGTCCAACTCCTTAATCTCATCATTTCTTCTTTGGACTTCTCACTCCAAACTCTCCACACCTTCTTCCTTTGCTTTCAATTGGATTTTTACCTCTTCTTCACTTTTTTCCTTTCTTCAATTTGAGCTTTTAAACTTATGAATTCTTCAAGAATTTTGACTTTTGATCTACACTCTTCTTGAAACTATGTTTAGATCAACGATTATCTCAAATTCTTCAAGGCTTTGTATTAGCTCTTCATTAAATTCATTAAAATCTTAAAGTTGTAGCTCAAGTTTTTGGTTCTTTTTCTAAGTTTTTCAACCTCATCTATAGCATGATAGAGTTTTTCCTTAAAACATTTATCACCATCTTCACTCACTAGATGGTTTTCTCTTTCAAAGAATTCATTTTTTGTAGCCTCTCCTTCTTCGGTTTTATCCTTTATGATTAAATTGTCAAGTAATGCCTCTTTTGATGTGTTTTCACTAGAGAGGATACTCTCCTCATCAACAACAATTGATTGATTGGAGGAGACCATGTCCTCCTTAAAAGGTGAGGGAGAACTATGATAAAAATCTTTATCCTTAAGTGGTTGTTCATAAACTAATTTATGATCAATAGATTTAATCTCTTCAATGCCTTCTTTAATGGATGATTCTTGAAATGAGATAAGAGTAGCATTAGAATCATAAAGATCATTATCTTCCATAGACTCATTCTGAAATTCGAACCAAAAACCTCCTGTATCATTGAAAAAAATTACCATCTATGGCAGATGTAAGACTATTATCATTTTTAGTTTGTTCCTCACGTATTGAATCCTTATTAGTGGTTGCCTCATGACCCTCATGAAACCAAGTACTTATTGTATTTGTGATAGAAGAAAAGTATGAAGATTTATCTTCCTCCTTATGAACAATTTCTACATCTTGTAGTTTCTTGCCTTCATCTTCTATATGTACGACTAAAGGAACTTCCTCCCATTCATCTTCTAAATTGATCCTCTCTTGCTCTTCATTTTCCAAGTGAGGTTTTAATTTTTCCTCACATTGTGTGAACACATCGAGGAACAATGTATATGCAGTTGAAGAGGGAACCCATTCTTGTTTCCAAATATTCCATAGTATAGATATGGCAGGTCGCAAGAAGACATCACTCTCCTAGATAGCTAGAATCATAATATCTTTCATGGCTAAAAATATGTCTTTATTATGTGTGTTCTTGTTCATGATGAATAAATAATGGAACATGTTGTGGACTTGATCTTGCAACCTCAAATCCACAAGAAGGATACTTGTCTTGATTTTTGTGAATGTTTTTAATATGGTCACCCTTCTTGAATAATGTGTACTATTGGTGTCATCTAGATCTTCAAAGCTTCCTATAATCAAGTGTACAACCTCTTTCATCGTGTCAACATTATAGGGGGTTAGAGGAACCAAAATTCTCATTATCTCACTTAAACAAGAAGTCATTAACAACTTGATATCCTCATCATGATGCCTCAACCATTTATGTTGATTCAAGGTGGTTTTTATAAAAGTTAGAGCTATATATAATACTTCATATGATTGCTCAATAAGGCTCAAACATTCTTCTATTCTTTTTAATGTGACCACAATGTCATTCCTTTGAGATAAACTACTGAGCTTACTACCCGATTCATAAAGTAATCTTGCTAACCACTTTCTATCATCGGTTGCCATGCTTCAAATGGAAATTCAATTTATCGCATTACCCAAGGCTGGTAGGTTCACTAGCTCTGGTACCATTGTAATAACCCGTGCCTAGGTTTGGAGGTTTTAACAATATAAATCTGATAACAATTGATAATGTAAACATGTTGTTAATAATTCACAAACTTGTACTTTGCAAAGTTCCTTGTAGAATTACTTTAAACATTATATTTATCAAAATATGCCAACAGTACGAGACTTTAAGAGGTGATGGAAATAAATAACACTAATTACTTATTGGATAGACATTTATTGATAAGGAGAAATAATAATAATATGGAAATAATGATGCTATGTTCTTTAATATGAACCTTGAAATGAATACGAACTACTAGGTATTTCAAGATTGAAAAATAGACATGATAATGAATTCACTGTTTCTAATTTTTCTCTTCAATTCATGTGATTGTAGGTATGATAAATTAATACAATGATGAATTGCTATTTCTGATTTAGAACCTTATATATATATATAAGATTTTATCTTGGAGCTTTCCCTCATTTATAATTTTGTAATATATGCTTCCATGTTACTCTATGCTCATATAGAGTGGTTCTCAATAGGAAAATCAGTAATAAAAATAAGTCTAAATCTGCTCCCTTTTCTCACACTTTCATCTTCCTTAAATATCATTTAATGTGCATCTTCATAAGGGAGGCGTCTGTTATTTGATCCATGCCTTTTTCATTATATTTTCAAGTGGGATGAATTTTTCTCTTGTATGGAGGTGAACTTCTTAGGGAGTCAGCTCCTTTATTAATCTCCATTTATTTTAGTTTAAGCTTCCCCTCACAATTGAATCCGCGATTTGTCTCATTCTTTTTATGTGAACTTCGATTACTTGAAGTAGCCCCTACACTGACTACTTTGATTGCTACGGGAGCTAGGTGCCTGCTACTTGCGTGCGGTGGTCTTAGGAAAATAAGTGATTGCTTGAGCCCCGAAACCAAACGGTGCTTAAACTGGAATATACTATTAGCCTTCTCAAGACAGTACGATATAGCAAAATGAATATCATCTTCATAAAATATATCAAATCTTCAATTAAAGGCAATACCAATCTGACCATATTCTCACACAACGATATAATTAGTGAGGCCTGGAGCAGATAAATAGAGTCTGTGTCCTTCTTTGACCATAGTAGATAAGACAAATAAAGGTAGCGGCATCCTTATGGCTTTTACTTATGCTTGGCCAAAATACTTTTGGTAGAGATGATAGGAATCCCAATAGCCCGATAGCGATCCTACTTTGTGATCCCCAAGTGGTATGATTTCTCCAAGTACCCTAAGTCCTATTGTTAGGTCCCTATTATTCTATCTAATGTTATTACCCTAATATCATATATCCTAAGTGTGAATTTATAAAATTGACATCAAATGAACTAAAATAGCTAAGAAAATGATCAATTAACTATACAATCCAATGAAATTGTTCACAAGACTCAATTAGAATTCAAAAGCATGAAAGAACAAAGTAATTCAAATGAAATTTTAACTAAGAGATGCAAACCTCAATCTCATTGTGGGATTATGCCCAAATTGGATGTGGAGTGCTACAATTCAAATAAAATCCATTATTATGCAAATCAATAGATGAATAAATGAACACAAATGATTCACAAGTGCTCTCAAATTGATCAAATTGGGCAATCAATTCAAGAGAGTAAGTTTCAACTCAAAGCTTGTGGATGAATTATTATGGAAAAATGCTTACTATTTATAGAATTTTGAAATCGGGATCAATGGTGAGGATTAGAAAGGTTAATCAATGTATGAAATTGAATGAGAAGAATAGACATGGATCAAGGATGAATCAAACGGTTGATAATCTATGAGGCATGGATCAAGGATCAAATCAATGGTCTCAAATCCATGAGATTCAACCAATTCCCTAATTTTATGAATTATGTTGGAGAGATGTTGGAGATATTTCCATTTGGGGGGAAATATTTGAATTTGAAAAAGGAATATTCCAAAGGAATATTCATTGTGCAAGTGGGAAAAGTTGGAGGATTTGGAAATAAATTAGCTAATTAAACAATTAATTAAAATCATTTAATTATGCAAGTGAATGAGAAAAAGGCTTTAATTAAATAATCATGAATTATTTAATCAAAGTATGATTATGACACTTAATTAAATAATTTGCATTATTTAATCAAATGAGAATGGGATTAGTATGGAGAAAAGTGAATTAACTAAATAAAATTGATTTATTTAATTAATAGAAGAAAATATGAATTTAACTAAATAATTGACATTATTTAATGAAATGGATGAATTATGTAAAATAGACTAGAATTGGTGTTAGTACGAGAAATCAAGTATGCGATATTGTTAGGACAGTTTTAGGTGTCTACACTAAGAATATAATATATATCCCTAAGTATAATGAGTTAAGCACTTGTGGCATACTTAACATTAACATTAGTTATAGTTAATACCTTAAATATTATTTATTAGGATGAAGGGGTATGTTCCTACATGGTTAAGCCTATAAATAAGTGGGAGGTGTTCCTCCCAAATCATCATATCATCAATTATTCAATTCATATCACATTTTCTTTTATTGGAGGTAATCCCCTCGAAGTGGTCCGCTACATTTCTATTCTTTTACAAATATTTCCAATAAATATCATAACACCTACAATAGCTTCATAATATATCGAATGATGTAATGGTTGACACAACCTCACTATATTTTGAATCTAAACCTTATCAATGGTACCAATGGATGATGGGTGAAAAACAAGTGAAATTACTTAGTTGGAGAGAATTTACCAATAACTTAGTAGCCCACTATGAGCAACCATGGAAGGGGATATATTTTGCCCAACTTACAAATTTAAAATAAATAGGGTTTGTAGCAGAATAAAATGTTGAACACATGAGATTGGCAATTCGAACTCAAGATCTAACACCTTATCAAAGGCTACAACTCTACATCAATGGACTTAATGAACAAATTAAACAATGATGTTCATTTATTGGAACCTTATACAGTTAGAAAGGAAATGCAACAAGCATTACATATTGAGCAAAGAAACCTCACTATAAAAATATCAACACAAGGCCAAATAGTAGGATGAAAGATAGAAATGTCACTAATACTACTAACAAAAATGGGGTTAACCTTTTTAGCCTAAAACAAATAACTAATTTGTCTCCTCAAAAAGAGGTATTTATAAAAGAGAAAAAGGTCTATGTTGGCATTGTGATAGAAAATGGTCTAGGGGCCATAAATGTGGTAATAATGAGAAGAGACTAATTATTATTGAGAATGAGGTTGAAGAGGAAGAAGTAACTATAGAAGAACCAAATATGGAACTAAAGAATAAAAAATTAGAGGAATAAGACAATGCTACTATATCATTGCATGCATTAAATGGAACAAGAACACCAAAAATACTTGAAGTTTTTGGTTATATAAAAAGAGAAAGGTAGCAGTGTTGATTGATACAAGTAGTATAGATAACTTTATTGATAGAAGATTAGCTCATGAGCTTAATTATTTTGTATATCCAATCTCTAACTTTCAAGTCATGATAGCTAATGGAAAAAAACTCTCTTGTGGTGATAAGTGCCATCATATAAAACTTTCAATGGGAAATTAACATCTAGATTCAAATATGTTTGTTATTCTAATAGATGGAGTTGATGTAGTTTTAGGAGTACAATGGCTTAAACAGTTGGGAAAAGTTTCCTTCAATTTTCAAGAATTATTTATGACTTTCAACTCTAATGGACAAAAATATAAACTTATCGGAGTAACATCACCAGCAACTCAAATTGTTAGCTCCCATAGGATGTAAAAATTAATTAAGCAAGGTTCATATGGTCTAGTGGCACAACTAAATTTTATAGAAGCACAAGATGTTAAAACTCAACATCCATAAGAACTTCAAGAGATAATTTAAAAACACCAACAATTTTTTATAGGACCTAAGGTTCTACCTCCAATTAGAGACCATGATCATGTCATTGAATTAATACCTAGAAGCATTCCTCCTAACATTAGACCTTATCATTATCCTTATGAACAAAAGACAAAAATTGAAAAAATAGTCAAGGAAATGTTGGATTCAAGAAGTATTCATCCTAGTAAAATTCCCTATTCATCTCCAATGGTTATGGTTAATAGGAAGGAGAAATCATGGAGAATGTGTCTCAATTATAGGGAACTCAGTAAGCTCACTCTTAACGATAAGTTTCCTATTCCTACTATTGATGAATTATTAGATGAACTAAATGGTGCAATTTTCTTTACTAAGTTAGATTTATGTTCTAGTTTTCATCAAATTCATATGAAGGAATAGGATATACATAAAAATGTCTTTAGAACACATGAAGGATATTATGAATTCTTAGTAATACCATTTGGTTTAACTAATGCCCCGTCAACTTTTTAAAGCCTCATGAACTTAGTAAATTTCCTATTTCTTCACAAATTTATGGTGGATTTCTTTGATGGTATCTGTATCTATAGTAAATCATGGGAAGGACATTTACAACATGTAGAGAAGATATTACAAGTACTGGAAGATAATAAACTCTATGCCAAGAAATCCAAATGTGTCTTTGGGGTAAAATAAATAGAATACTTGGGATATGTGGTGTCACATGAAAGTGTTAAGGTAGACCCCAAGAAGATTGTTGCAATAAAATTCTAGCCACAGCCTAAAAAATATTAAAGGTTTGAGAGTATTTTTGGGTCTAATAGGATACTATAGAAAATTTATTCATAATTATGCTTGTATTGTAACACCCTTAACAATGTTATTAAAGAAGGATTCCTTTTCATTGTTAAAGCTAGCCACTCAAGCCTTCCAACAACTAAAAGAAGCTCTCACTTCAACCCTAATACTAGCTACCCCAGACTTCTCTAAAATATTTGTGGTAGAATGTGATGCTTCTAGACATAGAATTAGGGCATTACTAATGCAAGAAGGGTGTTCATTAGCATTTGAGATTCGACAACTCAAGGGAAAAAACTTGCTAAGGCCCACATATGAGAAGGAAATATTAGCCATTATTCATGCAATTAAAAAATGGCATCAATATTTAATGGGAAGGCATTTCAAAGTCAAGATGGATCACGAGATTCTAAAATGTTTTTTTAGAACAATGACTATCCTCATCAAAACAAAAAAAATGGGTTACTAAGGTACTAGGATATGAATTTGAAATCATTTATAAAAAAGAGTAAAGAAAATATTGTAGTTGATGCCCTTTCTCGATAAGAAGTAGAGGAAGCAAATATTTGTGCAATTTCCTTAATACAACCAAAATGGTTAGAAGTTACACATAAAGAGTGGAAAAATGATCCTCAAATACATGACCTCATTCTAAAACTTCAACATGACCCATCTTCTTTCGATAAGTATGTTTGGAGAGAAGATTCATTATGATACAAAGATATATTTTTTTATGTAAAATTTCCAATTTAAAAGAAGACATATTATCTCAAATGCATGACTCACCAATAGGATGACTTTCAAGTTTTTTAAAGACCTATTATCATATAAAGAAAGATTTACTTTGTGAAGATTTTGTAGACATGTAAAAATGACCTAACACTTATCACACATCGTAAATGACATTTTCCCATCATCGACATCATTATCACCTAATATCACTGCATTTCACATCAGTTGCATCAAAAACCCTAATTTCCTCTATTAATTGAATAATATTACATTATTTAATTAATTCACATTTTCATCATTTTTGACTAATTAAATAAACTTCATTTATTTAATAAAGTCCTAATCTAACTTTATTCTTCTTGATTAATTAAATAACATCAATTATTTAATTATGTCGCTAATTCACTTTATTCCCCTAAATCAATTAAATTATTAAAACATAATAGTTTAATTAAATCACTTTCCTCTAAACTTGAATAATTAAATTAATTATTCAAACATCATTTAAAAAGGTCAAAAACAAACAAATACAACTTTGTTTGCAAAAATCAAACATGACTTGCACGTTCAATTAATTAATTACCCTCACCCACTTTTATGATTGAGCAAATTATGATCCCTCGATTGTTGACTTTGATTGGCTGACTGATCCATCTATTCCTTACTAATCAATCTATTTCCTTAATTCCACTGAACACTCAACATGATTTCTTCAATCGCACCGATTACATAATCAAAATCCATTGATTCTTCCCATCTAATTCCTCTCAATAGTTTTGAGTCGTTGATCAAGATATTCTACTACGCGATCTCGAGCATTCATTTCAAAACACAAAATCTATATAAAAATCTTCTTCCTAAAAATGATCAAAGAATTGACATCTTTTGCACAACAAAGTAATGCTAAAATCACAACCAATTTATTGATAAACTTTACATACATCTTCGACCAACATCACACAACTTTGAAGCTTTTTCTCTGCATCAATGGACGCTTCACATTTGATACAATGATCCAACATCATTTCAAATACACTTCGACATGGGATGGGTAACTTTATGTTTTATTGAATTCATTTTTCTTGTTTTTCAAATGTTTCTTGAATTCAGTATCTTGTATTGTTCATTTTGTGAGTATTGGGTATGAATCTTAGTCTTTGTTTTGAATTAGATTTTGTTTAATTCATTAAACATTGATTATCTTATTGCATTCTCGATTTCCCCCTTACACAAATTTAAAAGGAGATGCCAAAAAAATTGTGGTTGAATGTTTAATATTCCAAAGAAATAAAGGTGAAACAATAAAGACTCCCGACCTCTTGCAACCTTTAGGCATTCCAACACAATGTTGGGAGGAAATATCAATGGACTTCATTACAAGTCTACCAAAATCTATAATCTTGATGTAATTTTGGTTGTTGTCCATAGACTCGCCAAGTATGCACATTTTTATGGACTCCCTCATTCATTTCAATCAAGTACCATCCCAAAAATATTCATGGAAAATGTATAAAAACTTCATGAAATTCCCAAAATCATAGTGAGTGATCATGACACTATCTTTACTAGCATTTCTTGGAAAAACTTATTTATAGCATGGGGTATAAAACTAGCACATAGTTTCTCTTATCATCCATAATCAGATGACCAAATAAAAATTGTGAATAAATGTTTAGAAGGATATTTACGTTGTTTTACCTTTGATAAACAAACACAATGGTCCAAATGAATACCATTAGCAGAGTGGTCGTACAACACATCATTTCACACATCCACTAAAATTACTCCATTTGAGACTCTTTATGGATACCCTTCACCATCTAATACTTATTTACAATCTAATTTTAAAGCTCATGCAGTAGAGGACCATATTCAACACCAACAATAAATACTACAAATCCTCAAGGATAATTTAGTTATGTCTCAAAAGAGAATGAAACAAGTTGATCAACATCGTAGTGAGAGGAATTTTGAAGAGGGAGATTGGGTATTTCTTTGATTACAACCTTATAAATAAATTTCACTTAAGAAACATAACAACATGAAGCTCACAAATAAATTTTATGGTCCTTATAAGGTTCTCCATCAAATAGGAAGTGTAGCTTATAAGTTAGAACTTGTATTGTCTTCCAAAATTCATCCTATCTTCCATGTTTCTTGTTTAAAGAAAGTAATAGGTAACAATATTCCAATCCAATTAGAATTTACAGAGTTAGATGAAGAAGATGACAGAGTTAGATGAAGAAGAAAAGTTTATAATATAACCTAAGAAAATTATTGAGAAAAGAGTGAAATAATTGTGAAATAGAGCTATCATTGAGTTCCTAATCAAGTGGAAAAATATGCCAATTGAAGATGCTACATGAAAAGATGAATAATTCATACTAAAGCATCCAAATTACTAAGCATTGAGGATAATGCTCTTTGAAGGGGACAGGCATGTTAGGTCCCTAATATTTTATCTAATTTTATTACCCTAATATCATATATCATAGGAATATAAATATATTCCTAAGTATAATGAGTTAAGCACTTGTGACATGTTTAACATTAACATTAGTTTTAGTTAATACTTTAAATAATCTTTATTAGGATGAGTGAGTATGTCCCTACATGGTTAAGCCTATAAATAAATGGGAGATGTTCCTCGCAAATCATCAGATCATCAATTATTCAATTCATATCATATTTTGTAAGTATTGGAGGTAACACACTCGAAGTAGTTTGCTATAATTTTTATTTTTTTCCAAATATTTCTAAGAAATATCATAACACTTTTAATAGCTTCATCATTTTGAAACAACACTAGAATAGGTGGTCCTTATCAGTCCCAATCGATAAGTTGACAGTATATAAGTGGGATTTTGTTGGTTTGTGAGGGAAATATGTATTATATGGAAGTTACTATGTGAATGGATGTGTTTTTGAATAGGTCAATGATGTACATAGAAGATTCATCAATGGTATCATCATTAGAAGTTCCATTTGTGCGAAAAACTACAACTACCTTCCTATAAACACATTCAATATCTAGGGTTGCATTACTTAATGACCCATACCTAAGCCCTTGATATTTTTGTATCTTTTCTAGAACTATGGGTTCTCTTATTCCTTGTTGATGAAGTCAAAGGCCACCTTGACCTGTAAATCCCATGTTCTTTATAATCTAAAAACCATTAGCATATTGTTAAATTGGTAGGGAGGGTTGTTCTTTATCTTCTTGGTATAACCAATTGGAAATATCCTCTTCTATAACCTCTTTGTTTAGCTCTCCCCACTTTGAAAATATAGTGGGTTCATATTTGATAATTATTTTTGTCTGTGTGCTAAGGTTTGCCATATGTCTTATGAGAAGATGGAAGTTGTCCTATGTAGAAGGATGCTTTTAAATCATACTCTTCACAACCCTTGTCATATATTCAGACCTTGATTTTGAGAATGGAACTATGTGAACTAGATGATGAGGTGATGTAATTATTGGGTACATGGTAGAGTTTTTGGTATTTTTCTACTATATTTTAGCAATACTAGAAAAGGCGAGGGTCCCCATAAATGGTTACCTTGGTTTCATTGTAGGAAAAAATTATGTATTGGTGGTAATTGGATGGGATATCTTGCATGGCATGTATCCATGGGAAGCCTAGGAGAATTTTGTAGGGTAGATCAAGTCCAATATTTGACAGGTAGTTTCTATGATTGTTGGACCAACCTGAATAGGTAGCTTGATTATCCCTTCTAATTCATGCTCAACATCATCATATTCTCTTGTTGTAATTCTCTTCTATTTTTCTACAACCCCATCAAACTATTCTAATTATTTTACCATTTTTAGGATGAAAATGTTTAAGCCTACCCCACCATCTATCAAGACTCTTTTTATTTGTGCTTATAGATGTAGTCTTCTAGGAAAAATGATTGACTATGGTATGAACTAGTAGGAAGGTCTTTTTTATGAATACAAGGTGATGATTTGATGTAAGGTGTCTTACCATTGCTTGGAATTGTTCGATATCTATGTTGGTAGGCATGGATGATGCCTAAAGTACTTTTTCAAGGACTTTCTTATGTGCGAGAGATATATAAAGGAGTTCTAAGATGAAATCTAGGTTGGTGTTTTCTTTAGATGTTCTATAAGGTTGTACTTGTTGAGGGTGGTTTTAATCACTTACAATATGCTAGGAAATAAGGGTTTATTTCTCCTCTTGAAAATTAGTGAAACTACTCCAAGGTTCATGTATAACTAGTTCTTAGTTGTGTTGGTATAGCACAGGTTCGATGTCAACATGTTTACAAGGGTTTTGGTGTACTAGCTTTTTGGTAAATAACATGCAATCACAAAAGATAATTCTAACACCTTATAATAGTAGATTGCATTTCAAAAATAAAACAAATTTATATCAATTCATTGCTCTTTTTTAAAAAATAATTTTGGAACCATTTCTAAAATAAAAGTAAAAAGAAGTAGGGTAACAAGAAGTAATGTAAATCTATTCTAATTGAACAATGATAGGTGTAACATGCCCATTATTCTATAAAGTAATTTTTCTAAGTTTTACCCAC
This sequence comes from Sequoia sempervirens, assembly GCA_007258455.2. Taxonomy (NCBI): domain Eukaryota; kingdom Viridiplantae; phylum Streptophyta; class Pinopsida; order Cupressales; family Cupressaceae; genus Sequoia; species Sequoia sempervirens. The sequence goes on from VDFB02058242.1 coordinate 414,196,488, forward strand.
AAGTGAATAGTTTATGCATCAAACGTAATGAGAAATTAATTTTTTTTCTTTTCCATAGTATATTCACCATTTGAAACATAACTTTATCCAACCTTTTCCATTGCATAATCAAAGAATCATTCCAATAATATAAGTATGATTTAACTTTACATAAATATATTCAAGATAACATTTCACATTACAATTTTCATATAGATGGAAACATGATTACATACTTAGCTTCAACAAGCTAACATGAACTAGAAATACAAACTATTACAAATGTCCTAGCATTGGTGAATACATTCTAGATGCCCCCTTTTCCAAGTGCATGATTTCTAGTTGTCCCCAATACTGGCACATACATCTTCAATTCTTGAATCAAAAATATTAATGGTCCAAAATGTCCTCCCAAATCTTGGCTACCAACTGCATGAGGAGAAGCATTACTTAAGCACTTTTCTGCCAACCATGGACTAATTGCTTTCCCCTACACATCTACCAAACTTGGTAAGATGACCATCCCTTCGACGAATAGATCGGTTTGGTAACTTCATCCTTCAAATAGCCTTTTCTAATCATAGTGATGTGTCCTACATATCTAGGGCTACCATAATGTCTACTACCTCAAGTATGATTACCTCAACCTAGAATGTAAATTGGATCACATAGTGAACTGACAGTGTAGACAGTGGCTACCTGCACTAATTTTTCCAAAGATTCATCACCCAGTAACTTTGAGAGAGGTCATATATTTCACCACATTTAATTTCTCAATTTGTATTGACCATTAGTATTCTATTTGAAAGCTATCCCCTTTCGCGTGGATTATCCTAACCCTGGGTTTAACCTTCCCATTAACTCATATCTATGCGATATTTCTTATAAGTATCTTAAAGCCACTCTATCTTATGCTACGTACATATAGTTTTGACTTACATTATAACATTATTGGACTCTATTCCAAAAGTGAAATCACAACAATAAAAGGCTATTCAAAAAGTAGATTCTAGTTAATTAAATGACTTCATTCCAAGAGTATAAAATAATCAATCAAGTAACAATTCCAACTCGATAGGGTAATCTCACCTATGGCTCCAACCAAATAGTGATTCACAAATTCAAGTGATCAACTTAATCACATAGGTTGCTCTCAACCTTGGTTTTCCCAAATCCTAAGATAAATCCTAAACCATTCATAGGTTGACATACTACACAAATGACATTAATAGTATATATCATTTTCATATATTTGACCTTGATATAATAATCCTCTATAGTTGACTCTAGTTGGTTACAACTACCAACCCCCACAAACATGTAAATCACATTAAATTTCCTTTATAATCATTCTTTACTTCTTATAGATATATTCGAGTTATCCTATTAAGCTTCTAGTTCATAATCAATCTTTCTTCCATAAGGAAACATATTTACCCGCATATTATTATATATTAGCATAATCAGAAAGTATGATATTCAACCCTATGATGACTATTAAAATAATCATACTCAAATATAATTCCTAATCCTAGGAATAGATTAGTCCTCTTCCTCCAAGGAGTTATGAATTACCATTAAGGTTTGCTAAAAAACCTAACGATTCCAAAGTAATACTTCAATATATTTTTGTTCCCCATTCTACATTACCTATGTAGGATATATAGCCTTGACCGCCTATCATAGTTTTAAATACAATATAACCACACTATTCCATATAATAGCTAAGTATGTGCTAATCAAAGAGGGTTTCATCTATCAAAACTTCAACCAAGTATCATACAATATCAAACAAGCATTGGTAACACTCTTTTCACAATCATGACAAACATAAACAAATAACCTAAAATATGAAAGAGTGGAGTTATAGAAATCAACATGCCTGGAATTTAGCTCTAATGAACACATTGATTTCCCAAGTTCCACTTCCAGAAAAGTATGCTTGCTCCTTCTAAGATCAATCCTATATCTAAACTAGCCTCTATCCAAGAACTCTCAGTAATTACAACTTCACCAAAATAATTCTCACTCACTAGCAAAGATCTCTAAACTCTTTTGCACAGATAATGTAGCAAAATAACAAAAGGAATCTAGATTGATGAGTGTAACAATTGGTATAATGAGCACCTCTATTTATACTAATTTATGAGCAACCGAAGGCTACAAACAAGTTAATATTTCTAACACCTTTCTAACCTCATGCAATGACTCACTAAGTTAACTCACATGTTTGTAACACATCATAGTCCTCACCATTTAAATGGCTGAGTCGACTTGATATATGGGACAACAAGTTCAAAAAAAGTTTCCTAATTCGATTTCCTTTACAAAATGTTGCCAAGTTTATCTTGACTGAGTCTAAATACTATTTACAGACTTGTACATATTTTGAAGACCTCTAATGTACTCCAAACACTTGAAAATATGGCACCACCTTCACATGTTGACACCCATAGTTATTGCATGGGTTTGACATATTCCAAAGGCTTTTAAAATAGTTTCAATTTCCATCTCAAAATTTTACACAACTTAACTCCTGCATGCTTGTTCATTGATTTGACTTGGTCTCACTTAACTTTATACGCTAGTTTTTAAGTCATTAAGACTTAGTTCCATATGTGCTAATAGTGTCCTACACATTACTTATCCTTTCCACTATTCCTAGCAGCGCCCACTTTATACTTTTTACTATTACTTTGCATCAGTGGTTTTTTTGTTTCCTTGGTGCATTGAATACATAGCATTGTAATGACATAACACTAGCTCTTATATGAGCCTTTCACCTTATAGAAATTACACTATTTATGTGCCTTCCAATGTAGCTATCATGACTATAATACTATTAGTATAAATATTTCTTATAGCAATGCTTTCAATATTATATATATTATAATATCAGTATTATAATGTGTGTGTATATATATATATATTTATATTCACACAAAAACATTCTTTGATATTTAAATATGTATAAATACTTATTTATATATGATAATATATATCCATATATATATGATTACGTATGTGTAGACACACACATTCATATATATATATATATATATATATATATATATATATATATATATATATATATATATATATATATATATATATATATATATATATATATATATATATATATGTATATATATATATATATATATATATATATATATATATATATATGTAATAGGTGAATATATGTATATGTATATGTATATACATGTGTAATAATAGCATATTACATATACATATATGCATATATATGTATATATATATATATATATATGTGTATATGCATATATGTAATATACTGTATTATGTATATACATATGCATATACATATACATAAGCTATGTACTACATATACATCTATATATATATATACACACACACATATATATATACACACACATATATATATATACACACACACATATATATATATACACATATATATATATATACACATATATATATACACACACACACATATATATATATATATATAACTTATAGTTACGCTTTCACCGATCAATAAATATATATGGAATGTATACATACATATATATGTGTGGTATACGTCCATTTGATTTACTTATGCATGCGATGTACTCATGCATGGGTTATCATTTTCACTCACACATATGTATATATACTCATTACATATATAATCATTGATTAGTAAATACACAAAGGACTCAAACCCATAATAGAGATTCAAACACACAATTCATCCAAAGAAACAATCACAAAATAAAATACCAAAACCAAAACTATAATCAATCAAAGATGACCAAACAACCTTCCCAATTTATCCAAGATTTAAACTAGAGTTTACTTACCGAATCCTGACTAACTTGACTCTTCTAAACCAATCTAGGACGTGAGTTTTTGAATGCTCAATTAGGCTCATAAAGGGTTACCAGACCAAGCTCCTCTCCTAAGTGATACTCCCCCTCTCTTTTAGAGGTTTGAACCTGTTCTTGCATTTAGCTTAGTACATCACATAGGTAGTTAGTCATTCACATAAAATCCAATAGCATCATAAATCATTTGCATCATCCAAGCATTAAAGTAATCATATTTCCATTCATAATTATTCATCATATTTTCTATCAATATAAAACATAATCATTCCTTTAGAAACAATAACATCTTAATGCATATTTCAGTATTTCGTTCACCTATTGAGCATATTAACATGATCTAAATTTGTCATCATATTTACTTTCAAGGTTAAAGTAACTTGGTAACTAAGAGACGTGGTGTAATACTAGGAAATATTTCATTAACCATTTTTGTACGTTTAAATGAGATCTTTCAAACAACCATTAATGTAAATAACATTTCATACGTCTACAATTAAAAGTAGTGCAATCTTCAAAGGAAATATAAAATTCACAAGATTTTCAAACTTCATACAACCAAAAAGCCATCAAACATGCATAGATCTGGGAAGAAATCTTACTTAAGTCCATGGTTACTGACAAAATCTCATTACTAACAATTTATATTTAAATGAAATGATCATACCATCACCATATAACCAAATCCAGATGCATGCAACACATGTGTTATCCTTAGATGAATAAAATAAACTCTTGCACAAAGATCAACAGGTAAATCCCACACTGAGATTGTATTGTTTGTATTGCAGAAATTACATAAGAATCAGATCCCTTGAAATGACCCAAAATGAAAAATATATAGAAATATAAGTTCCTAAACTTATGGATCTGATAAAATTCAACTAGAACTAACTCCAGCACTTGAGTCTTTAATTGAAAATAAAAAAAATTACAATTAAAACATAATTGGGCGCCCTAGTTGTAGTTCAGTTTAATTGCTAAAACTAAGGAAAGACAGAAGTAACTAAAATAAAAATAAACTCTAAATGACAGCCAACTAGCAATCATAAAAAAATTCCCACGCCTCCTTGATTCCTTTATCTAGGCATGGATCTCTTCATCAACATTTAGTGCAAATTTCTAAATGCCACCTTTGCTTTCTCATCTAGGTGTGGGTTCTAACAACAGTTCACTGATTTGCAACACCACCTCATCACTTAGGGTTGGACGTCCTGATTATTTACAAAAAACACAAAAGGGTTTAACCAATGACATCAACACTGACATTTCCAGTCACTTGGAAAAGTTATCAGACTATGTTAGAACAATTTCATTCATCTTCTCCATAGGTGGACCTTGATGGAATTGGATTTTAATATTTTGGTCAAATGCAATCTTCATTTTTTGGTGTATCTGAGAGAAAGATTCTAACTCTTCCTGGAGAGACTGAAGCTTTACTTTCTTATTGACCATTTTGTTAATGCCTTCTTGTGTAACTTTCCCTTGCATCTGGTTTTGTAATTCTTCAACCATTTTTATGGGCTCTCTTACCATCATATGATTGTCCCAAAATGTGCACCCCAGGTCTTCTATTGCATGGAGAATGTTGTTCATTGCTTTTTTCTGCCTAGCTTCTATCATTATTCAACTTGTTTTGTACTTATTCAAAAAAATTATATGAAGCTCTGCTTCTCTAACCCAAATAGGAATCAAATCTTGATCTCCTTCTTCTATTACAACATCTTTTAATAGTTCCTCTACTTTTGTCTCATTAATTTGGTGAAGAATGGGAATATATTTTTCCCAAAACAAAAATTCCTCATCAATACTCAGGGCAATTTTTTGAGCATTATTGTCTTCACTGATTGAGTGATAAGACCTTACCAACCGCTTCGAAACTTGATTAGCTAACTCCAAGAAATTTTCTTTCTCTTGCTCTCCTTCTTCTTCTTATGCAACTTTTCCCTCGGATTTGTTGGAATACTTGTGCAAAACCTACAAATGGTAAGCAAGAAAGTTCGAGACAATTAGTTGTTCAGTTGAAAATGGAGGAAGGTTGCTTTTATAGACAATCATTCGAATGGACGGTCTAGATTAATCCTCTAGAAGGATTCCAAGATCGCAAGATGAGGATGCATGAGAGGGAGGTTATGAAATGGATGGTTGAGATCGAGCCTCCAAAAAGATGCCAAGATCAATGGTCTAGAATTGATGCACCAAGAATATGCCATTTTTGGAGGAATCGTGACAGGTATGACGCCGACAGCTATGACAAAAATGAACGCTATGGTAGGGGTTAACGATAGGGCATCTTTGACTAGAGGAGGTGCATAGGTAATTTATTTTAAATTATTTATTCAAAAGTGGATAAATTTGAGGAAAGGGATAAATGGCAAATAAATAATTTATTCAAATTATTTATTTGGAGAAAATGAAAGATGAAGCATTTAATTAAATTAATCAACTTAATTAAATGGAGAGATAGAAATTGGTCATGGATAAATAATTTGGATTATTTATTCAAAAGAGAAGAATGAATCGTAATTAAATAATTTCAACAATTATTTAATTATAGAAGAATAAAAGGTCAAATAATAATACTTATTATCTGACTATAGATGAAGGATAAATAATTAAATAAATAATGATTTATTTAATTATTGAAGAAAGGGGTATATTAGCGATGAAATTAAATAATTTTAATTGGTCAAGATAGAATATAAATGAGAAAGGTGAATTAATTAAATTATTAAAAATTATTTAATTAATAGAGGAATATGATCGAACAAAATTATTCAATTATCGAAGGACGACGACCAAGAAAAATGATGCTCGTAGACTTAGGACATTGTTTAGTGTCTACATTTTGCCCCTCTTTGACATAATGCAGTTCATCATGTTGTGTCAAAGAAATTTAGTTAGGAAATGCTCTAGGATGCCCCAGTGACAACAAGGTACAGGTATGCCTCGTCGAGAAAAATTGACAAATTTTCAAAGATTTTCAAAAATTTGGAAAATTGTCCCGATAAGACAAAAGGATGGCCAAAAATTTGATGGTGAAGACATAATTGATGATCAAGATCAAAAGTAGGGTCAAATTCGAGGTCAAGGGTGTCAAAAGGTGCATCCAGAAGGTGAGGCAGGGCAAAAACCCAAAATTTGGACCTATAAATGGCAATTTGAATTTTAAAAAGGGTAATTTTCACATTCCAAATTTATAAATCTTGAGAGCTTAGAGTGAATAGGCAGAAAAAATGTCCCCAGTTCCAGAGGCTTCCCACCGCGCATATTAGATCTGCACACATCGACGTCCTGAGGGAGCGCCCACCCCGGTACGTACTATGAACCCATGCTTTAATTTTTTCGTTTCGCGTGCATTTACTGTAGGAAATAATTTAGTAGACTGTTGTATTGCACGATGTGTGATGCATTTGTCATCGCGTTTGACACATTCGATAAGCGGTTAGCCGCAATCATCTCAGTGTGACGCAAATGCATAGGGATAGGGGCAGGAAGCGTTTGTGGTGGGACACATGAAATTATGTGACGCAAGTGATTTTCTGAGACACATATGTGATCAAGAATGATGCAAATGACTACGTGTGACACATATATTACACAAAATGACATATTTGTTGGGCTTATGACGCATTTGCGGTTGTGGGTCGGTTATAATTTATGTGACACATTAGATAGAAATTATGATGCAATTACCTAATTAAGGATTTTCCCCAGTCTAGTAAAGTTTGACTTGGTCAATTTAGGTTCTATAGGTGAATTGAAGGTTTTGGATTGACGTTATTGGGTGCTTGATGTTTTTTGGTGCATCTTCCCCCCATTTACACATGAGAGTCCATACCAGATGTGTTTCGATTGCAAGACCAGCTAGGTGATGATGAGAAGGGTGTGTTGCTGGAGCTAGGTTTATTTTATGTGACATATATGCCCACTATTAGGGAAAATAGGGGCATGTTGACAATGCTAGTAGAGCATTGGCACTCGGAGATGAGCAACTTCCATTTTCCTATAGGGGAGGTGATAGTCACCCTAGAGGATGTGTACAGGATCCTGAGGTTACCCATTCGTGGCGAGCGGATACAATACGAACCCGCTTGAGGGCTTTAGGCATTGTATGAGTACTATGAGACTAAGGATGATGTTGAGCTTGGGATCAAGGGATATGAGATCTGGTGGGAGGTCCTAGCAGAGACATATGACCGGTTTGATTGTATTTTGTGCATGGTGATAGTAGGAGTGATGATTCTTGATCGCAAGGGCCATGGCTTCCCAGTTGGTTGGGGTGAGATGTTGGGGTTGATGATTCGACACAGGATGGTCTATGCATGGGGGTCATGTCTTTTGGATATGTTGTATTTCCAGTTGCATGATATTGTCTACAGAGAGGGGCAAAGCTTGAGCTATGGTGTGACCTTGTTGACAGTTTGGGCATGGGAGCACATAGCAGTGTTTCAGCCATTGGTGGTTCGATAGGTAGTGGGCATATTCATATCTTTATCAGGGAGCCTTGACTTAGACACACATTGGAGATGTGGACTATTGGAGGCACAACATTGACACACTAGTGAGTTTCGTTTGGAGACCATACAGGACATGCTCGTTGTGGATAGATGAGGATGATCACTTACCTTGGTGCAGATAGCCCAGATATCTTATCAGACAAATTGTATAGATTCAACACATCATTGAGATGTACCTACCAAAGAGGGTCCAACGACAGTATGGGGAGAGGCAGGGAGTTCTAGTGGGCGGAGCAAAGTATGGGTGATCATCATGTGAGGTGCATCCTTGGGGCCCACAGATTGTAGTCACCACGACTAAGTAGGAGATAGATGTCCTATAGGCCCTGGAGTGGGAGTGGAGGGGAGGAGATGCAGATGTGGGTATGACACCAGTGTATGATGATTGGTGGCAGATTCACAGACCCATTCCACTTATAGATCCACAATAGCCAATGTCAATAGAGTGTACAGTCAAGGGTGTGAGAGGTCGACAGGGAGGTAGAGGTGGGAAGGGCAAAGGAGATGGAGCACAAGGAGACGGAGGAGGGTGGAGGGATAATGGGGGTGATGGAGGAGGAGGACGAGGAGGAGGTGATAGACAGCCGAGGAGGAGGGACAAAGGGCGATAGAAGGGTAGGCAGAGATGGAGGAGGATTGTCTAGAGGTCAAAGGCCACAACAGAGGTGTTGGTATAGGCTGGGGAGTAGCATGAGGAGGTGGTTGCAATGGAGGTAGCACAATCAGAGGCTATGGAGGTCGAGAGAGGTGGTGAGGGAGGACAAGGAGAGTAGGTAGGAGAGGAGGAGGTGGATATGGATGAGGTAGAGTGGATTCTCCTTGAGAGGATCATCATGGGGGAGGAGGAGATGCAACAGGAGGTGGGGACTAGAGAGGGGGAGGGGTCAGTGGAGTAGAGGATAACCACTTTATAGGTTTGGGTGCAGGCCCTTGAGGTGTAGTTGAGGAAAGTGACCACAGAGTGAGACAACCTTAAGGACAAGAGGGATGCATTCCAGGTGGAGAGAGACCTGGCAATGATTAGTCAATCAATGGATGATTGAGTTCATGGCCACATGCAGCAGATTAGTTGTCGAGGTTTCCCGAGAGTATGCTCGAGTGAGCAAAGCTAGTCAGTATTACCAAGATTTATATGAGAGACTAGTACCGCTCGAGAGGAGAGAGAACACATTTTTAGAGATAGATAGTGGTTCATGGGGTAGAGAGCACAATAGAACACATAGCCGGCGGTCACAAAGCAGGTCCCAGGGTGAGACTTTGGATACTAGACGAGCCACTCCCTATGAAAGGCCTCCTACTATAGAGCACAAGGCTAGAGATGCACCACACAAAGAGGATGCCCCAGGGATAGGTGATAAGGGAAATTTGGGGTAGAGCCCCTTGTTATTTATTTATTAGACACCGATGTTTTTATTATTGAGCCTATTCCATGACACTTTTTTTTTTCAGCTATATATATATATATATGTACGTATGTATATATATGTATGCATATATATATGTATCTATATATAGATACATATATATGTATATATATGTATATGTATATATATATATGTATATATATATATGTATATGTATATGATTTTGGTGGCGGTTGATGATATGCATTATGATGTGTTTATGCATAATTTATGATGACATACTATGTGATGGATGCTTATGCTATGATTATGATGTTTGTTGATGCATTCTATATGATGATGCAATGGTTCTGATATGCTTTATGATTATGTGCCTATGACTATGTGATAAATGTTCATGCTTTCATTATATGCAATGTGGATGACCTAATGTTTACTAAATGTAGTGTGATATGATGATGATCTATATGATTATGCTATGAGCACAGTGAAATATAATGGCATAATGCATATATGGGTATGGATGTTTTGATTATGTTATGTGTGAATACTAAATGTAATGGAAATGACCTAATGC